>OZ020495.1:44430009-44906026 GCA_963971365.1 Lasioglossum villosulum | reverse complement strand
AACAATTCAATATCTTTTATCATACCGTCACAACATTTGTTTAAAGTTGAAAAATAGGTTTTTTTTTCAAGGTCATGTTTTTTCAAGGTCAATATTTCGATTCTCCGCTGGACTCTTATTTTTTGAGATAATTTAAAAAATATCATCAAGATTTGGTGCAAAAGTGGTGTCTCTTCGTCTTTAATGATTATTTATTAATGTTTAAACAATCATAACGTATTAATAATGGATATCACCGTATTCAGAAAAGTCTACAGAATCTTTTGCTGCAAAGAACAATTCAATATCTTTTATCATACCGTCACAACATTTGTTTAAAGTTGAAAAATAGGTTTTTTTTCAAGGTCATGTTTTTTCAAGGTCAATATTTCGATTCTCCGCTGGACTCTTATTTTTTGAGATAATTTAAAAAATATCATCAAGATTTGGTGCAAAAGTGGTGTCTCTTCGTCTTTAATGATTATTTATTAATGTTTAAACAATCATAACGTATTAATAATGGATATCACCGTATTCAGAAAAGTCTACAGAATCTTTTGCTGCAAAGAACAATTCAATATCTTTTATCATACCGTCACAACATTTGTTTAAAGTTGAAAAATAGGTTTTTTTTTCAAGGTCATGTTTTTCAAAAACTGTGCGTGTAGGAGAAAAACTAAGGGCAGATTCGGAATCAGCGCAAAAAACTCTATAAGATCCACCCATCAGTTATATGAAAACATAAAAAAAGTTGAAATTTGTTGGACAGTGTTATCGAAGGACGAAAAGCAACGGTCATCGTTTCTTCAATTGTCCACGACTTTCTTCGCGGATACGCGATCGATCGCCGACGAGACTCGGGCACCAAGGACGCATTCATCTAACGAGCTGCGTCTTGTAAATGAGAGACCGATCGCTGCGCCGCGCCGGCAGACAAGCGGACAGCCACACGATCGCAAATACAATGACCAAAGTTATATAATAACCGAGGGCGGTATTTCCCGTGAAACGAAACTTTCTGCTTGATCCTTTATGTTGCCGTATCGAGGTGTCTAGCTCTCGAGAGATATTGCTACCGGATTCGACGCGATCTAGCACGATGAAACGATTAACGATTTTCTAGTTTCGTCTGGAAACAGAAGCCGGTTGTTTTCTCAAAGTCTACAACGTAACGTTGCTCCGTGCAGCGCGTGGAAGTTCGTTTTCGCTGTTGCGCACCGCGTACGCAGGAGATCGCGATCAGCCTTCGTAACTCGTAACATCGCACAGTGTGTCGAGTATATGGGAATTCGGGAAAAAAGTCGTAACTCTTAAACTATGCAATTTTCGAGTAAAGTACCTTAATACTTTTTGAAATAAAATGCAAAACCGAATCGAATGATGTAAAAAAAAATTTTTTTTAAATTATTTAAACAAAAATTTTATTTTTTAGTTGCGATGATCTTTTTTTTATGACTTTTTATTGAATAAAAAGTGGTTTACAATTTTAACGAAAATTAAAAAAAAAAGTACTATACTATATACATTGTTTATCTAATTGTAAATCTTCACAACGAGGAATTAAAACTTAGGAGTCCTTAAGAATTCCGTTTGTTTACCTAGAAAGAAGTCTAATGTGCTTTAAATTAACATAATGCAAAATCTCAAAGGAACCTTTTTTGGTACCTTCTGTAATACTGAATTGGAAGATTGTAAATATTTAAACAATTTTAAAACTAAATATATAATTTATAAGTCTTTATATGGTTTTTTATTATTTTCTCCCCTTAAGCAAATGTGAGCAGATTTAAACCAACGCGAAATTAAAGTTTAATATGCCCCCAATTACTGTAAAAAAATTTACGGATGTACTTTGATGTACTTTTTTTTAAACTCTAATCAAAGTTGATAAATGTTAAACATAAAAAATCAGGACAAATTGCGATTATTTTAAAAAAATTTTGTGGGAGATTGAAGGTCTTAGAATGCTAAACACACCCTCTAAAAATCAAATTAAAAAACCAAATAGCTTGCGAGGGACGCATGTTTAAAATAATGCACGGAATTTGACAGTAAAGTTTCAGCCTCAATTTTAATAATAAATTGATTAATTCAGTTAAAATTTAATGCAGTTTCAGAAACTACGTTTTGTTACGAACATTTTAGCATACATAAATTTTTTGGTCTTACACTTTGATTTCCGGACTTTTTTCCATTGGACGACACACTGTGCATCGGTCCGTGACATTCGTTGCGTTGGCCCAATCCGAGGCGACCAGAGACGAGCGAAGACGAAGAGAAACGAGAGAAAATGAGACGAGACGGTGGGGTCCAGCGATCTATGTTGCCGAAGGGCGACGATCCTCGGTGCCCTCCTACCGCGATCCTCCCGTCGCGTTCACCGTTTCTTTCGAAACGGTGTGTTGCCTGATCCAAACCCGACCAAGAATGGAGCTTCAATAGTCTGTGAATATGCGACAATGCTAATGTCACGGAGATCTAGCTAAATCGTGGAAGACAGAACGCGAGACTATCCCAGAGGGAACTAAGGCATCAAATCTATCGAGAATTTTTATACTTTTTTCCAAGTATCGCCATCACGACTAGTTAGAGATCGATGATCGATGCAACGGCGTCCTAGATCCTTACTACAGGGCAAGGAGGAGCGTTGTCCATGCGATATCGAAGGGGCTGACCGAACCCCGTATACGATTTATTCCATGGTGTCTCGGTAGGAGAGGAAACACGTGTTCTACACTCGGCTAGGGCCACGTGTGAGGTGCAGGATGTTTGTGCCAGCTCCTCTTGGTCGTACGCCTGGCTGCCATACGGAAAATCGATCGATCGATGCCTGTCCGGGCGAACGAAGCCGCGCACATCTTGTAAAACTTGGATCGTTCGTATCGCATCTAGGGCTACTTGGCAATCTCTTCTTTTCCCCGACACCTCGATGTGCAGTTTCAAAGTCTTTATCATTTTCGTTTCAACGGCTGGATCGAAAAATTTAGTGACATTTTGTTATAACTCTAGAACCATACGAGATAACTCTAGAACCATACGAGAACCATACGAAATTTGCACTAAAATTAATTTTAAAAATAGTCAATTTTAACTGCAGATAAATAAATTTTTTTTTATTTTGTTAAACGATAATGTTTAATTAATTTTCATTGATATTTTTTATAAAAATAAAATTGTTCAAGTATAATCTCCAGAACTATTGTTTACTTACTAAATACGTATTTTATATTTATATTTCATACATGTAATGTTTCATGCAATACGTAACATGTAAATTCGAGAAATCTTTTTATAATCAACGCATACAAAATGTTCCGAGGAGGTAAAAACGCCTCACAAGCGTGTCAAAAGATATTTATTATAATAATATATAGTAATTATGAACAATTTTTTCAATTTAATTGTTTTAAAATCATGTCCATTCTATATACTACGACATTTGTTATTTCGTATTATTTCATGTATGTGTAATGCGTTTATAAAAGATAGAAATATGAACAAAATGGATTAATTATGTTGTTGTTAAGAATTACATACTTGTTTTAGGTAGGTATGAACTTTGAATGCAATTGCAAAAGTATTCATATGTGGATGGTAATTAATTACTTATGTCTTATTATATGTGAGTTGCTATACGTCAGGTGACACGTCCCGGTAGCTTTAAACAATCATAATTTGTTAATATAGAGGATTTAAGGTAGAGGAATTAGTGTAGAGGAAGGTCTAATGAAAATGATTAATTTGTCCGACCACGTCCAATTAGGTCCACTAAAAATATACCTTGCAAATTCTAAGAAAGTATATAGATTTGATTAATTTCATTAAATATTAATTTTTAATACATTGCGAGCGAACATTCTCAACTGACAACGTTAATTGTTATCCCAAAGCACTGTTTTTCATTTACACAAAAGAGGCAGAAGAACTATTAAATAGGGTAATCAGGACACCTTGATGAAAAGAAGCAATTTTTGCCTGAAATATACTGCATCCCAAGTGTCTATCTTTGTCTATTTATATTAATTATAGTTTTTGTGGACAAACATTAATTTTTTCAGCTTCGATGTTGGTGAACAATTATGAAGCAATACAAATTTAGTAGAAATCGATATGAGGATGTCTAGTTTTTCGTGAAATGTTACTAAATTTCTCGATCCAGCCCACTGTGCGGCACCTCGAAGAATTGCCTTATCCGTGCACACACATCAACAGGCTGATTCGTTTACGAATTGATCGAATAACCCCTTGACGTAACATTTTCTTTAGAATTACGATGAGTAACCCTCGTCCCTTCCGCATGTGAATTCGTCACAGTTTTCCTGAAATCAGCTATACTGTTCTGTTATTTATAGGTAAATTTTCCCGAAACTTCGCGTCGTTTATTTGTTTAATGCAAAACAACCAAAAACCCAAGATTTAAATGTTTAACTCGTTAATTTGAACAAAAAGAACACCGAAAATAACGATCACTGTGTCGATTCGACACCGAGGGACCGATTCAGTTCGTAAAATGAGAGACGGATCAAGGTTAAACGACTTCATCCCGACAAATATCGTAGAAAAGAAAAATTTATATTTTTGTACTAGCTGACCTGACAGACGTTGTCGTGTCCAAATTTCAATAAATTTGATTGTGATCATTTTGTGAATTTGTGAAAAGCTGTAGGATATACAGTGACTCCCATTAATATTCGGACGCTCTAAAAAATAGGATAACTGGTTAAACATTGAACTACACGACTTGAATTTTTTGGGGAAGCTAGAGCAAATAGTTTGCTACAGAATGTGGAAAAACATTTTTTCAAAAATTGCAATTGATCGGAGTTGTAGAAAAAATACTAAAAATTGCATTTGTCAACTTTTTTATTTGGGCTTACATTGAAAATTTTAAAAATACGTTTTGTAGATCTGTGTCAATTATATGCACTGCAAAAGTTTCATTGAAATCAGTTGATGCGGGAAAAAACGACAACGATTGAAAGATGCAAGAATCATTATATTTACTGCAGTTATAGCCCAAAAATTGTGAAAATCTGCAATTTTTACCATCTTTAAACGTTTGTAACTCATTGCAACGTCGAACAATATTGACGAAATTTTCAGAATATGTTTAATTGACACAGGTCTACAAAACGTATTTTCAAAATTTTCAATATAGGCCCACATATAAAAGTTGTAAGATGCAACTTTTAGTATTTTTTCTACAACTCCGATCAATTGCAATTTTTGAAAAAATGTTTTTCCACATTCTGTAGCAAACTATTTGCTCTAGCTTCCCAACAAAAATTCAAGTCGTATAGTTCAATGTTGAACCAGTTATCGTTTTTTCTATAGCGTCCGAATATTAATGGGAGTCACTGTACGTAAACAAAGTAAAAATGAGAACAAAACGTATTTCGCAGTGATCATTATAGCAAACAGACGTGGATAATGTAAATTCCTATTTAAATATTGATTAAAAGCTGCGACGTTCATTTTTTTGTTATATTGAAATATGATTCAAAAAGCACTTCTAGTTTTTCCCGAATTTGCATGTTTCCGGGCAACTTTTCCAATTTTTTGTACTCTAAGATCCTGATTCGGACTACAACGAACATTTAACAAAAAAAATTAGCCAAATCGGTCCAGCCGTTCTCACGTGATGTCGTGACCAACGAACAGTATTTGATTTTTATTATATAGATGGCTATATTCATTCTAATGCTGAAAATTGTATTTTGTCTAAAAAGAAAGGGATAACATATGTATTTGTTAGACTTTCATGGAATCTTCATCACACAAGCTTGACTCGTTAAAATACGGCAAGGGGTTGAAACGAAGATGCCATGTCAAGAGCTACGAGACATTGGACAGAACGCGGAAACTTCCAGGTAATAAAGGATCCGCTGAAACGTTTCCACGGCGATTATGAAACGTACTCGTTAGAGTTTGGAGGTTTGCAGAAGGACGAGTAGGAGGCGAGGGCCCAAACAATTAGAAATCCGTGAGACTCGAAGGAAAAGGTGATGCGACGAGAGAGACTATAGGGATTCGGGGGTGGGAGAGGAGATGTCGAAGAAGGTGGAGGCCGGAGGAGGTGAAGGGACGAGGAGAAGGAAAGAAGGAGGAGAGGAGAGGAAGAAGGCACACGTCACTTAGTTGAAGCACGTGCTCTGGTTTCTGGCGGCTGGTGCTGCTCAGCCTCGGTCTTAGACTCAGCCCTGGCGGCTGCGTTTAAATTTAGCCGGCGCGGAGCTTTAACTTCGCCGTGTCATAGGACAAAGAATATGGCGCGTTGCACTCGCGCCAACATTCGCCTCCGTGAGCCTTCGCGAGCTTTTGCGCGCCTCCTTGTTCGTTTCGCTCGCCGAGAAACGGCCGGGACCGACGAATCCACGCTGAAATCATCCGGTTCCTCTGATCCTCCGAGTCTCGGAGTTGCTCGGAGGGTCAGTGCTGCCGGACGCGGTATTATTCCTCGAGATTTCTGTTCTCGTAAACTTTCCTTCCTGCGTCGCACCGGGTGGAACCGGAGGGGGAACAGTGTCAACATCGAAAATCTCGCATCCATTTCTCGCGCGAGTTACGTTGCCAACCAAAAGCAAGCTTGGCTCGCGAGAGTAATCGTCGGGACTGGCGGAACGATTAATAAGATAATGGATTCTGAATGACCCCGCGAAAGAAAGAGAGTTCCAGGGGGTGAGAAATCGTTGCGAGAGTAATATACACGATATCATCCTGCCCCCTAGCAGCGCGAGGAGTTAAGGGGGTAGAGTACCCACGTGACATTACTAGAATCTAACCAGAATCTAACTAGAAAACAAGTGAAAACAGGGGTTTACGGGAACACACCTCACGTCGTCATATGATTATATTTTCAGCTCAATGAGGACTCATTCTAAAGAGGAAGGATAAATGAAGCGCGCGTGGGTCCAACTTCAGTTACATTATGTTTATATCCAGTAATGTGACTGTCCAAAGTAGGGAAAACAAATGAAGAAAAATTCCGGATTTTCTAATGTACTTTTCGATCACAAAAAGATTTTTCCTGCTTATTTAGGGACCCACGCGCGCTTCGTTTAACCTTCCTCTTTCAAATGAGCCCTCACTCAGCTCAATATAAAATCGTATGAGGATGTGAGGTGTGTTCCCGTGATCGCATTCAATTGTTTCCCAGATTCCCTTCATGAAGGGTGAGTAGAAGCAATTTTAGTTCAGCTACTTGGACGAGATGGCGCTTTGTCAGGAGAATTATCAGCGTAGTTTCATAACAACAAAAGTGTAAAGGGCATGAAGCCACTCGGATCCATTAATAGCAATAAAGATTATGATTAAAAGAAAAAAACCTGTAATTATAGCGAAATTGAAGCGTTAGATAGATGCAAATCAATGCACATGTATGTTCATCACTGTTGCCAAATTGGTTTTTCGCGCGGGGGTTGGTCACACTGAAAAATACCATGGTCACGTGGGGCCTCTACCCCCTTAACTACATACCGGGGAGAGAAAGAAACTGGCGACAATGTCGTGAAAGAGAGACCCCGTCCGAGCGTGTCTCCGGTCCTCCAATGACGCAAGTAACACGCTGATCGATTAAGCGTGTACTCTACATACGTGTTACTTGTTGTTTTGTAGACGATACGTAACGCGCGGAACGTAATACGGTGTAGCGGCCGTCGCGCGTCGGTTCGCGCATGCACGCGCGACAATCGCACACACAACGTTTAGTCGCGTTCATTTTTTCTTCTCGCCGCGTCTCGCCGCCCCGGAAGCTTTCCAATTTTCTCCTATTCGCGGCGATGGAACAATGCTCCGAAGTCAACCACAGATCCCACTCGTTTCTTCCCCTCGCCTCCCGAGCTTTTTATCTCGTTAGAATCGATTAGAACGGTGTGCAACCGTGTTTCGAATCGATTCGGGGGTAACAGGTGAACGGACACGCGGATGGCGAGATGATGCCTCGAACTCGCGCGGATGTTCGTCGATCCCACAAGCTTCGAGCCAGAGTTACGTCTGGTTCGAGGAATCCTCGAAGAATTATTTATCGATACGAAAGAAGCTTATAAGATAATGGGACGTTTCTTTGGCTGTTCGGTTCGCCATGCGGATTTACGGTAGCGTCTGTAGACGTTCTACCGCTCGATCGCACAGTACGCGATGACCGTCTTCCGCCCGCGGACTAGTTTCGCGGCTGTTTTCTCCGGGAGAGCGATCCCAGCTACGAAAATTATGGGAAGAACGATTCTCGCTGCTCGTAACTGGCCGCCATATGGCGACACCGTGCCGTCGGTAGCCATCACTCGAGCTTTGGGGGTGCAAGCTCTCCTGGATCGTCGTTGATCCGTTGCATCGCGTCGCGTAGTCAGCCGATAGATATGTTATTTGAACGATTCACGGTTCCTCGGGAATAAATTGTAGAAAATAGCGAACCGAGGACGAGGGAAAATGTTTGGTGTTCTCGCACCAAGCTTACGCTGGCACGGTGCGGAATGATATCTCTAGGATAACGCAATTTCTTCGAGGAAGCGGTCAACCGAAGTTGTGTGAGTCGATACAAGAAGTAGTAGCTAACTCTATTCAAAATACGGGCCTGAGGCTTGCTTTGGGTGCTTTCAAAACTAGTCCTATAAGCAGTATCCTAGCTGAAAGTAATGTTATTCCGTTGGAGTTCAGGAGAAAACAGCTTAGTCTATCCTATGTAGCTAAATTGATAACCACACCTGCCAATCCTACATATTCTAAAGTTTTCTCGAACCACCTTGATTATATTTATCTATCCTCTCCCCCTAGTTTTCCGAAACCACTTTCTCAACGTATCAAGTCTTACGTTTCTGACACTATTCTTTCTTTTCCTCTATTATTTCCTATTGTCACCTTAGTCGTTCCGCCATGGTCTCTGCCTCCTCCAAAAATTGATTCTTCCTTATGCGAATTTCAGAAAGATCTCACTAACCCCATTATCTTTAAAAACATCTTCCAAGAGGTCTCCCAAAAGTACCCTAATTATACTCATGTTTATACTGATGGTTCCAAATCTATTGATGGATGTGGATGTTCTGTTGTATTTCCTAACTTTCAAAAACTTTTCAAACTTCATGACTTCTGTTCTGTTTTCTTCTGTGAAGCTTTTGCCATATTACAGGCTGTACAATCTATTATATTCGCTCAAGAGACAAATTTCATAATTTTCACTGATTCTGCTAGTGTCCTAGAGAGCTTATCCAACCTGGAAAACCAAGACCCCATCATCGTTCATATCTTCAATGCCCTTATCAAAGCCATAAATAACAAAAAAGAAATTATCTTCTCTTGGATCCCGTCCCATATAGGGATACTGGGCAATGAAACAGCAGACGCTGCAGCTAAGGAAGCTTCTAGAGAATTACCTTCTGATAATTATTCTTCTCACAGAGATTTGATCAAACAAATTAAAAGAGAAATTAGAACTGGATGGAATGCAGAATGGACTAGTTCCCCTCCCTCTAAACTCTCCTTGGTTAGACAAGACCTTAATAACAATGACTGTCCTCCGATCATTAATAGAAGAGACCAGGTTGTTATCACCCGACTGCGTATCGACCATACAAATTTGACTCACTTACACAAAATTTTGAAAGATTCGCCCCCTGTTTGCTCACGATGCAATACACTACTTTCTGTTGAACACTTCATCTTGCAATGCCCCCTTTTATCCTTCCAGAGAAGACGATTAGCTATTCCTAATAATTTAAGTGAATGCTTCAACATTAGTAGGAACATAGCCCAAGTATTAAAATTTCTTAAATCAACAAAAATCTATGATACTCTGTAATCTTGCCGATAACTTCTTCAATACACCTATTTATGTTTATTAAAATAAGGACATAATATTGTATTCATGCGCAATTTGGTATAATCTTTGTGGTCGCTAATGACCTTGTTGTTGATGCGACCTGTATAAATAAAAAAAAAAAAAAAAAAAAAGAAGTAGTAGCTATCCTCGGGATATCGTTCGGCACTGTTGAACCGCAAGATTCGTTGCAAGGCGAAGCGGCGTCGGTCTCGCAGGAGGGCCGGACGCGTTCGGTTGACGCGCGTCAAGACGGAAAGCCGCGAAGGGGGTGGGCTGCTAGTCAGGAGTCACGAGTCACGAGCGCAACTCTAACGGAGAGCAACAGCAAGAGAAAGAAGGAGAAAGCGAACGCAAGTGCAGGCGGGAGGCTGCAGCACTCGTTGCAGCCGGCTGTGCCCGTCAGCTGCCGACAGATTTATCGAGTGGCACGTGCCGATCCGGACCGATGTCGTTTTATGCCTTCCTCCGCTCAGCTCTTCTCGCCGAGCGTCGCAACGCCGAGGAACGGTTCGCCGAAGGCAAAAATTATTGCCGCCCCTGTTCCTTCTGGAAACGTTCCGCTCTCTCCCAACTCCTTTTTTCGCCTTCGACGCGAGCCACTTCCCTAATCTGCGTCTACTGTCTCTTGTCACCGATGGCGAGTCGAAGCCGACCGAAAAAACCAAGACGGAAGCTCCGATCGAGGGGTTGCTCCTTCTTCCCTGTCTACCAATAAACCGTCCACAACATCCTGGTTGGCTTTTTCTTCGAATTTATTTGCCACCTCTTTGTGTCGCGAAAACGTTCGAACGTTTATCTTTGAAAAAGATGAAAACATGAGAAATCGAAGCCGACCGCGAAGAAATATTCCCCCTGGCTTTATGCGACGTTTCTCACCGGCTAATGACGGCCCGAAAGGAAGCGAGTAAGATAAACGGAAGTTTTGACGGAAGGTCTGGTTTCACCCCGCTCGAGAAAAAATTAATGAACTTCCTCCCTCGGTTTTTCCACGCGAGGGTTGACGAGAAAACGCGTCGCGTACAAATTGAAAACGTCGATTCTCCTCGGATCGATTTTCCGAGTTCTGCATCGGGCTCGAGTTGCTCGGAATTCTCTCGTGAATCGTCCTCGTCGTTGTCGGGAGAAGGTAGTCGTGCTATTCTGTGGGATCCGGTCGAAAAAGGGACGCGAACTTTCGAACTCTGCCAGTTCCTTCCACCAATGAAATTTCCATGGTCGAGAGTGGCATGTTTGTCGGTGACGAGAAGAGAGAGAAGCAGAGAGAGAGAGAAAGAGAAAGAGAGAGTCAACGATCGGTCCGTCCGGGATGGCATCGAGGATCTGTATTAAGAGTGACTTAAATTAATAACGAACGCTATTTCGGCTGCGCTTCGATGCTCTGTTAACCCGATTAAAGCCGAATACCGAGGCGAAGCGAGAGATGATCATAAAGAATTCAGGGGAACGTTCCTCCGCGAACGAGCTCGAGCCCGTTTCGAGCCGTAATTATGGAAACCCTGGACGGTTACGACATTTTCCTGGTTCGCGATCGGTGATCGGCGTCCCGAGTTACAACGTGACGTCGAGCGAAATCGGAACATCCGAATCGCATTATGTCACGTCACTCGAAGGCCCGACACATCCGCGATCCGATTTATATCGAGACGCTGCTGAATAAAAGAACATTTTCGCTCGTCCTCCCCTCTCGTTCGCCGCGCGTCCCCTTCGTTGCTCGTTTCCCTCGAAATATCTCCGTTTCGAAATTTCTATCAACTGAAAATGAAACTAAAAAAAACGTCAGCGAGTCGAATCGATCCTCCGTTCCTCTCGAAGGATTAGAGGATTGTTCGAGATTCACGCGTTACCGAAAAAAAAACTCGTCGCGACTACTTGATCAACGATGACACGCTCTCAAGTCTCTTTTTCTTTTCTTTTGAAGGACCACCGTCGCGTATGCAGCTCCGACCCTCTACATTGGCTCCTACATGCGATAAAAAGGTAAGTTGCTCTCCTCGATCGATGCCTCGTGAATAATACCTAAGAGAATCACCCGGAGATTTCTGTTCTCTCTCCCGTGTTGCGGGGTCGAGATCTCGAGCGATCAATGCAGGACGTCCGCGGACACTAAACTCTTGGAAAGCCCCCGGGAGAGGCGAAATTATCGAAATGGTACCGAGCGAGAAAATATCATGAAACACACTGCACATCGTGGCGTTCTTCGTGTTTACCACGCGACCGTCGCAAACTCTCGGAACACGATGCATCTCCGTCGAATCTCTCCTGTGCAAACGAGAAAGAAATTTCGGCGAATAGATCCCAATAGCACCGTGTCACCAGGTACCGAGACTCTCGCGATCCTCGAGTTCGATCGAGTCGGTTCACGACACTGACCACCACCAGGAATGGAAAGAGAACGAAAACCTTTGCGAAAGCTATTTCGTCGTTCCGCCCGAAAATCCGTAATCCTTTAGCCTTAGCGACAGGGGTAGATTAGGTTTGCCGATGTTCGTCATCGCGGAGATCACTGTTGCGATTTCTCCATCTCGGGTAGGAACTCGAAAACGGTATAAAGGCAGAAAAGAGAGCGAGAGAAAAAGAGAGAGAGAGAGAGAGGGAGAATAGGGGATCATAAAGCCGTATACACGTTCCCGCGTCGCACACCACCGTCACTGTCTCTCGTAGTTCGGCTCTGACTCGAAGAAGGAGAAAGCAATGCGATAAAGAAAGCAGAGAGAAGGATCATAAAGCTCTCTGTGCGCGATCTCGTGTTCCACGGCACGGTCACTATCTCTCCCAGGAAGTCGGTGTGTCTCTTGTTCGTCATGATCGCGATCGTGGTCGTCGTGTTGTCGTTGGTCCTGGCGTCGTTGTTCTTGGTCTTGGTCTTGGTCTTGGTCGAGGAGGATCGGGCCGTCGGCGTTCGGTCGGTAAGGCTAGGTCCGCCAGCGGCGAGGAGCGTTTTCTTCGGTGCAAGCCGGTTGGACGCTGCTAAGGAAGGTGCTGGTTGGTCGGTGGCGCACAAAGACCATCGCAGAAACGCTGTATCGGCGGTATTTTGGTTTTGGCTCGGCTCGACCCGCGCAGTTCTGGGAGTGGAGTTCTAAAAACAGCAGAGGTAAGTCCTGCTCTCCCGCTGGCTGCTACGCTGGCCGCTCTTCTATCGCGTCGTCGTCTCCTCTATCTCGAGCTATCGCGAGCTATCGGGAGCTATCGCGAGCATTCGCGAGCCGAACCCTCGCGAGTCGGTCCCGAAGCGAATTTCTATACAGAGTCCGAGACTAGGCGCCCTGCCTTGCCCTGCCTTGTTTTGCCCTGCCCTGCCCTGTCATGCCATGCCCTGTCTTGCTTTGTCTTTCACACTAGCTTTATCACTGGCTTTCTCGTTGCCTATCCCTCTGTCTGGCTTTCTCACTGCCTGATCACCTCGGCTCGTTTCTCGGCTTCCTCTTCCCTCGGTGGTTGGTTTCCTCTTGGTGGCTCGCCGCGGACAAAACTCTTTACACGACTAGCCGATGCGATCGCTTCACCGCTCTTCTTATAACTCGCATACTATGCCGCCGGTTTCGTTCCCAGAACGCACCCGTTCCCTGACGAGAACCTTCTTCTTCTTTTAGGCACCCGCCTCGCCCGGCGCGGATTTATTTCTTCACCGGCCGACATTATTTTTGGGATCTTTTCACGGATCGCGAACACACCGTGAGCGTTCCGACTCGTACATACAACCTCGACAGCTTTAGCCGCTTAACCGTTTTGTCACTTAGTCGCCTTTTACGCGTATCGCGTCCACCAGTAGCCGCGTTCACGACTCCTCCGTGTGCACTCGATCGTTCTGCTCACTTCTGACCCATTCTGTTCCCTTCTAGTCTCTTCTGGGCTCTTCCGTAGCTTTTCCCGTCGATTAGGACACTCGAACCTTCGCCGATTTTTCAGAGAATAGCGTTGTCTACCTGATTTTCGAACCGCGATTAAGGATTCTACTCCGAGTCCTCTTAGAGTCTACTTGACGAGTCGCGTATTCTTCGATTGAACTTCCTCTGCGGTGTTCCTCTTTGCGGTCTCTACGTCACGCAGATCGATACCGAACAATTCGCCATTCGTTTCATTTCACCGAAGTTCTTCTGCTCCGGGATTCGTCGAACTTGGGCGTCTTCTTCGACCGACGTTCTACGTTCTTCAGCCAAGTTTCTTCGGTTAGCCTTTCTTCCTATTTGATAGTTCATCTTTCCCCTCGACAACTTCGAGATCTTCGGAACAGTGAAAAAGCATTATCGAACGTGCAATGAGGAGTCCGTTTCGAAGCGTTCCGGCCGTGAACCGAGTTTAGACGTCTGCGATGAAGCGATTCTACTTGGTAGACCTGTACTCTGCGAGCAACGAGTTACGATCGAGTATCGTTTTTGTTTTTTATCACAAATTTTGTCGAGTATTTGCAGCGAATCGTGGATGGCGCGAGGCGCGGTTCGATCGAGATCCTCCCGGACGATCTACGCTCGAAAAGCGCGGTTAGGTTCGTCAAGGTTCGATCACGTCTTGCCAAGAACACGATCGCGTCACGCAGTTAGTCATACCGATGTGTATGTGTAACCGACTGGTCCGACACGTCACGTGACGCGATCGACTATGTCGGTGCTCGATCGATCCGATATTGGTATCGACATCGACGCGTCGGTTCTATTTTGTTGGATTCGATCACGAGGATCCAGGCGACCAATGTCCGATCTTTCACCTAGCTGTTCGTGTCGAAATATTTCCGTGACGTGGTCGGTTTCGTCGAAGAAATTTACATCGTGGACGATCCACCGGCCGCGTGCAGTATTTTATCGATATATGTCCTCAACACTGGTCTGCGCAGGGACATTCATACGCCAGGGATACTATTCTTCGAGTTTTGTCGAACGTAGAGAAGGACAGCCGAGCTCGAGGGGCCTCGGTCGCCGAGAAGTGTAAACATAACTAATCCGAATTTGAAACATCTTTATTTTTCATTATTTTTTATGGTACTTTCATGACCGTATTTGTAGCATTTTTCTTAATAAAAATCATACCAAATATGATATAATTCCGATGATATTCACTTGTGTAATAAACAAAGTTTCGGGCGCGAGGAAGGATAGCTTACGGGAAAAAAAGAGATGCGGAGAGTCGCCGTTGCCAGCACAGTTCAAAGGCTCATCCAATACGCTGTCCTTCCTCGCGCCCAAAACTTCAATTTTCTATTACACAAGTAAATATCATCGGAATTAGATCAAACTTGGTATAATTTTTATTAGAAAAATACCACAAATATGGTCAGCGAAATCCCATCAAAAAATAATGAAAAATAAAGCAGTTTGAATGTGCGATTAGTATGGTCTCACCGATATACCCGAGCCGCATGGTGTCAAATTTCTCGGCGACCGAGGCCTTTCGAGTTTCATGGGTCCTCCAAGGGGTGCACCCCGCATTAGTGGGGATATCTCCGGGACTATTGCGTGCTAGACGTTTGGGACATATACCGATAAAATACTGCATGTGGATTGCCGAAGATGACCGCGTCGCATTCGTTCCTCTGGCCTCTGCCGGTCACCTTGATCACGGTCCAAATTACTGATACGCTACGACACACGCGTGCCCGGTCCAAGCTCTCTTACAATGTCCGACGTAACGGCACGGCTCGCATTTCGTCGATCGTGAAAACGATCTTGTCGGTCCTTTAACGGGGACAGAGTAATTTTTCTTCGGAAAGGAGGAATCGGCACTCCGCTCGAGTCCGCTCGGCTCCGCTCGGCTCGGCTCGATTCTAAAGGCCAAGAGTAGTTTACGCGTCGGATTAGCTCTCGGCACTTTCACTAGCCTCTTTTACGCGCGTTTCATCCTCGTTTCACCTCGCGTAATCTGCGAGAGAGTTATTTTCAGGGTAACTTTGCGGCGAGCGCGAAGGGTGAACGAGGATCAATTTGCTCCTCCGCAACCAGTCCGCTCGACCACCTTGAAACTGTTATAGTGATCGGTCTCGTACCCGTACCCTTTTTCGCACTCCTTTCTTGCCCGTTGCAAAGACGCGCGTGTCCACGTCCGTTGCCTCGGCGCCATTTACTTTTCGACGATTTCCCGAAAACACCAGTTAAGGGGGTAGAGTACCCACATGACATTACTAGAATCTAACTAGATTTTGGGCCAAAACAGGGGTTTACGGGAACACACCTCACGTCCTCATACGATTATATTTTGAGCTGAGTGAGGGCTCATTCTAAAGGGGAAGGTTAAATGAAGCGCGCGTGGGTCCAACTTCAGTTACATTATGTTTATATCCAGTAATGTGACTGTCCAAAGTAGGGAAAACAAATGAAGAAAAATTCCGGAGATTCTAATGTATTTTTCGATCACAAAATGATTTTTCCTGCTAATTTAGGGACCCACGCGCGCTTCGTTTAACCTTCCTCTTTCAAATGAGCCCTCACTCAGCTCAATATATGAGGATGTGAGGCGTGTTCCCGTGATCGCATTCAATTGTTTCCCAGATTCCCTTCATGAAGGGTGAGTAGAAGCAATTTTAGTTCAGCTACTTGGAAGAGATGGCGCTTAGTCAGGAGAATTATCAGCATAGTTTCTTAACAACAAAAGTGTAAAGGGCATGAAGACACTCGGATGCAGGAATAGCAATAAAGATAACGATTAAAAGAAAAAAACCTGTAATTATAGCGAAATTGAAGCGTTAGATTCATACAGATGTATGTTCATCACTGTTGCCAAATTGGTTTTTCGCGCGGGGGTTGGTCACAATGAAAAATACCATGGTCACGTGGGTACTCTACCCCCTTAACGGCCCGATCTTTTTCGCGATCTTCGTTCCGATATCTGCGAGTTATCGATCACGCGGAGATTAACGTTCTCTCTATCGTCTATATTTAACCACGATTATCCAGATTTCGCTTCGCCAGGGATTCGGATCAAAGGCTGCCCGCGATTAGAGAGAGAGAGAGAGAAAGATCGAACGTCCGCTATTGGTTCTTCGATTAGTCTCGAAAGAGAAACAAAGGCTAAGCCGATGAAACGGTTCGATCGAGCAATCGTCGACCGCGCGAGGCAAGGGATTCGACGGTTATCGGAAGGGTTTCGCCGGGCCACCGATCGAACCTGTTGATCCCCGCAGTCGGGGGTCGCGTCGATCGGTTTGGTTACCGTCCCGCGAAATAACGAGGTTAGCCCAGCCACCCCCGTTCGCGTTTTTCTGTTCTCGCGGTGCGATTCACCCGGTGACGTCACCTCCGGACGTTTGGTCTCATTCTAAGGCGCGTTGGTCGGCTGCCAAGTGCGCAGACCGCACGTGCCTCGGTTAAATGGCACCTTGTGCTTGCTCCCGTCGCGGTCGTTTCGTCTCGCCTCGTCTCGCCTCGCCTCGCCCCGTCTGGTCCGGTCTGGTCTGGTCTGTTCTGGTCCGGTCTGGTCTCGCTTCGCGATTATTCCGAACCCTTTCGTGATAGAATCGCGGGCAAACACACCGGTGCACACTGCGGAGCCGAGATTTCGCTCGTTTTCCCGAGACGGAATTAGACGAGCAACGTTCCCGAGCCACCCGTTCACCGTTGACACCGTCGGACGCGTTGTTCGAGAGCAACGCGCGAAACCAACGACGAGAACGGCGCTAAAAACGTCGAGGGTTCGTTCGGCGGCCCTGCGATCGTCAGACTGCGAATTTCGAGCCGAACCAACGCCGGACGACGGAAAATAACGTCTGGTCCGATCTAGATTAGCCAGGAGAAGGTCCCGATAGAGGGGCGGCTTATCGAAAGTCTGATGCCGCGCGCGCGACACGTGTTCTGAGAGAGGAAAGGAGAGAAAGAGCCCGCGGCTCGAGATTTTCCAGCGTCGGAACAAGATGTTTCTTGGCCGGAGGCGGCGCGGCGCGGTGGCAGGATGAGCGGATATCCGGTACAGCAACAGACGCCGCTTGGACCTCGAATGTCGTTGACTGAGGGATAGATAGACAGCCGAGCGGGCAGGCTGCCTGGTTGTGCAGGGACCGACTGCCGTTTGTCGAGAAGTTTGCCGGGATCGTGGAGGCTTGGTGGCCACCTGGTATTTTCCTTCGTGCCCTCCTTCCCCGAGGGGGATAGTTATGTTTCTTCTCCCCCGAATCTTCAAACTATCGTCTGAACCGCGCTCTCCCACATCGTGCCCAGGCGTTTTCGAAGAAAGACGTTCTCAATCCGATCGTTTTCGATTCCGCTCGCGAAATGCTTCGACGATATCGCCATCGCAGATCGTCGGGTTCGGGATAGCAGAGAGCTGATCGCGGAGGATGTTGCGTAACGCGTGGGCGAGATTTCAGGGAAAACTAGTGGGGCATCTCTTGCTTGGGCCAACAGCACTTAATGGTTTTTTTATTTATTTTGTGTGTGACTCTCCACGAGCCACACAAAGAACTTCCCGATTCGTTAGTTGTAAGCGGTAACATTAACATTAGTTGCAAAAAAATTTTGTTTAATTTAAAAAAAAATTTTTTTTTGAATTAAAAAAAAATTTTTTTTAAATAAAAGTGAAATATATATAATTACGTTCGTTTATTCGGTGGAAAAATTTCCATCGTCTCGTATAAATTGCATTCTTGAATGAACTTCTTTCGAAAAAAACTAAACAATCTAAAAAACTACTTGACCAATATGGACCAAAATCTAATCAGCTCTAAGTTACGATGGGGCACATCGATTGCATCATTCAGCATTCTGATCGCATTGTTACTTTTTCAGAAAACGTTAACGAAAAATTTGATAACATAAAAACGGCCATACGCGCGCCAACACACACACACACACACACACACACACACACACTAACAATTTGAAAAAAATAATCTAAAATGATTCCAATGACCATGAAACGTGAAGATCTGCTAAAAAATCGATTTTCGATTTTCGGGGTAATTACAGTAACTTCCCTATGAATCGGGAAGTTAATTAATCGCGTGAGAACGATGAAAAGACTTCTCGGAATTTTTCTCTGGAGAGGATCGGCTGACCAATCGATTCTAGCGTTCCTAAATCCTTTCGCAATTCTATCCCCAAAGTCTGTCCTCGATCGATCCGCGAATTTTCCGGGCGAACGGCGGAGCGGGTCTTGGAAGGATCATCGCGCGAAGAATCGCGCAGTTCCATTCGAGCTGAATGACTCGAACGACAGTTGCAACCCTTTGCGGCCGTTCCGTTTTACGTACTATAGAACGCGGTGAGCGGTGGTGCTCGCGCTCACGAGCCTGGTCGCTCCGGAGAAAGCGGGAAAAAAAGCGAGGAAAAAGGGAACGGTTAACTAGACGCGCGGATACCTTGGAGCAGAGTAAAAGGGATGTCGGCCCTCGTGGTCTCCTTTTGCTCGATGGTGCGAAGGAAAAACAATGCAGGTAACAAATACCTTCGGAGAGCCGGGATCGATACAAATACACCCTGACACTGTGCCGTCGCCAGTCTTCCAGACGTACCGATATCTCTTGTGCTGGACTTTGCGCTGCTGGCGAACCTGCCAGCTTCGCGGTCAACTCTTCTTCAACAATTTCTGTCCGTTGCATCGGTCTGTACAAGTCTTCTTCGCAGTCCGTTCGAAAGCGTATCCATTTCTATCCCACGGATTTCGAAGAGACGTTCTCCATTTTCCGCAACGCTTTCATCTACCCACGTGTTTTTATAGATAGGCGTCGCTCGTCGCCGATTCGGAATGATGCGCAAGCAATCGATATTCGTCGTTCCGCGCGTCGTCGAGAATAAGGATTCGGAAAGACAGCAAACCGTTCGAGTTTCCCGTAAGAAATGACAGGCCAGTGATTTGGACCGCTTCGGTAGGTGAAGCGTTAATAAATTAGACGGTATCGAACGGCGGATATGGCGCGGCGTTTCCCTGGCAGCAACCGGTAACCGGTAACTGATAACCGGCAAACGGAGCGTCATCAATTCTTCAGGAAAATCCGGGAAAGTCCATCTTCGTTAGAGTTAGGACGACGCGCGGCTTTAACCGCGTGACCCGGTCGATCGAGCAGTCATCTCGTAAATAGCCTCGGGTTCGAGAATGACAGAAACGAGAGATGGCCGAGCGAAACGGAAATAGACGTCGGTTCCTGTAAGTTATTCGCGAAATAATCGGCATTGCGATTAACTACGTTTCAACGAGTCGATTAGCCGGTGCCGTCGCCCGACGTTTTCACCGATATTTCTCCTCCCGTAGTCCGACGACCAATGAAAACCGACGGTTTTTTCCCCTATTTTAGCATTCCACCGAAAATTCTCGATCCCGGAAGATTCGTTGTTTTCGAAGCGGCCGACGAACAAGCTCTATTTTCCGTAACTCGACTCCGACCAAACGATATCGCGACCGTATTGACCGGTAAACCTTTGTCCGATGATCTCCGGTCGCACAATTTTTTTCGTTACTCGTTACGCAACACGCATTCCAAACCTTGCGCTGTGTGCCAGTGTACGCGAGATGCATTCGAGATACTCTCCATTAGGGAGAATGCCGTCGAACGCCAGAAACGCTCGATAGAGACGTCCACGGATCTCGACAACGAGGAACACGGTTGCCTCGATCCAGCCGATTGTGAGAAATAAATTCCGTTTCCTGCCTTTCACCCCGGATCTCGGGAAGGAAAAGACTGGAGAGTTGGACCCGTGTTAAGGACATTCCTCTCTCCTTCGCACGGACTCCGATCGCTGCCAACCGAAGAACGTTATTTTCTCGAGAAGATCTCTTTTCGGCTGGGACTTGGAGGTTTAGGGCTCGTGCCGATCCTCTATCGAAACGGTAGTACAGCCGCGAATGCCAACCGTAGAAGTTATCAATGGCGGGCAGCGAAATCCGTATTATCGCCTGCTGTCCGGGGAATATTAATTACTTATCTATGTCCCGTTTCTCGCGTCTTTTCGCGCTCGGTCGACGAGATCGATAGGCTAGGATATATTGAACACTTGCCTGCTGGCTCTCTTTCTCTCTCCATCTCTATCCTTCTCTTTCGCTCTCTCGACGGGTTAGGTTATCCGACCTCTGTAGGGGGACAGCTACATTGCAGCTCATGCATAATACATACGATCCGACCTGGAGTAGATTTATATTTACCCGCAGCTGGGATAATTCGTTAAATATCGACAGGCATTGCCGGCTCTTGTCGAGCTTTTTTCGCCTGGACGATGATTCGACAGGACGTTTTTCCTCGGTTTCGTTTCGAGTTCGTTCCTTTTTCTCTCTTTCTCTTTCTCTCTCTTTCTTTCCCTCTCTCTCGCCCTTTCTCTCTTTCTCCGTTGCTCGTCTCTCGTTCATATTCCCTTTGGTGGCGCGTATCGGCTGTCTCTCCTTCAATTTGCCCCTCTCGGCGGATGGAACACGATCAGCGCTCCTTTAATGGATAATATCTCGTTAGTCTTTTCCTACGAGTCGCGCGACGTCGACGTTGATGCCGATACTGATGCCGACGCCGACCGTCGTCGTACGAGATTGTATATTTCAATCTTTTGTCGCGCTACCCGGTCACACGCGCTCGTCAATCTCTCTCTCTTTCGTTCGCGTTCTAATAATTTTCTAACGAGATCCCTCCTGGGATTCTCCTCTCTTACTCGACCCTGCTTCGATATCGCGCTCGCTATCCAGACAAAATCCCCTCGAATACCGTTTCTAAGAGGTCTCTGGGCCGTGTTTGCTTACTTTCGTAATGTCGAAGATACCTAAATATCGTAGACGCCCTCTCAACCTGTCCATATGGGACTGGACCTCGGGCAGGATAAATAATTTTTCGGTTCTTCCGAGTACACAGTGAATCTTGAAAATATTTAGACGTTATTTACATCGCGATCATTTTGTAAAAACAGAGCTTTATTTTCAATTTAATTAATAATCATGTTGACTGTTCCTCTCTACTTGAGCTAATCAATTTTTATGTACCGGAACGTGAACCGAGAACAAGAACGGGCTTTCAAACACTTAAAGCGAAATCCAACTACGGATTAATTCATCCAATAAATCGCATTATTGCAAAATCTTGTACTGTCTATAATCGTGTTGATTTTTTCATCAACTCGTTAGTAAATTTTCAAATACAACTACGCAGGATTGTATGATGGTACCAGGTCGATTGTGCATGTCCCTTCTCTGTTCATTATTGTTAAACGAGTTATCTTATATATCTCATATTTCTTTTGTTTTTCCTCTTCTTTATTATTGTAAACAGTTTTGTAAAAGGACGTCAGTCCGTTTATAATAAATAATAATAATAATAAAAAAAAACAAATAGGACAAGCCGGGCCTTCAGCTTCGCAGATGAGCGTTCATTTTCAAGATATTTTCACGCGATCTAGCAATTGGGAAGCCATATTTCTCTAGGATCGCTATTCGCCTAGGATCTTTCTCTCACGGAAAGAACCGGGTGGATATCTGGCTAGCGGGAGGGTTAGGGAGCTTTCGTCCACCCTTTCATCCGCGCCCCACACGTTTTACCCCACGGACACCCGACATCCGTTCGAGATTCGAAATTCTCCCGCGTGTGCCCGTCCGCGATCGGAAACCGAACAATTTTCCCCTGCACCGCGTCGCACGGTCACAGATAGAAATTGACCAGGAAAGATAGAATCAAAGGAAAGAGGAGAATCGTTCATTGACGCCCTTATTCGAGAGCAGAGATGAACGAGCCAGGGATATATGTATTTAGCGAAAAGAACAACAGGTATTTTTGACGACCCAGATACCGATCGATCCGTCGAGCCCGGCGCGCGTAGTAGTACTTTAGTTTCGGCTATGAAAGGCCCTGAATCGCAGCGAGGTATTATATAACGCCGCGAATAACCGAATTCAAGGCGTCGAGGCGAAGAGCTAAAACGCGGATCCCTCGATTCAATTTCATTTCGCGCAGCAGCTGTCAGGCGGATGCCTCGCGAATAACTGATGGAACGTAACTACGCCCGCGCTCGCTCGCGTCGGCTTGGCCATCGGGTTGTCTCGCCCGGCTCATCTCCGTTAATCATCCTCCCGAATCATCGAGAAACCGGCGAAATTCGTAGGACAACCGTCCCACAGTGGGGTATTTGCACCAAAAAGCCGGAAAAGTCATTTTTTAAAACTTGGTGTAAACCATATTATTTTTGTTGTATAAGATAATGGAATATGTATAGAATACCGTACCATAACTGTTTTTTTCATTTATGCACTCACAAAAGAGTGTACTTCGTTAGAAGTTAGAAGATTTTATGGTAACAGCTTATTTCCTTTCTATTCGTTGAAGTATCATTTACTTACTAAAGATTTTCTAGTATTTGAAATAACTTTGTCTGATTTTTCACTTTTCTTATATTTTGAGAAAAGTATGTACTACACTTTAGTACAGTTGTGATTCCTTCTCCGTATATTTTTTAATAGTTATTAATATTTGATGATATTCAATAGATCAAGAATTATTTTTCTAATTTCAAAACTTCATTAATCATTTTGTTATGGTTCAGGGTGAGTCCCGGTACTCTTTCTTGTGTCATTTTATTCCGTGAAGGTTTGTGATTAAAATCCAATAAAAATTTATTCCAGATTCGTCCAGTTTCCGATTTTATAGACAATTTAGATAGAAGTGAACTCCGCCTTTTCTCTCTCCGCCTCGCGTCATTGTCATACCAAAATCGTCAATATAGTTCTAAAATCGAAAAAACACTTACAGAATGATTGGTAATGTTGGAATATTAATAAGAATACTAATTTAGATGATAACAGAATGAAATCTGTGAAGAGTTTATACACCTACCCAGTACATCGTAATCAAAGCATTCCATTATCACTACTTTTCAAGAGTTCGGATAATCTGACGACAAAATGTTTGGAATAAAAGTTGAACAGTATTTCGACATGTACAAAATTGTATATTTAAAATTTCGAAAATATTTTTTTTCAACAAAAAATGAACATTGTTTTGATTTTTTAAATGTTATAGTAGAATTTTGAATTCATTATCTTATAGCTGGCGTCAAGACGAATCCAACGACCTGCTTATTTATCACTCTGAACCCATAAATAACGCTACAATATTTTATTCCCGTTTTTCAGTGAAATACCCCACTGTGCGTCCCCTCTGAAAATCGTATCGCCAGTCGTGTCAATTTCCCATGCGGTTATCCCTGAACAAATCATGTCAATCATTGTCAAGCTCGGAAAAAGTTCTACGATCTACCCGAAAACGGGTTAATAATGGGAAAGAGCAGCGGCGAAGTTCCGCAAATAATTCACACGACGGAAATTAGACGAGAATTACACACTGTTTAACCGGCTCCCGGCGAACACCGAATTCGCGCTCGCGCACACGGCCGAGCGCCGTTCGACGTTCGTTTTATTCGACTCGATTTTGGCAATTTCACCTTTGACTTTTCGTGCTGTTCCGCTCGGCGATGCGGCCGCAAAAAGCCGCGGAATATTTCAACGTTTCCTTATCGATTAGAATATTTTTAAGATTACCGGAGTACCAATTCTCTCCCGCGTCCCACGGTTCCTCTGCTCCGCATTGATCGGGACGAGGATTATTCGATCTCCCGAACCTGAGAGTAGGTTACTCTCGTACTCGGGAAATACAACGCGTGTGATCGCTTCATTCCGTAATCTGTCGTCAATACGCGAAAATTTCGATCTAACAAGGAGAGTGCAAGGACCACGGCACACCGATTTAGTTGAGACTGTGTATACTTATAGATCTTGATCTCCCATTTATGAATATATACCATTATAGGCGCCAACGCTCAATAGTTTTTGAGATATTAATAAACAAAGTTCTTACATTACTGCTTACATCTGCTATTGTAGAGGAGGTATACAGCGAATAAGGCTTGGTGTAGCGGCAACGTACGAGACTTCCACCCGTTGGGCTAGGGTTCAATTCTCGTCTGGTGAAAAAATTTTTTTCATATTTATTTATATTATTTATTCGCTGTGTAACATTGACTTGTCTATATGAGATTGCACATTTATTACAAGTTAAAGAACAGAAATATTAATAAATTAACCGAAATTAATAAAATAGTAAATTTCCCTCTCGTGCCTGGAAACAGAAAAAATAAAGTAAATATGGGAAGAGAAAATATGGTATACGATAAATTGAATAATATTGCACTTACATATTTTTAATGACAACAGTGGTACATGTCGTAAAAGCATACGAAACATAACATACGGAAACAGCTTGCACATCGAATAAGTGCAGTATTATTGCATTGGCACTTGCTTCTTTCCACTTCTACGGGAAAGCAGATTTGATTGACGTTATTATTCTTTTGTTCTTTAACTTGTAATAAATGTGCAATCTGTTACAAACAAGTCAATGTTACACAGCGAATTTATTTATAATTTATTAATCTTTTGTTCTTTAACTTGTAATAAATGTGCAATCTCATATAGACAAGTCAATGTTACACAGCGAATAAATAATATAAATAAATATGAAAAAAAATTTTTCACCAGACAAGAATCGAACCCTAGCCCAACGGGTGGAAGTCTCGTACGTTGCCGCTACACCAAGCCTTATTCGCTATACAGGGTGTCCCAAAATATGTGTAACTCCTGGAAATGGGAGGTTCCTTGAGTCATTTGAAGCGACATTTTCCTTTACAAAAATTGTGTCCGCGGCTTTGTTTAGGAGTTATTAACGAAAAACACGGACCAATCAGAGCCCGGCTATAGCGAACGGAGTCCGACTCGGCGACAGGTCCCGTTCAACGTGGTGTCGCTATTGGCCGAACCAGAATCAATCCACTGTAGACGCGCTCTGATTGGTCCGTGTTTTTCGTTAATAACTCCTAAACAAAGCCGCGGACGCCATTTTTGTAAAAGAAAATGTCGCTTCAAATGACCCAAGGAATCTCCCGTTTCCGGGAGTTACACTTATTTTGGGACACCCTGTATACCTCCTCTACAATAGCAGATGTAAGCAGTAATGTAAGAACTTTGTTTATTAATATCTCAAAAACTATTGAGCGTTGGCGCCTATAATGGTATATATTCGTAAATAGGAGATCAAGATCTATAAGTATACAAAGTCTCAACTAAATCGGTGTGCCGTGGTCCTTGCACTCTCCTTGTAAGAGCAATTTACCCCTGAATACTCGGAAAATATAACGCGTACACTGCCGGGCATCGGTTGAATCGAACGCACGGTGACGCGCGAATCGCGTCATTCGTAGTTGACGCGTTCAAAATTCGATCTGTCCGTACATCGCGAGAAAGTTTGAGACTGCATGATCGAGAAAGAAGGAAACGACGATTAGCGTATCTCGGGTAAATGATACAATCGAGGTCCGATCGATAATTGGAGTTCGGTAAGCGGTCTGGACAGTCTATAACGCGATCGTTATTTCCATCCTGCAGCGTACACTTTCGGAGAACGTGGGGACGCAATCTGTGTAAAACGTACGCTAGATTCTTTAACCGCGCGTTATTTCTGGCCGGCGAAATATTAATAAAGTGTAAAGATACGAGCACCGTTACGCGCGGCTATCTAAACTTTTTACGGATACGATTTACGTCGACCGTCCGACGCCATTTAGTGTACAACGTCGCGGCCGGCCTTTATGAATGACTCGTCCGACGCATTTCGCTCTCGCGTTTCATCGACGATTTGTTTTCTCGCATCCCTCCGTCGCTTTGGCTGGTCGATCGAAAATAGGCCTCCCGTTCGAATCGTCGAAACGGTATTCGATTTGCTCGGGACGAACGCGCGCGCAAATGTACAATCTCTAACGTGGGAATATCTGGAAGCCACCGATTTCGTATTTTTATTGGCAAAGAGGTAGTGGGAGGAACGAGGATCTCGTTGCTTATCGGATACATGTAACTCGACAGTGCGCGGAAAATATTTTTGTTTCGCGTGCGCGGTTAACTTGAAAACCGAGTGCGTTCCTATCGCCGGAAAGATCGTGGATCGCGGGGCCGAGAGTGTCCTTTCTCTTCGGTTCCGAATCGGACTCGACGCGGAAGAATCTCGAATCGATGGGCATCGATGGGTAATCGATAGGTATCGTCGGTGCGAGTAACAATGATGGCGGTGTAGTCGAATTTGTTAAGCTGAAAGTCGAGGATAACAAAGTCGTTGAGCGCACGGTCGAAGCTGGAATGCCAGCACGACTGTTCTGGCTGGAAGAAGCGCGCATGCGTCGCGCATATAGCGTCACACCAATTGGTTCGACGGCGTCTGACGTCGATCTCCCGGCCGGCCAATCAGCGGTCGAGCCTCGTCGACGTTAGTTCGGCGTGCCGAGGCGAACTTCAGAGGCGAGGTGGACCGACTGGTATGTGCGACACGGCCAGCCTCCCCTCCATTCCTTCTCTCTTTCACTCTCTTTCTCTCGATCTCGCGCGGCCCCCCTCTCTCTCGCTCTCTCTCGCTCGCTGTCTCGCTCTCTCCCACTGGCTCGCTCGGTCTCTCTCTTTCTCCTGTTCCCGTGTTCTCCACGCGACTTCCTCAAATCTTTATTTCAGGCTCGACCGCGAACTGGTCGAGGCGCGCGGCCCGCTTTTTTACCGTCCGATACGACGCTTCTAAATTTGAATCTTCTACGGAGCAGTGCGAATCGACGGCTCGCCGCACGTGAAAAATATTTTAAGAAAGCCGTGCGTGTTTCTAGTCATCGTTTCTAGTCAGCCAGGATATTCTAACCTAGCTAACCTGATTTCTGGCCGAGCTGCTGCTGCTTCTCACCGTGGTATCGCATCGAACGACGACGACGAGACAACGTCGGACGCAAAGTTTTGCGCGAGTGTGACAACTTGGAAAATAAACACCGATCTCGAAGGAACGCGCGAGTGATTCGACCGAACAAGAAAACTATCGATACGTCGCGCGTCCCTCTCTCTCTCTCTTTCTCTCTTACTCTTCCGCGCGATATATCGAACAAGGACCAGGCGAGAGAGAGAGACGAGCAAAGGAAGAAAAACGAAAGAGAAGAGAAGGATCGAGATCGAGAAAGTTTTTAACGATCGTCGTCGTCGTGGTTGCCGTGGTCGTCCAAGTAGTGCTCCAGGTCGAGCCCCGAGTCATATACAAGTCGTCGTCGCCGCCGCCGACGCCGTGGTCGGCGTAGTTGCAACAAATACGTGTTCGACGAACCGACGAGCCGAGAGATATCCGGCGTGCAAAGTGACGCGTGTTGATTCAATCGCCAGAAACGAGTGCAAGTTGATCCGTGCCAAAAGGTTCGTGCGTCTTGTTTCTACGTAGTCGTCGTTTTAAAGAGAAGAGTTTTGTTTTGATCTTAAAGTTGTACCTTTCGCGAGGGTGTTAGTGGGGAGAGATATCGATCGCGGGACCATTGACGTCCGTTCTGGAGAACGAGCTTTTCTCCTCGCTCCTTTGACTAGGCTAACCTCCCGATAATTGTATTTTCTCACTAGTAGCTACATACGTACCCGTATATACTACACGTCTATACATATAAATATATATATATACCTGTACATGTGCATATGCATCCCCCACATCTAGATATATCCATAGATATTGCATATATTCTACGTGTGTGTGCATACACGTAGAGACGTACAAGTACACCAACACGAGCACGTAGACGTCGAGGCGCGCGTGTTGCATTCTGTGTGTACCTGGTCGCAACGAGAGAATTAGATGTTGGCAAACGAGAGAAGGTTGAAAACCGTGGCTGCTACCGAGTAAATCGTTCCGTGACCGATGGAGACTATACCACGTATCTCTGGTACAACGTTTACAGAAAACAAGTGGATCTCTGAATAAACGTAAACCCGCGCGGCGACGTCGGTAACCTTCATGGTAATCTACGGCATAATCGACGCAGCGCACCGCGAGACCAACGTTTCTGCGAGATAAATGGAAATATTTTAGAACCGGAGGAACGTTCTTCCGTGGCTCCGCGTCGCCGAACCCGAGTGCCCCGAGACAACGATCCCCTCGACTCCGGTTACGATTGTGATCGCTCGACATCTGTGCAGGGAGTGCGCCGCGATCTCGCCATCTTTGTTTTGATATCGATTCAGTGCGCGCAAGAAGATCGATCGATTGGCGAACGGACGTCGAGATGCTCGACTGATCGAGTTCGTATCGAGTCGGTGAGTTATCGAATACTGAATCTACACCCCGATTAATTTGCTTGGTTGCGTCACGAGTCGCGCGTCGATTCCATCCGAATCGGTTCGTTTGAAAATTCCCGCGGTTCGCTCGACCACCACCGGGGCCCAACCGTGCAGCGGCCGTTTCATCTTCCCGAGCGAATCGAACGCGAAAGAGTACGAAGAGTGGTAAGAGCGGCCGAGTTCACGTGCGCTAGAGGAGATAAGGTCGATCTCGTTGTATTATAAATTAACCGGATGATTCTCGGTAAAGTTCAACGTGTCGTCTGCTCGCCGTATCGCGTACGAAATCCGCGTTGAACCCCGCCTGATAAAACATTGTTATCGCGACCCGTATCGAAATCGGTGTATCGAATTAAAACGGTCGAGACTAGAGCTCGAACTTTTACCCGGGTATATGAGATACCCGGATACCCGAGTACCCATGAGATACCCGGGTAGAGCAAAACTACCCGGGTATCTCATGAGATAGCCAAGTACCCGGGTACCCGGGTATCTTATAAGACAGCCGTGTCCTCGGATACCCGAGTATCTCATGAGGTCTCATAACTGGTTACGAGAGCTATTATTACCTGTGCCACAGCGCCATATGCTTTACTTGATTATTAAATTAGTTTATATTTTACAAAAATGATATATACGACTAAGTATTTTCAAGAATTGTCTTTATTAATTTGGTTCATCCATTAATTTAATATGAATATTTTGCATGAAGATCAGCAGTCTATTCATGTGATACCCGGGTACTCGGGTAATTTTTGTTTACCCGAATACCCGGGTATCCGGGTAATGCTTTTTACCCGAGTACCCGGGTACCCGAGTAATTTTTGTTTACCCGGGTATCTCACGGGTAACCCGGGTACCCGGGTATCTCATAAGTCACAGCTCTAGTTGAGACTCGGGCTGCGTTTCACGCGCCGGTACGTTGCGGCGCGGCGCGGCGCCCGCCATTCGAATCTCCCGCCAATTTCCTCGCGACCTATCTTACACGCTGAAACGGTATCGGTAAAACAAAATCGAACGAAACGATTGGTATGGCCGCGACCGTACGGAGAACTAATTGCGCGATAAATCACGATCGATCGATAGAGACGAGACCACTCGTTGGTCTCGCCTCCGGCAACATTCGATTATTATTATTATTATTGTTCAAGGTAGTTTATGCTTGTAAGAAAAAAACGTTCGATGAGACATGTACGACGTACATACGTATATAGAGGAAATACACGCTGGTCGCTGACCCTCGGTTCTCGTTCTGCGCTGTTGTATTATAAACCGAATTCGATCGGACGACAGCTCGAGCGGCAACCTCCTCCCCCTCGTCCTCCTCCTACTCCTCCTCTACCTCCTCCTCCTCCAGTTCTCGTCGTGTTCTGTGTCCCTATTGTCACCGGTGCGCTGGAGAAAGCTTCCACCGCTTTTCCCGTAAACTTCCCTCGGTCTCGCAGCATCGTAGGCAATAATCATAGTTTCGTGATACGGGGAAGCTCTCGTTCGGTGCCTGTTCGAATTACAAAGGCGCTCCTTTCTTCTTGAACACAGGTGGCAGTATTTCTATAGGTTACGATAAAAATAACAATTGTTAGAACGGCAAGATACGTCGACGATTCTTTGCGACGCGTTTGTTCGCGTGTACCTGTTGCGAGAATCGTGCCGCACGCGTTCGAGGATAGTCTTGAAATATTCCGAAGAAATCTGCACGAATAGTCGAGGAAATTGTCAGAATTTTTGAACAGAGATCGTCGCGGCGGTGCCGTCAATTTTCTCTCGTTGCTATTATTTCCCCGGCGTGCTATAGTTAGGTTCGACGTGTCTATCATCTGGTCGATGGCACGAACGTGTACCGTCTCGTTCTATGTAAGTACTTGTGTGTCCTTTCCGGTCCGCGCTCGATGGAACCGTCTATAGGCAATATATATATATAATAAATATTTATATTCAACTCTAAGTGCGTTGATTCGTAGGGGCGCGTGTCCACGAGGGTGAATTCGATTCGTCGATCCGCACGTTTCGGTCCGATCGCGACAGTTTCCGGATGCGTGGATGTACAATGATTACCATCTCGACGAAGATGCAACATAATTTCGCGATGCAGAAGATAGCCGGTCGGCGACAAAAATAACAACGGGTTGCCCGTGAAACGCGCGCGTTAATTCATATAGCAAGAGAGATCGCGTGCTCGGAATGAATGAAAGGGGGGCTTCGGTAAATATAGTTGATGGAGCTTAGAATTAGAACGAAGTTAAAGCCAATGTTTTTACTAGAGCCGTCCGTCGGCCGCCGACCACCACTCCAGTTACTCGAGTACCCGAGTACTCGAGTGGAATTATCGAATTGAATCGGGCCCGCTTCCATTATTCAAATACCAGGCTGTACCGATCGATTCATCGAGTTCGTTCGATCCCTGAGTGGTCGATCACCCCGGGCTCGACGGAATCAAATAGTTGGAGAATCCGAGATCGAGGGTGAACAAAAAATATATACAGTAATTTCTCAATCGTAGTCTTCGGTCGCCTCTGCAATCGTAGTCCAGTGCCTACCCATTCCACAGCCTGTCAACGCTGCGCCGGGCAGCAGGACGGCGATGTTTGATGTCGGCTCTGGTATATCGGTGTGACACCACTACATTGACTCGAGTGAATCGAATTTTCAAACTACTTAATTTTCATTATTTTTTTATGAGATTTTACTGGCTTATTCCTGGCATTTTTCTGATTAAAATCATACCAAACACGATATAATTTGGCCAATATTTAGTGGTTTCATTGACGGTATGGACTGTAGGGAATAATAACTGTAGGGAATGGAAGAAGACAGCGAGTGAAAAAAAATAAAAACTAAATATTGGCCAAATTATATCGTGTTTGGTATGATTTTAATCAGAGAAATGCCACGAATATGTTGGTGAAAGTTCCATAATGATATCATCGAAAATAAAGGAGCTAAGGTCTTGGTGTTTTATTATGATGACGCAGGGGCCTTTAAACTGTGCCGGCGACGGAGACACGCTTCGGCCACGCGATCCTATTTCATTCTGTCCTTCTTTACGTTCGGCTTGTCGTTTGAAGTCTCAGTGCGGTACGGTAGACGCAGTCATAAATCAAAAAATAGCCACCCTACTTGATCGTAGTCCGTTCATAACACGGGTGTTGGGACTACGATTGAGAAATTACTGTACTTAGAACTCGATCGACGATATCTATTCGAATCGGTTTTGGATTTCGGACGAACGGATGGAACGGTGGTTTAGACGTTCGATTGATCGATACGACGCGCGACGCCTCGTGAGATAATAAATGGAACGGCTAGTTGCGACGGAGGCGCATCATCCTGGTAATCCGTTCGAGGCGTGTTGTATCTAATCGCTTCTGATGCAAAGGTAATTCGACTTTCCCTACTCATCCGAGGCTGGCATCGCGTCGGCAAGGTATTATCGGTGATTACCTCGACGAACGCGGCATACGTCGCTTACCGGAATCGGTATTTCACTAAATTTTTTGTTCCGAGAGGAATACGTACTTGGAATATTTACTTCGAGACTGGAGGAATCGAATATCTTAACGAGAAAATGTTGTCGGTCAAATGGCGGAAGCAAATACGTAATTGGGACGCCGGTGCAATCGAGGGACGCCTAATAAACGACTGATCGATCGATCGGTAGGCCGATCTTCCCGCTTACCGTTTTATCTTCGACAATTAACGTGCGTAATAATCGACTTTGTCGTCGCAGTTTCCCTCGAAAGTGCACCGCGAGAGCGCATCGAATTACGGTCACCTGGCTACGTCGTGGCAATTTGCTCTTAACGACGTCGAAGAAAAACGAAAGAGAACCGGAAAATCACTGCGCCCGACGTTTTCCCGACGAATCACGAAGCCTACCGCCCGATAACCGCGATCTCGAACATCGCGAGCCGTAGATGTCCTCTATAATTATTGGATGATCAGTTCGCGCGCATGAAAAACGTAATAAACCTTAATTGGACGGCGCGGCGTCGCGTATACGGGATAGCCATGCATTTATGGTGCATTCTTCGGAGGGATAACACCGATGCGCGTAGAACGTATGGATTTCATTTTGGTTGCTATCGACTCCGAGTCGAATCATTACTCGACGGAGCAATCTGTCGGCTTTTCACGGAGCCGCTCGTCGATTCTCGTCGTTGTCGCCGAGGCTCGCTTCGGGGAAAATTTCATCGTGAAACGCCGTTGTTCGCACAGGATCGAGCAACTTTCGCGATTCAACTATCTCGCAAAACAAAAAGAACCGTCGCGCGTTGGTCGAGGAGCAGAGGGTGGCCTAGGGTGTCGGAGAGAGAAGGGTAGAGGGGGGACAGAAGGATGCGAGAATTGCGATCGAGAGACCCATAGAAAAGCGGAGCAGTAGTTGGCGACGCGCGCGACAGAACTGGACCATGCGTTAAAACCTGCCGGGCAGCATAAAGCACGTGTCGCTTTTCCGCGTATCGATTAACGTTGCGAGGCGAGCGAGGCGAACCAGGCGAACCAGGCGAACGGGGCGAACCGAGCGAACCAACTTCGATGACACGTGAAATTTGACGGAAAACAACCGGCACTGCTCCATTGAAACCTCCATCCTACGAGATCGAGTTACCGTCGACAAAAATTCCTCTGTTCGCTTCGCGTATACATACATGCACAGCGCAGGTTTTCGTTCGATTCACAGTAAACGGCGTCGACGAATTCCTGTTTTCGTTGGAAGAACAACAAATCAAATTCATTGCACCGTATGTTTTTCTGTTGCAGCGTTTTTAATATTCCATCCAGTGGTTCCGAAGAGCTGTCCCTTCTCCGCAGCGTCGTGCAAAAATGGGTCGGAAGAAGATTCAAATTTCGCGCATCACGGACGAACGGAATCGTCAGGTACCTCTTCGACTTCCACCTGTGTCCGGTTCCCCCTCCATCAACATTGATCAATCCGGTTCGATCGATTCGACCGAAGTGGATTTCTACGCTTGATCGGCAATCGAGACCTCCGCGATCGCGAGACACGCGGCGCGCGTGCCGACGACACAAAAATTGTAACGCCGAAGGGTCAATATTTACACGCGGCGCAGTGATCCGATCGCCACTCGAAATGTTTACTCGCGCCGTGGTTCTGCGCCGATCCGATCTGTATCCGCGTGGATCGCGTTGTTCCTCGTTCAAGATCAAACACCGATAAATCGATGTTAGTGTACGCGCACGCGTCGAGTGCTACCCGTCTTGCTCCGTTTGTTATCTTTTATCGAAATGAATTCGGCGGGTATTAGCCGAGTAATCCGAAACTATGTAAACAAATGACAAGGGGACACTTGCGATCGCAGGTGCGACCGAGTCGATCGAATCCTCGAACCATTCGGATCGAACGGTCGTTTCTCCTTTCCCAGTCGAATCGAACGAACACGAATTGTTCCATCCCCTCGAAAGTAGAGCTCGAACTTTTACCCGGGTATATGAGATACCCGGGTACCCGAGTACCCATGAGATACCCGGGTAGAGCAAAACTACCCGGGTATTTCATGAGATAGCCAAGTACCCGGGTACCCGGGTATCTTATAAGACAGCCGTGTCCTCGGATACCCGAGTATCTCATGAGGTCTCATAACTGGTTACGAGAGCTATTATTACCTGTGCCACAGCGCCATATGCTTTACTTGATTATTAAATTAGTTTATATTTTACAAAAATGATATATACGACTAAGTATTTTCAAGAATTGTCTTTATTAATTTGGTTCATCCATTAATTTAATATGAATATTTTGCATGAAGATCCGCAGTCTATTCATGAGATACCCGGGTACCCGGGTAATTTTTGTTTACCCGAATACCCGGGTACTCGGGTAATTTTTGTTTACCCGAATACCCGGGTATCCGGGTAATGCTTTTTACCCGAGTACCCGGGTACCCGAGTAATTTTTGTTTACCCGGGTATCTCACGGGTAACCCGGGTACCCGGGTATCTCATAAGTCACAGCTCTACTCGAAAGTCTCCGCCTTCCAGTGATTAACGCATTTTCTGTCGGTCAACAGGTGACCTTCAACAAACGGAAATTCGGAGTGATGAAGAAGGCGTACGAGTTGTCCGTGCTCTGCGACTGCGAGATCGCGCTGATTATCTTCAGCTCGAGCAACAAGCTGTATCAGTATGCGAGCACCGACATGGACAAGGTTCTTCTCAAGTACACCGAGTACAACGAACCCCACGAGTCCCTCACCAACAAGAATATCATCGAGGTGAGCCGATTTCTCCTGAGTAACGGTCAAGGTTCCAGAAGGGAAGTCGAAAATCACTAGAGTCCATCGGCGTCACCGATTCGTCCCTATCTTGTTCACGTCGAACAAACGAATAGATCGGTTAAATCGGTTAAACGATTCGGTAATCCTTAATAAGATTTTGGGAAAACAGCGAAAGCACGAAATCGAAACGCAATCCGTTGATGCGCGTAAACGTTTACGGTCGTTTTCTCGTAAAAGAAACGGGTCGCTGTCTGTTCGGTTGGTTTCTTTTGTAAACGAATCGATAGACGCGTACGCGTTAACGGTCGAACGCTTTATCGTAAAACGGATAGAAACCGGAGCCCTAACCGAGAGGAATGTTTCGAGATGTAAAAGAGAAAAGGGAGAACGACGGATCGCGTTTTCAAAGTACGATTTATAGGATCGGCCGGATGGTGTACCGGCTATCCCGGTGGATCGTGTACCGGTTAAATGAGAGATTTCACAGTGAAAAATTGCACGATCCTGTCGGGCATCGTCGCCGCTTATTAACTTTTTCACCGGCCGATCAGCAAAATTACGCGAGATTGTTGCAAATACGCTTGCCCGTGCAACACGCCCTTCCTGTCAGGAATTTCCTTCGAGATTTTCGATGCGAAACCATCGAAACCACCAGGTGGTCCGGTTCAAACCGATGTAACGCGACGCGTCCACGATAATGCTTGGTTCAAGCATTTAACTAGATCAATTTCTGTAGCATTTCAAGCTTTTCTTTTGCTCGAGCAGTTTACAGAGCCTGCGGTCGGACGAGAATCGTTTTCCTCCGTTGCGAGCTGTTTCGTTACTGTTTATCAAACCCGAAGTTCAAGCAATTCTATTTTACATTTACGTCACACACTATTTCATAATTTTAGAAAGTTTATGATCGATGGTTTTAATAGATCCTCCAATCGTAGTAATTTACTTGCAGTAACGTAAATGAATTCCATTGGGATTACTATGTATGTTTGTTACGCTGCCTTCATTGAAATCTCTAGGTAGCTTTAATCGTCTCTCGTCGCGTTACGAATCGTTTGAAATTCCAACGATTACCTTGTCGTTTTCACGGTGAGTAAAGCGTCGACGGAGATCGGAAGACATCGACGCGTTGTTCATGGAATAAAAGGTGGCGCCGTTTCTCGTGGACAATTTTACACGAATCGAGCGCAGACGGATCGCGTTCGCTCGCGAAACGCAATGAAACCACTTAACACCTTATCGACTGATCACTCGATACCGTGTCAAATTCAATATTGCCATCTGCTACGGGTGACGTAAAGATGCGTCAAACGAGTACCGCTCGACTACGGTGATCTTTCCTGGTATGGACCCGTTGCGTCGATGAGTCGTAGAGCCGTTTAAACAAATTGTTGGTCGCGATAACCGGTCCACGTTAGGCGAATCTGAATCGACGGAAACTATGGTTGCCAACGAATCGCGCTCCTCGTGCAAGATTCTTTAGGCGAGCATTGTCTCTGGTTGACGGAGTCGGTGATCGCCGGCACGACTCGTTCGCGCTTTAGGGCTAACGCGTCGCATGGCCTAACCGTGTTACGCGATTTCGTGTGGAACGCACGAGCAGTTGTATTCACAAACGAGTTTGTCGCCGATCGCCGCGTCTCGCGTCGGTCAGCGAGAGTGCCGGGAGCGAGTCTGATATTAGAGGAAGAGTGAGAGAGAGAATATGCGTGTGTGTGCGAGCGCGCAAGCGAGAGAGAGAGAGAGAGAGAGAGAGAAAGTGAGCGAGGAAGAGAGAGAGGGAGGCTGGCCAGCCGACCAGCTTCTCCGCTGTTTAGCGTTAAATTAACGTGCATGCGAAGGTTGAGTGCCCTCGGGCGGTGTGGTCACGTGAACCTGTCTGCTGACACTTGCAGGCACTCAACAAGAAGGAACATAAGGGTGCCATGTCGCCAGAGAGTCCGGAGCCGGACGCGATCGAGTACAATCTGACTCCGCGGACCGAGGCCAAATACACCAAGATCGACGAGGAGTTCCAACTGATGATGCAGAGGCACCAGCACAACGGCACCCGCGTAAGTATCTCGGCTAGTCGCGACTCCTTTTACCAGATCTTCGAATCCACTTCGTCTTCCTTTATTCTACGCTTTTGGCTAGACTCGATTAGATCCTGGACTTATCCTCGGTGTTTGTATCTCTTTCGATCGAGATCATCTCGGGAGGTATCTTTTCGGTGATTTGCGCGAGTATCGAATACCGGATACGCATACGTTCCCGTTTCTTGGCCAGCGTAGCGCCGTCCCCCACCCCCATGAGAATCTGCCGCGCAGAGTTTTCACATGAGCAACAGTCTGATTACCTTTCAACGGTGTTCCAAACAATCTAGCACCCAGCGTGATCGGACGCGCGAATTGTCGGCGACGCGACCTGGATTTAATTCGCGGCGTTGGCTACGCTGTTCAACGCTTATCTTATACTTTACACTTTGTACCACACGTTGGATATCTAGACGATCTTATGCGCTACGTTTTTTGACGAGATTCGTGTGCGCATAGCTTGAAGAAGTAGCTAACCGTAGCGTGTTTGATTTGATGCGATTTCAGGCAATGGGACAGTCTAATTACACTCTACCTGTATCCGTACCAGTGAATAGTTTTGGCGAATCTCTACTTGGATCTAGTCCCCAAATGGCCCATACCAGCATTTCTCCGCGGCCGTCGTCTTCTGAAACAGACTCAGGTACTCATTCATGTCCCCACAGTTGCTCTGATCGTTGAAAAAGAATGGTCGGAGATATCAGCTTGTCGATCGGTTTTTTCCAGTGTATCCACCTGGAGGGATGTTGGAAATGAGCAACGGATATCCTCCGTCGGCGTCGCCGCTGGGAGGTTCACCTAGTCCCGGACCTTCACCGGCGTTAGGTGTCGGAGGAGGCAGCGCGAACAAAGGCAGCAATCCGTCTAGGCATTCGCCGCAACCTCCGCCTCCACCACCGCCGCCTCATCCTCACAGGACTAATCTACGAGTAGTTATTCCAACACCTCTTACGCAACCCCTTTCCGATGACACTAGTTACGATGTAAGTGTTGGAACATGACACGAACGGTTGGACATACGAAAGACTGCACGATCACTCGAAACGAAACGAACCTTGTCATTTTGTAACCATCGAATTCAACGATCAGTAGAAAAAGGTTTTCGTTACCGTAGTCTTTGCTATGTCCGACTCTCAAATCGTGTATGAGTACATCGTTGAACGTTTTGGCAAGGAAAACCTTGCCTCCAGTCGTGACGCATCCTTCTAATCCGTTTCTTCGTTTGTTCGCGATGCGTAGAGCGGCCATGCGCAATCCGCATTGAACACACCGGTAGTAGCGCTACAAACGCCATCGGTCCCAGCCGGATACTCTAGTTTCGGACCAACGGATTATTCCTCGGACCTCGGCAGTTTAGCATGGTCTCATCAGAGGTACGTTGATGACTTATCAATGTATTCGGCAGCCACCATGTCCAGCATCAGGTAAATCATACTTCATAATTATTCTTACCGGGATCGGAATCATCCGGAGAAAGTGTCTCGATGGATTTGAAGCATTCTGGTTGAGTCTCTGGTTGCGACTCTGACTCTGACGCCTCCTAGAAGTTAGCCCCCCACTTGTTCGTATTAAATAATTTTAACGGTTGTATTAAGTTTGTTCTACATTGTGCTCAAATATTATAGACTATAATATAAAAAATAAGAATAAAAATTGAGAAAAACAATTTTTTTAGTAGCCCCACTTTTCATTTTTCTCAGTTCTGCTAAGTTATGCTAGGTTGTGCTAGTAGGGGCTACTCAAAAAATTGTTTTTCTCAATTTTTAGTCTTATTTTTTATATTATAGTAATAATATTAGAGCACAATGTAGAACAAACTTAATACGACTGTTAAAATTATTTAATTCGAACAAGTGGGGGGCTAACTTCTAGGAGGTAACTCTGAAACCGTTTTAGACGATTTCGGGAAGATCGAGAGTCGGTCGTACAAATGGTCGAGCAAACGTTAGCTGGTGTGTCGTTTGATTGCAGTGGTCTTCCGCATCTGGCCGTGTCGAGTAGTACACCGCCGCCAGCGACTTCACCGTTGCCCGTCAAGATAAAGAGCGAGCCGATCAGCCCGCCACGAGATCCGCACGGTGGCAACAGCGGTTCGAATAGCAGCGGGCCGAGTACTGGCGGTAGTCTCCATCACACAAGTTTAAACGTGGGCCCGTCGTCAAGCACCGGTGGACCACCACCGCATCACGTGCCACATCCGGGGCCTCAATCGTTGAACCTGGTGTCGAGCAGACCGAGCAGCAATCCACCGCCGTCCCATTCGGGTAGTATAACGCCGACGAACCTACCGTCGCCGGGAAGCGGACCGGTCGGCGACATCCGGACCAGTCACTCGAACGCGGGCGGAAACGCCGGCAACAACTCGGACTACGAGAATGGACCGTTGATGAAGCGCTCGAGGATCACCGAGGGCTGGGCGACTTAATATTAAATTGGACGCGGACGGGGTCAGGTCACGGCTCGGTTCTTCTTGCGAAAACCTCCACGTACAACAGCGTCATTTAGTGCTTTGTGAAGCTCTCCAGGACTCGAAGTTTCCGTAGACTCGTTCACGGTTTTGCCCACTGGTCGGATTTCTTCGCGCTCATCATGCAGGGCCCTAGGTGTTTGCGTGGCCGCGAGCGCAGCGCGCCCGAAACGGGGAACAATCGGTGCGAAGGCGACGTCGACGTCGGAGTCGACGTCCACGTCGCGGCCTGGATCAGTGGATGGAAAACAGAAATTTCTTTATATTTTCAAGCTCGTGGAAGAATGCGTTTGTTTGACGATTTTAATAACAAAAAAAGCAACAAAAAAACGGTGCCATAATGTTGAAGCGTTACACGTATATGTATATGTATGTATATATGTATACATATGTGTACACAGAGAAACACGCGTATACACAGAGACACACGCATACACACACGCACACTGACACACAGAGAAACAGTCGCGCGAACGCGCGCGTACATACACGTACATACACTCTTGATGGTTGCACGCGTACGTATATATCTGCATATATAGATATATAGTATATATATGCGTACGTACGTATGTATGTATGTATGTATGTATGTATATGGTATGTGTACGTATACATATTTTCATGTATATAATACGAAGTTGTTTGTATATATGTCATTAATTCATTGTCATTTTCTTCGTGATATGGCATTGTGTCCTTGGTACTTGTCGCTGCGGCGAAGGTTATTCCTCCCAGAACGGAAGGGGGCAAACGAGATGAAAAGGAAAGGAAAGGAACAGAGGAATCGGCGTGTGTTTTTATCGGTGATTGTTAGGAAGAATCGTGATCCGAGAGCAAGGTGTTTTCGGGATAGAGGTGCATCGACAAACCGAATTTCTATCGAATGAGCTTTGTGCGCGTACCACGTTCTAGAATTGTTATGATAGGGATTTACCGATAATTGTACTTCGTTAACTTGTTTCTTTTTCTGTTTGCGCGTTGATGGTAGGTAGACGAGTCCGCGGCATAATCCGTTAATTGACGTTTACGCAAAGAATGCCAATGGAAACGATGAACATAACTTCTTTGAATCGAATGCCTAGTCAGAAAATAATGATATTCGATTAGCGGTAGAAATTTTATTCTACAATCTCTTTTTTCGTTCTTTTTCGTTTTATTATTACTATTAATCTTGCTCCCCTTCTTCTTTCTACCATTTTTTTCTTTCTTTTTGTAAATGGTAATTACTATTACTACTCGCTTTGGAATCCGTACTCTTCTTCGGACAAGATCGGAGGATCGTGCAACAATTTTACCGTGGTAAAGGGCGAGAGAAGATCGTACGCTTACGACATCGTGGAACGTTTTTTACTCGTTTCTCATTTTTTTTAGTTTTAACGATTCGTTGACGCGTTGCGGTCCATCGAGAAACAGCACGAAACATTTACGGAAATTCTAGACGAATCGAGGACCCACCCGCTGGCCCGCAAAGCGTGAGCGGTAATCGATGATCGGTGACCGTCTGTTTTGTGTTTTCGTTTTTAACACAGGCGGCAGTGAGTCATTTTCTTTTAGCGAACTGAAAAATTAACGGTCTATGTCCGCTAAGGAAAACGATATATGTAAATGATAAATCGGCTGCTGTACTCAAGATGAATTTTACGATACGTTCCCGCGGAACACAATCGAGAAATGTTAATATACAATACATATATATATATATATATATATATATATAGTTATATATATTATTGGTTGTCGCGCGGTAATAGACGAGAGATATACGCAAACATTGTATGCGAGATAAGCATATTACATAGTGTTGATTATTAATGGAGGATAAAGAGCAAAAGTATATACACGCAAACTCGCATCTGTATACATACGATACGATACGATACGTTATATATACATTTTTCACAAGTATTTTGCACATTTGATATGAAAGAGGAAAATAAGATGTAAACGGACGAGAGAAGAAACATTTGCAACCCTTTTGAACTTCGTAATATTAGCCACAACGACACACGTAAACTGGAGCTTGTTCAAGCACCGATCGTGGTCAACGGGAACCAAAAAAGCAACTCTCTATCGGAACAGAAATCTCTCTCGGCGACACTTTTGAACCTCCGCGTCATCTAATCGAAAAACGTGTTTCGGCCGGTCAGGGTTGCAATTCGCAAAAAGCTACATAACAGAATTGAACTCTTCTTTGTGGTTAAAGTAAAAACTGCTTCGGGATGGTCTCAGCCTATGCTTTACTCGGTATCAGGATGCTATCCTGGCGCGTGAGATGGTCTCGAGAATCGTATTTGGTACGTAGTAGCGTAATTAAACGTAATTAATGGAATACACAAAACGGTATATGAATATTAGTGCCTGGCACCATTTGTGGCCCTCCTTTCAGGTGACTTGACCGCACTGTCAACGCGCGCGTGCTCTTACACACACAGACACGCGCGCGCGCGTAAACGTACACGAAACACGGAACAGACACACGACAGAAAGAAAGAAAGTGAGATAGAGAGAAAAGAAAAGAGCGCGCGCACGTCTCCCAGTCGTCGAGAACGTATACTCGTACGTGGATGTAGGAAATTAGAACTATCAACTCGTTAATTGGCGATTTAACGATGCGCGAGAAACTATAGAGAAAACTGATTTGAAATGTACAAAAATAATCGAAATTTTATCAGGAATAGTTCGACAATGGTCTCTCCGACTGGGCCGACAACACCGGCAAGTCGGTCCTTAATTATATCGTGACCGAAGGTTATACACGCGTACACGTACGTCGAAATAAACTTTGTTCTTTACTAACGTATAATAGAAACGTATCTGATGACTGTACGAACAATCGGTGTGCGAGAAACATAAGATACAATTGTGTATAGTCACTAATATAATTAATCACAAATTTTTAAGATGATCACAAAGTGCAATCTCTTAGCCAACACACTTTTTTATCAAAGGAGAAAAAAGTATAAAGAAATTGTTATTTTTCATAACGAAAAAAAGTAAGATTTAATGTATTAAAAAAAAAGTATATATATATATAAATATGTCTCCACTAGTTATTGAACATTTTCCTATTGATGCAAAATTTATTGTACTTGAACTGATATTATGTATATACGTGTGTATATATGTATATATACGCATACACGTGTGTATATATATGTATATGGATACATATATATATGTATATATGAAAAATCTATATATTATATATATATATATGTATATATATTACACATATATACGTATGTACAATATGTGTGTGTATATATAACTCTGAATTTAAGTGTGCATGCCTGAATTAAATCCATGAAAGATAATCTGCGATACTTTGTATTGGTTCCAGATACTTCTTAGCCGCGACAGGTGGATCGTGTAATGATATAATTACTGTTAATTATATTATTATTTACCTAATATTGTAAGACCGTTTCTCAGAAGAGTTTCTCTGTTACCGTTACGCGCTTCGTCCGACCGTTTTCAATAGTTGCAAAACAGTTTTGCACAAACTTTTGCATATTCTCCGACGACGATACCCGAACATATTCGCTGTACGTATAGCGAGCAGAATCCTCCGGCACAAAGTAACGATAGTCGACCGCATTGAGCGCGTCGTCAGACTTCGTCGTGACTTGAGATCGCGGCGCCCTCATAATTTCGTACAAACTCGATGATAGAACAGTTCCTTGCACGCCTCAGAAGTTCTATTTTTTCATAAATGGGAGTATGTCGACTCGTTTCCAAATAACTGGCGATTATTAGACCCTAGGTTATTATTCGAACTTGAGTGTTTAACGCTACGATTATCGAGAACGCACTGGAGTCAACAAATATTATGGACAGACAGTGGATTTCATACGACAAAACTCAGTAGATGTAATTTCGAACAGTAAAAGTATTAGAAGAATTTAAGATGCTCATTTTCAACTTATTAAACATATTAACACTAAACCTACCACGGTCAAATTGACCGGTTTTCTGATCCATAATTATTGAAATTATAATAACGCCTTCATAGGAAATTACTCGGTTGACTTTTTCACTGAAGGACATAGTATAATGGAAACCGTACAAAGTTTAAATAAATGAAATCCTCTCGATTTTATAATGTGTTTCACTTCTATATGTTTTGAGCTTGGTAGATTCAGTGTTAAGAAAGAAAATGTATGTCTATTTCACTACAGATTGTTGCGATTCAGGTAGAAAATTTTGTGTGAAGCTCCGCTGTCTAATGATGGAAAATGTAATGTTCTGAAATGGGACGTTCCCGTTCCGGTAGTTCTAGCGTTAAAACGAATTCGAATCGCGGTCCAATGATCGCTTCTACGCGTTTGCCATACTCGAAAAGAGGACACGGGCGAAGACGGGGTCTCATGCTCACGATCCAAAGCGGGCGCGTATAAATCCAAGTATCTCTAGAGTCGATGCACAAAATCCAGAACGCAATGCCACCTTTGATTGTTCTCGTTTGTACGGTGTTGCGGATAGACTGCGGATACTTGTCGCGCGATCTCTGTATTTGTTTCGAGAGATAGAGTTGTTCTATTCCGTTTGAACGCGAGAGCGCACGGCGAATCTGCGGTCTAGCGACAGGGCATGTAATATTTGATATTAGAAACTGTCTGAGAGACGTCTGTGTTGTTAATCCTCGATCCACCGGCACTCGGTCTCGCGAATCGAATAACATTCGCGATGCAGTAAGCACAGGGCAAGGATTACGTTCGCTTACCGATCTATTTTACCGTGGAACACACTCTGACACACACACACACACACACATCCACGCGCATACACACACGCATAAACCGGAGGAAAGAAACAAACATATACGTAGCGATATCTCTAAAGTTAGGGAACTTGTTGAATGGTGTACGTTAACGATACCTTGTAAATACATTTTAATGTATATTTTTAATATGAAATACATGTAAGTTACATAGAAGAAGAAAAACTCACACGTACACACGCGTTACACGGACAAACATATGCGAGAGAGAGAGAGAGAGAGAGAGAGAGAGAGAGAGAGAGAGAGACAGCGAGGAAGTTTTCATTGCGCACCTCATCTTGCTGGGCGCAACCGCGTGTCCAGCACCCCGCGAATGCTTAAAGAGAAAATGGGTTGCTGTTCTTTGCTTCTTCTACGACACAGAGGTGTTCGCATAATTAGATATAACTTATGAAAACAATACGAAAGATAAAACTGTTTCTGTTCTTTTTTCTACACACGTGTGTACGTAGTACGTAAACTTCTGAACTTTGAGATTATAAATATATTGTACAAAATAGAGGGTTGTGTGCACGGACGAACATATTTGCGAAATTCTATCTCTTCTAATCGATTGTGATTCACGTTTGTTCGTGCACTCAACGGTATAAGGAAAAGAGAAAAAAGCACACACGCGTGCGACCATATTTGTTTCTACTACAGTTTACCTTGTAGCTGCGTCTACTAATCGATGCACCTCTGCACAGACTCATTGTTGTACATACATATACATGTATGTATATATAAAAAATATATATATATACTACGCATTGTACGACGCCAACAATGTCCACTTGTTATCGGTCCGACGGATATGTAATGCTAATCAGACGTTGTTTATTGATGATTGGTACATTTCTGGATCTTGATAATTTTATCTGATGCGCGCCTATGGCTCCACTACTCGAGTTCGGAAGCGTCGTTGAATCGTTGAGTCGTTGAGTTGCCGAGTCCTTGCGAACCGGAAGTTGTTCCTGAACGACACCGCGGTCGCGGTTGTGCCGAGGCGAAACCTCTCTCTCTCTCTCGAACGAAATACGTTAAACGAAAGAAATTTTGTACACAGTGTACTGTATTCTGCGCAACGCCGACTCTAGCTTCGAATAGTTGATCATTCAATTTATGTCTTGTATCGTCGGCCATTGAAAGCGAGGGACGGTGGTGCGCGGATACATTTTTTCACCCGGTTTATATACAGGCTGTCTCGTAACTGGTAGCTACCGGTGATTTTACATAAAAAGCAACCACTTGAAAATGTAAAATTGAAAATCTATTATGTTCGAGGCGGAACCCGGTGAACGAAACTTCTTAGCGTCTCTCTTTTCCACTGTGAAATCATCACCATGTACGCTCGCACCAGTTATCCGACACCCTGTATACACGTCGTGGACCGGAAGCTTCGAATCACTGTGACGTTTCGAAAATTTTGAGCTGCCAGACTCGCGAAAAAAAATGATTCGAAACGTTCGGTCGAACGGTGTGCTCACGTGTACGTACATATAGATATATGTATACCAAACACGCGAAAGGCGATTTATATCGTATAGTTGAGAACTCAGAGACTATTTGAAGTTGTTGCGAAACGCTGTGAAAAACGAATCGGACCATCATTAGAAACACGTTCTCGTACTTGTGTAAGGTAAAAGAAAATAAGAAAACCCGCGGAACGCGTACCAGATAGCGAGTAAATAGAACGGGTAGAGCTTTTCTAATCGGGAGCAAAGTTGTTGGATCGAGAAGCCGTTGATCAGAATATTTTTCTTGGAGCTATAGCTCGCGGACATGTAGCTCGGTTTAGATTTGAGCTGTTCGTGCCCCTCTTCGTCGAACCCGAGAACGATCGTTGGCCGAGTAGACAGAGATCGTTTGCTGGATTATACATGTACTCACGTCGCAATTGAAGATCGAGCTCGAAGTCAATTTTTCCCACGCGAAACCACTCGAGAACACGTGTACTCTCGTACTTGTGTACACTTGTACTCGAGAGCTCGCGGTTCCCTAATTTTCTACATGATACTCGAAGCGACCTCGGCGGCTGAACAAAAGCATTCGCACGCTTCTTCGGAAATACGATTAATTTATACAGTACGAGACGTTGCTCGGGATTCTAATATATACTATATATATATATTTATACATATAACACGATGTAAAAGCGTACGAATTTGGGACATTATCAGAAAGATATTGATAAGAATTATCAAAGGGTAAAAAAAGCATGAAATTTGTAGCGAATAAAAGAAAATCTTCGTTGAACCGGTGAACATAGATACGGCGCGGTGGCTCGCACGTTCGATCCCGAAGAACGGTCGTCCTTCTTTCTTTCTCCGGATTAGAAGATTTCAAATTTTACATTGGAATGTCGCGACAGCGCCGCGTCTATTTTTTTACGAAACAACAATGCTATTTGTTCAACTATTTGGATTACACGGTATATAGAACGACCGTGCTGAAAGAACGGTAGCGTAGCTGCCGTGGTTGCGATGGATTTTTCTATCTTCGAAAACGGAAAAGAAAAAGCTATATTTCTAACGGGTAGTGCAATTTTATTGTCCACGAGACAAGTGTGCGAATACTTTTTTCTATCGACTGCGAGCGCGTGTGCCAGTCGCGGGAGAAAACTGTTTTCAAAATTTCGATACGCAGGGAATTCTAGGCGAAGATAGACACACATAGATAGATAGATCGAAGGGAAGGAGAGAGGGAGGGAGGGAGGGTGAGTGAGGAGAAGAGAAAGAGAGAGAGAGAGAGAATTGTAAATAATATGTTAACGATTTAGTTAACGGAATCGCGCGCGGTTCATTGACCTTTTGTGCCTTTCGAGCGAATTGTTGCGAACTCTCGGGAACCAATCACTCTCGACCAGTCCTTTGTGTTTCAAATATTTATCGATCTGGTGATCTCGACGATTAGGGAGTAAGACGTTCACGCGAACCATCGTAATTTATATATTTTAATCGATGCGGAACGTTTCGGGTACTTTGTTTCGAGACGTCGGCGTCGCGACGTTCGTTACACGGGAACCGTAACGAAACGTGTCCCGGCCGTGTAATCGATCATCGTATCATCGGCAATGTGATTCGACGGTCGTAATATTTTTTCAAATCGATACGTTTCGTTTAAACGAATGGTTATCTATGCGCCTGTGTACGCGCGTACACGTTCGCGTCTGTACGGGTCCGTATAGATAGCGAATCGACTCGCGAAGCGCACGGCACAAGTATCGGAGCGCTGAAAACGGTGTGTATCCAAGCGGGTCCATACAAACGATCCTAAAGTAACGTAAAGTAACGTAAAAGTTAACGTAAACTAATGTAAAGTAATGTAAAAGAAAAACTGAAACACGGCGGACTCCGCAGACACCACAGACACGAACGTAAAAGTTAATGAAATGCGAAAGAGTCAAGTGTATTACTAGCCACAACTGTTGTCACCGCGCAGAGCAAACAAGATGAGTTATATATGATGTACATACATGCGTTTATATATGTATATGTAAAAGTATGTTTAAAATACCGAACATATCTCTGTAACGCCACGTAGCATCAGATGTTTCAACACCGTTGGAGAAGGGAAAATGAACTGGGCTCGGACCGCGGCTTGTTTCTGCGTCGGGATAGACGCTTATTTTCTGTACAAATCGTTCCGATATATTCGATGTTACGCGAGGACCGTAGGAGACTTTCGCGACACTTATCGTGTTCCGAAATATGCTATCTTCGCGCGGAAACAGCCTCGCACCGAAATCGTTTGAAAGTGGCCACCGGTGCGGCGAGGTCGTTTGCAGATTCGTCGCGTTCTTCTCTCTTTCCTGTAAATGTACATAGAGAACTCGCAGGAGCCACGCATCTCTCTTTCTTTCCGCGAATGCAACTAGAAATTCAACTATGCATACCCTGCACCGGCGTACCGTGCATCGTAATCGGCAAAATCGGATGGACGCGAAAAATTCTGAATTCGTTAAAATTTGTTGTATCATAATTAGACTGCGGATCTTTATGCGAAATAGAAATTTCCGTCAATTACAAAAGCACATGAAAATTTCTTTCCATCTGTAACAATGTTAATAATTTGAAGATATCACATGGATGTTTTTAAATGGTCCTAATGTGTTTACTGTTTTGACCTACATCCAATTATTTTCGTTATAAATTGCATCAAATCCGCAGTCCAATTATAATAGAAGAGTTTATTAAATTTACGGTATACTTTCGCGGAGGAAAATGTTGACGGTACGCCGCTGCACGGAAACAATTGTCTAAAATTTCACGATCGCGAAATGCAACCGGCGCGCTGCAACCGTAGTCACTGGACGCCGCCATTTTCCGAAGGGGCTCGACGAACACGGTGGGAATGGTAACATAACTGCGTAGCGATACTGTTATTTGTACGATATATATTTATATATATCGTATATAATATATATATATGACGGTTACGTTGTATTTGTTACAGAAAAGAGCGGACACGACACGCGGTTTTACGGAAACAAAGTGAAAATCAGAAAAGAATGAGGAAACGGAATGTTCCAAGAGATAGAGTGAGAGAGAGAGAAAGATAGTGCGCTGTGCGTGTATACACCGAAAGTGATGAGAAAAAGAGGATGGTGGACTCTTTAATCGCGTAACATACTAGATTATTCGAATATTATGGCATATTATAGTTGTGCGTTGTTCAAATAGAGGATAAACAAGAAACTGTGTAAGTGCGTGAGCGCGTCCGAGAGAGAGAGAGAGAGAGAGAGAGGGGAGGGGGGAGGAAGTAATTTTCGTATTTGTATAGTGCCATCGTGAATTATCAATTAAGACGAACCGACTTTTACGTTTAACCTTATCTTTATTTTCATTTCTCTCTTTCTCCTTCGTTATCTGAACTCCGTTCTTTCTTTGTCTCTTGCTTCATCGATTCAGGACCGTTGATTTCCGGTACCGAAGCATCGGCCGTTCTTTCGATTCCTTTCCTCGTCCTGTCGTTACAACTGATATTAGAAAAAGCTGGTACGGATCGAACGAATATCTCGGAATCGAAAAGATTTATCCCCCTCGTTCCTCGGTGTAAGCACGTCTCGTTGCAAGTTTCAAATCGCAAATCGCCGAGGTATCCGCCGGTTGCGAGCACTTCCTCCGACTTCCGGTGGTCGGAGACGACGATTTACAATTAGAAAGTTTTATTTCCAAGTTCTCGTTTTATTTCATGTTTTCCAACCAATAGCGTCCTTCGTTCTCCCACCACCATCTTGATTTCAAGTCCGCTTTTCAAGGTCGATCATTTGTTTGTTCTTGACCCGACGCCATTTTCGTTTCGATTTTGCATCGGGTTGTGCGAAATTGATGAACGGAAGTGCTCGCAATCGGCCGATGCGAAGCGTCTCGTTAGATACGTATTTCTTTGGTGCTCGACATATCTGATCGTTGTTAATGAATACTATATTATTATCGATAACGCTATAATCATCGACGTGTGATCGTCATACCTCAACGTCATCGTCATCGTGATCATTAGCATTACTACTACTATTACTACTGCTACTACTATTCCTACTACTACTACCGCTACTACTATTACTACAACTATTACTACTACTATTGCTACTACTGCTATTATTACTATTATTACTACTATTGCAACTATCGACCACTACTGATTATTACCGCCACCAGCTGCTACCATTATTATGATTTCTCTCTTTTTCTCTCTTTTATTCCTTCCTTTCCGTTTTCGTTCCAACGATTAATTACCAGACTGCGGATTGCGTGGATTCATGACGAATATAGATAAGATCAAATACAGAAATACAAAGTCATGAATAAAATTATTTTCGACTTTTTGCGCGGGATTAAAGGAAAAGAGATACATTCAATCGAGATTCCTCGCGATCGAAATGGAGAATTTTTATTCCGCATAAAAATCCGTAGTCTAATTATTACGATCACCGAACACGACAAGCGTACGCGCGCCCATTTTACCGCCTATCGACTCGATCGTCAGAGTTTTAGTGGTAAACGATGATCGTTTCGCGACGAAAATTCAGCACGTACACCTGTACAGAAGTCACGCGTATACGCGTATACACACAGAAACACACACGTTCAGACACACACGCACGCACATACACACACACACACACATATATCCACGCACAAGCGTGAAACATTGTAAAACACGCATTGCGGTTATATTTCAGTGTATCAGCGTAACGATATGATGTTTCCCATAGAATACATTTTACTTGGTTTTTATATTTGGCAGTATTTTATTTACGTTGTCGCATCGAGTATAGAGGAGAACGGAGAACAGAGATTCTTCGTGAATAAACGAGCATACGGCCTATTATCCGGCAAAGATAATAGGTTCGCGTAACGAATAAGATAGCGGTGTAACAATATATGATCGTTCGTGTTCCCCTGTATCCGTCGTACTTTGCCCGAATGTTCTTTCTTTTTCGATGGGATCGAAGAGAGAAAAGAAAAATACGTCTCTTCGAATCTTCGAGATCTCGACTCGTTTTCTGAATCTTTCGGACGTAGGACGTACGTTCCTTGGGATGCGACGTTGATACGCGCGACTCGCGTGGTCGTCGTCGAGTCCCTTCGGTACCGGAAATGGCGTCCAAAGGTATGTGCGCGACCGGAAACGGTCCTTCGTTCCCTCTAACGCTAACGGCTAAGATGTATACCTGCACAGTATCACCTGTTTCCCGTTGTATTCGTTGTATTCGTTCTATTCGTTGTATTCGTTGTACTCTCGTCGAAGCGAGACCGTCTCCTTCCGTCGGAACGATTTCGTGGGTGTCGTTCTATCGCCGGAGTCGCGAAGCCGGTGTCGTCGAACTCTTATCTCGCAACAGTGTATTTTGCATAAACATTTCCAGTCTAACCGCGAAACCTCTTGTACTTAATCGGACCACGGCTGTTTATGCAAACTCCTCGGATTTCCATTTTCCAGATTTCCGAACAGACACGTTCGCCATTCAGATCGCAATCGAATTTTCCCGATCACACGCGGGGAGAGATACGTAGCCCGTGAAACCAATAAACGTTCTTTTACTAGATTCTTATTAATACGTGTACCGATATATTTTTAATCGATAATTTACGCTCTCTCTCTCTCCCTCTATATTCTTTCTTTTCTGAAACTGCGTACACGTATTCGATACTGTATTCGTTGGAGCTGTAAAAATTAATTTCGTCCCGTAACGAAAGCTCGAATCCATTGTCGGAATGTGTTTGTTTCTTAATCGTGGAGCACATCTCTCACACTCTATTTAGTTTCTTCCGCAGCGAAACGAACACGCATTCATGCACACGCGCGCACGCACACCCACACGCATATTCTTTCTCGACAGAGAACGAGAAACGATACCACGTGTGTATCCATCGCGATCTCCCCGAACTGTTCAAACTTATCCAAGCTGTCCAAACTGTCCGAACTGTTCGAGCTTATGCAGAGGATTGTCAAGAAATTATGTGTAAAAACCGTTACAGTGTGATTCTACGGCTTAGGATCGGCGAAGATCTGTTAGAAAAGTTTTCTAGAAGATTGACCTGGACTTTTTCAAGGTCGAATGTTTTTTTTATTATTTTATCATGCTCTGTACTCGGTGAGAGGAACAAACTTCTCACGTGAACTGAAATGAACGGTTCTCGTAAAAATTCACGTTAAAGTTCAAATAACGCTTACTTGGTTCAGAATTACATTACAACGTAACGTAGTATATTATTGGATTGGTGAGAAAGTAATTTCAGTATTTTAAGGTGAAATAGAACCCAATATTTCTTTATTCAAGCAATGAACTTTTTAATATATTTTATAGTTTTCATTTTGTTCGATCTTTTATCATCTTTCTGGTAGCTTCATAATTCCGCGCTGGTAAAACTTGAAAATTTTCGCAAAATTAGCTTCTATTTCATCTGAAAATACCGAATTTACTTTTTCGCCAACCACATCAATCAAGGTCAATTTTGCACAAAAATTTTTTCAACAGATCGCACATAAATTCTTAACGCCCTGTACAATTATCGGAAGACGCGCGACAGGGTCCGTTCATGTGATTTCGGAGACAATGAGAATCGGCATTTTCGATTCAGCTAGAAGCAAACATGGCGGACACTGTCGTGTAACTTTTTACCACGTGTTGTCCATGCACAAAACACAAGACACGAATACAGACGCAGACATACATCTCCACAGACAAACAATTGTGGTATATACTGTAATCGGTGTAATGGAACACGCACAGAAAAACGGTACACACATCTCTGCACCGTGTACCAAACACAAATTTCATTGTGACGTCCACTAAAGTGTAATTCATACGATTGTAAACATGTAAGATCGAGAGGAACCAAAATTCTTCGCGATCGATCGTTGACGATTCATTCTTTTCCACCGAGGTGTCCCGTTTAATCGCCCTGTACACTGTACATAAACTGTACATTGTACATAAACTGTACATTGTACATAAACTGTACACTGTACATAAACTGTACACTGTACATAAACTGTACATTGTACATAAACTGTACATTGTATTAGGTTATTGCATATGAAATGTCTGATTTTAGAATGCAACTCTTTTAAAATGTTTCCATCAAGAAACGCTAATAATCTATAGATTTATTGTTACTGAACTTACCACGTCCGGCCAAACGACTGGTTCCAGATTTATTTTATTTCGCAATAATAAAATTATAAAGATACCTTCATAAGAAATGATTTAATAAATATCTTCATTCGAGCACGTGTTATGATAAAAACCGCGCAAAGTCTAAATAAATTAATTCTTGTCATTTTTATAAGGCAACCATTTGTCTGCTATTTTTTTTAGCTCGGTACGTTTAGTATCAATATCCTACGTTCCATTTTAATTCAGACGTATAATATTATTTTTTAGAAAAGTTTATTTCAACGTCAACCAACGCGACTGTCGTGTATTTCTTTTGTATATCTGAAATTATGTAATTTTTGGTCGACAATAACATCCCAGTCATTGATGGTAAAAAAGTGCTACAAAATCAGATGAGAAACCGTCAATGACCATATCTTGTTTTTACCGTAATGCAATCAAGAAACTTGAAATTTGTAGATGGAATACATTGGGGTATATAAAATTGTGTTTGTTTAATGTAACTGCTAAAAATCGAACTTTCCAATATGCAACAACCTAATATATGCACTGTACAGTGTACAAGATTCGAACAAAAGAAGAGCGCCTTCTTACGGTGATCGCGATAAATGGGACACCCTGTGTACGTATGTGTACACTGGTGAACAAATTCATCGAAAGCAGCGCGAAATTAGTAATTTTGATTTTTGATTCGAGAATGATATAACGAAGGGGAGAGTGATCTCGAAGGATGGCATCTTATATGTATACGATCGTATCTGTCCTCTGTAGAAATGCCTTATTGTCACGTGCCTCGATTAACAATTAAACTGTTCACCTGCTTACCAATTACTTGTTAGTGTACGTAACGAAATATGTACGTGTAATATCGCGTTATTCTTTGTACTGCTCTTGTAAATATATTCTGAACGATTACTGTCACCGGGTGTCCTCTGTGAAACGTGAGTATTTCACCCGATCAATTCGACCACCCTGTACATTCCTCCCTGCGTTCCTCATAGACCTTAGACACCATGGATATATCCATGGTAAACACATCGCATTTCAATGTTACGAGTATATCGAGATACTTAAAATATGGATTCTTTATGTATTTGAAATTCTCATTCCATTGCGCATCTTTGTCTGTCCCCTTCCACCATTTTTGCGAAATCGGTTCTACACGATAATCGATTGATCGTAGTAATTGTTCGAATAACTGAATCACTCTGCTTTTTATGCGAGAAGGAAACAAGTTGAACAGAAGTTTAAATATTAAATATTGAATACTGAATATCTGAATATTCAAATTTGAAATATCGAATCGAGTTCGATTAATGTTTGGCGCCACTTTTGACAATCGAAAGATTCAAGTTCAGGTGTAAACGGTGCGTTTATTATTATTTCCGAATAATTTTGTGGTTCCTTTCTGTCAGTGTTTGCGCGATTATATTTGAACAAAAAGTGCGTAAAATACATGTTAATTATTCTGTATATTTAGATATATGTATATCGATATTGATAGAGAGCAGAATGCCGCTTCCAGCTGCTTTAGCCGCACGACTCGCGAAAAGAGGCCTCATTTCTGGATCAGAGAAACACGGTACGTACAATTCGAATCTTTGCATCGGTGTACATCGTCGACTTCATTATTCGCTATAATTTTCGTTGCTTTAATTAATTTCGAGAGACCTTGTCTACGTTTATCTACGGTAACCATAACCTCAATCACGGCGGTGCTCGTTTTCAGAATTGTCAAAGAAAGAAGCTAAGAAAAGAGTTCACGAAGAAGTGATCGCTGAGGATTACGACAGTGCAAAAGATGACATCAGTCAGATCGACATTTCTCAAAAATTCATGGTAAGTATTATACCGTTAATTTAATAAACACGAATAATCAATTCGTAAACCTAGCCTCGTAATTTTGATTCCAGGGTTACAGCGGTTGCCCCAACAAATACAACATTTATCACGACTGCACGAAAAAGTGTAAAGAATTATGGGGACTGGGTCACGTGCAACCCTCCGATAAATACTTGAAGAAACAGATGAGGCTTATACAAAAGTATCCTCTGCCAGAGACTTGGAAAGCGGTCTACGATCCTGGCAGGTTATTATCGTTCTGTACACGCTAATTAGCGTACACTAATTGTACACGCCTGTTATACTAATGTTTGTGTTTTATTAATAGCGGTCAACACTATTACTGGGATTGGTCGTCGGATTTAGTAGCTTGGCTACCACCAGGTCATCCAAAATGTCAAATATCGCAGCCAGCTTCTCAATTGAGGGAGGAACTGCATCTGAAAGCAGCCGAACAGGACGATAATTTGTCTAGCGACGATAGCGGCAGCGATCAGGAACAAGTAGAAGTTAGTAATCCATTTTAATAGGCGATATTACGAGTACAATGAATTATTGAACGATAATTTGAATCCAGGTTGACGAACCAGAGACTAAGAAGGAGAGGAAAATAGAGAACAGATCGAAATACAAACCAGGCGATAACAAAAGGAATCAAAGATTGGAAAGGACCGATAGCAAGGACAAAAAGGACCGTACCCTGGACCCCATGGACCCAGCATCTTACAGTGATATTCCACGGTATCGAATGGAGTTGTATTTAAAAAATATTAGAGGTGTGCAAGACCAGGACGGAAACGAGAACGGTGTTTGGGATCGGGACAGGATATTTTCAAATTTTCGGGTTTCTCTTGAATTTTTTCAGGTTTGCTGGAAACTGTATTCCATACAGTATCAGAAATTCCGAAAAAATTCACGGGAAACCTGAACATTTTCGGAATTCGGAATTCCCGGGTTCTCGCACATCTCTAGAAAATATATATCTTCGGGAAAGGGGGTTCATGTGGGACTTCCAATAATTTTTCAGAGGCAAGTGGTCAGATGGTTTAGCAAGGCACAACGAAGCCAAAACGGGAGCCGACACAACAGCTTCGGGGCCGCTTTATCAGATGAGGCCGTATCCTAGTCCGGGCGCAGTGCTCAGATCGAACAGGGCGAGCAAACCAGAATCGGAATCGTCTAACAAGCCGAAAGTATCGGGTCCCGAGAAACCAGAATAAAAGATCGAATTTTTCTCTGTATCGCACGATTTATTGTAATAATTACACGCCTTAGATTTAAATTTACCGTGAGCCGTAAACTAAGAATTTTAATTTACTCTGGAGAAACTGAATATATATTCGTAGAGTCTAGAATTTGTTTTCTAGCTTTATCATTTGCGTTTCTATATCGCCTAGGAATCTGCTCTCTTGTTGCGCTTGGAAATCGTTAACCGGTAACTAAAGAACAAACGTACATAGAATTACCAGAAGTAGGAGAGACAAATTTTCTCTCGTTTTCAAATTTTCGCGGAATTCTGTACTTCCGGAGTCACGAAAGCGTAACTAGGATTGTACATAGATCATGCGAGTGCAGACAGGTGGTTAGATATGATGTACACATACGAAGGATAAAAATATTAAGAAGTTTGCGGAACGTGTCTTTTTATTGAAACATGTTACAGCATTTCCTTGATAGATTCTCGGACAAGTATTACGATAATTCAAACTCTGAGCGTTTAAAGTCGCGAAAGAGAATATTTTTAGGTTCACCGGATATATTTATAAAAACTGGGATTGAATTATACGATAGATTTATCTTCTTTTCGAATTACGTACGGCGGAATCGATTGAGACGGAAATATCGAGGTTTCTGAATCGACGATTTGGACATCGCAAGTTGACACTACTGTGCCGATATATTCGAGTCAATGCCGAAGTTAACCTTGTTCTTGGCCTAGTTTGTCGGTAACGATGCAGGGGAGCAAGCTCGATATTTCCAAGGGATGATACGCGGATAATGGAACAAATTGTCGGCGCGAGGCGGTTCTGCACACGTTTTTTTAATCCAGTTCCAATCATATTCCGTCGAAACTGTTCCACGTTCGTCGATCTGGCTCAGATTAAACTGCACGACGACCAGCTAAGCGAAAATGCGATCATCATGTGTAAATATCCCGTAATGTTAATTGCACGACGTAACCAAAGAATCTACGCATTATAAGAATCGTCGATTATCACGAACGGACACGAGCGTGCTTCTTCTTCTCCTTGTGCGTGTTATTTCGAACGCAACAATATACGACTCGTTTAATTAAATAAGTTCTCGCGTACTTCTCAAGGTACGTATGTGTATTTGTGCAAGTTAGCATTTCGTGTCCGTTCCGAGCGGATTCAATATTTTATTTCGCCTACCTAGTAGCGCATCGTTTCATATCTTGACTCGAAACGTTCAACGTTTCTCATTGAACGTCGAGGACATTACTTTTCCAGGTTAGCTCGCGAGCACATGACAGATCATCACTTTTCCCGCCGATTTTCGAAACGTCAGGATCGCGAGGTTCGTCGAAACATTGCATAATCGTGAATTTTTCGCAAGTCGTGAATTTAAATTTGAATATAGCCGACCTTAGAAAAACCTCGAGAACTTTTCAACCACTAGATAACAGTTCGGACAACGCATAGCGGTCTTTTACGTTGATTTAGCTGACCAAAATTATTTACAGTGGGTTTATTTCAAATAACAATTTCACGGTTTTGTTTGAATTTTATCAGTGTACGAATACTTTCTACACCCACTGTATAATATTCGATGGTCCCAGAATGTTTTCAAATCACGTATAATATCATTTTTTTATTTAAGTATTTTAAAAACATCTTTTAATACTCTTTCGGTATTCTCTGATACGTTTTTATATAAAAAGCAATATATTGTTGAATTAAATGATAGAAATTAACAACGGAGTACGTAAACTGTGCTTAAGCTCGTAAAGTAGAGTCAGAATTTGTTGAATCATAATTTTCATTTGAAGATTGTTTTAAGTTTTGAGATGAATCCTTATTTTGCTAGGAATATGGAGATCGAGGATCTACAATTAATTCGTAAATGATAATTAAAGGATCAAATTATAAATTTTAATCGATTAATAGCCAACTATGTCTTGCTAAAAATCTGTTCTTATATTTGAGATTGCTGTTAATCTTTTTCAGATAAGTTTCACGCATTCCTACTGATACTTGCATTTCATGGTAGTGTTTATTGGAAACTAATTTGGAGCACATGCTAGTTATTCGATCGGGCACAAAACACGTAACCGACCATTACTCATGCAGTTCTATGTAGATATGATAGACAAAAGTAAAAGTTGCCGAGGGGTAAGTACAATGAGAATGTTATCTTCTATAGAAATATTGAAACAGCGTACTTGTTGCCTTTTTGTACAAGTATGGCATGTAGAAATGAATAAAAACTATCGAAGTGTATTTCCCTTATCTGAGTCAATTATCTTATCTCTGTTGCATGCAAGTTTTTATGACCTTTCTTGTGTTGAAAGATTTGTTCTGTTCAGACCAAATTTTACTCTCAAGGTGAATTTTTTTTTTTCATCATACAACGCGATGCAATATTACGCATTATAACATATTTTATTAGTTATTTTCATTTGTTGATTTCTATTTTATTTTGTTTAACGTTTTTTTTTTTAGTTAGTGTATTGGTTAATGTTAAGGTGAATACATTTAGAAATGGCAATTGGAAGTATTATCTGTGGAGCCAATACTCCTAAAATGAAGAGAAAAAAGGCAAAGGTACATTGCATTTCATTTTCATCATATCCAATGGAAAATATTATGTAAAACCATTTTTTTCTAAACGTCGAACAACACACGTCAAAATGTAATTGTACACTGTCCACATTAAGTATTTAATACCTATTTGTTACAGGCAACTGAACGTAGTTGGATAGAAGCAACCTTTCAGAAAAGAGAATGCTCGAAGTTTATACCAAGTGCTAAGGATGAGCACAGGTATAGTCCACATTTGTTTACTTATTTGCTATGGATAAAATTTGGAATCCCAGTTACAGAAACTTTACGATCCATTTTAAGTACCACATACATAACAGAAATAACATTGTTACATTGTTCAACATTTGTACTTGGTTATTTACTCTTCTGTTAGGTGAATAATTGACAGAAGTTCTTTTCCTCCTGGAAAAGATAATATTTTTGCAGAGGCAATACAGGAACAGTTACAAAGTCACGCAAATAATTTGACATCTCAGGTTAACGTTTCGTCGTGTTTGTTTTACATCATTACAACGATCCTGCACACTATTACATGTTTATTTATACATTGTTTCAGGTCACCACTAACACATTTTCTTGTGTTCATTTCCTTTTCATTTACTTTTCTTTCTTTCGTTCCATTTATAGGTTTTTGCAAGTACAGGGAGATAAGATTGCAGAGTATGATGTGATCACTACTTCCAGGTGAGAGTTCATTATGCGTTCTGCCGCGATTATAATTCTGTTTCTTTTCTTTTCCTTTTCTTCTTTATTTTCAACTAAATGTTATAAACGAGAATAATTGATATTGCTTCTGCAAATATATCGTATCTATGGAAGAGTATGGTATCATGACGTTTGTTTATCTATATTCAAATAGTTGACAGATTGTTACATATTTTACATGCATAGTACTCTTGGTAACAGGTGTGCAAAACACATTCTTGAATCCTATAGTCGAGAACCATTGTCATTGTACAAATTTTCAAGTGTTTCACTCACATCATTTTCCCTTTAAAATATTCTTCATCGCTTTGAATCAAACGCTTATATTCTTGTTCCACTTAGAGGTAATACTCATCTTCCTTTCAATCGTATGATGCAATTACATTGACTTGTACAGATACATATAATCTACATACATATGTAAGGATAGAAGAAAACATCATGGTAGCAGCAGTATCATGTTTTACAGCATCGATTAAATTATTTGAATGAATTTAATGATACTTGTAGGTAATATACTTCAAGTTTTGCCTGTATAGTAGTCGTCGTTATTTTCCCCGAACGATTCCTTCGTGTAATAAAAAAGTACTAAACGTTTACTGTAAGGTGACAAGCCAACTTACAGTGTGGAGGAACAGATCAGCTGCGATAAGGTGCAATTGCATGCAGAAAATACATTTCAATTATTAATCTCTGTATGGTTTTACAGTGTATCAAGAGCTAGGCTTTAATCTTAAAGAAACAACGTTGCATTCACTTGCGCCAATCACGCACGATCTTTCATTTACCGTAGCACCTCTAACGCATGGTTAATATAATTATTCTAGGTGTTGTTGCGGCCATTCTTACACGCACCACTGCGGAACCGGCGCGGATGTCAAAAGCTTCACCGCTGTCAATACCAAAGAGAAAGATCGGGAACAATGGTCTCCTGGGAGAAACACGCGACCGGTTCCAACCGATGCATACGGCACAATTGAGTTTCAAGGTGGGCCACATCCGACAAAAGCACAGGTAAATCAGTACTCACTGCAATTTATTCAGTGCTACAAAACATTACTTACCGATACGTATCTCACAGTACGTTAGATTAGCTCACGATACGAGACCAGAGCCAATAGTCCAGCTACTGTGCAGAGAGTGGAATTTGGGACTACCGAAGTTACTCATCACCGTACATGGTGGTCGTTCGAACTTTGATCTCCAACCCAGTTTGAAAAAAGTCTTGCGAAAAGGCTTGCTAAAGGCTGCGAAGACAACTGGTGCATGGATATTCACTGGTGGGACTAACACAGGTCGGTAAAAGAACTACTTGTTACTTGAATAACATGAACGGTACATCAACGAAAATTTCACAGGTGTTACGAGGCAGGTGGGCGATGCGCTTCTTTTAGAAAAGTCCCAAAGGCAAGGAAGAGTTGTGAGCATAGGTATAGCACCATGGGGAATTTTAGACAAAAGCCACGAACTGGTGAGCCGTGGAGGCGAAGTCGCATACGATTGTCTCCCATCTCCATGGTGAGAACAAATTTTAAGTAAATACAGTAAAGACCCAAATACAGTATTTCATCGATATTATGCTTCACATATACAGTAAATATGGGTCAAATTATATCGTGTTTGGTCTCGTTTTAATCAGAATAATGCCAGAAACAAGCCAGTGAAAGTCTCATAAAAAATAATGGAAAATAAAGCACTTTGAATTGGCATTACATTGTGAGAACACGTGGGTCTATAAACTGTGCCAGCGACGACAGCACGCTTCGGCTACGCGATCCGTATTTTTTTCTGTCCTTTATGTTCGACTCTCTATTGAAGTCTCGCTCGGCGCGGTCGTCGCGGTAGACACAGCCATAAATCAGAAAGTCTTAGGTGCAAACTCTGTCTGCTCAGAGTACGCTTGTTGGACAGCATTTGAGGGATTACTTTATTGTTGTATTTTTCGTTTTATTGCATCGACTCGAATCGATTCTTTCAGGTCGAAGAATGCGGTTCTAAACAATCGACACGCATACTTTTTATTGGTGGATAATGGTACCGGTGGTCGCTACGGTGCGGAGATCGTATTACGCAGAAAACTGGAGAAGTATATATCGAATTTGAAGCTGCAGCCATGTGAGTGTCGTCATTCGATTCGCGTCGATTAACATATACGCTCGAAGAAACGGCTCGAGACACGTCTGTTTTGTCGCAGATACGCACAGCAGTATCCCCGTCGTGGCGTTGGTCATCGAAGGCGGAACAAATACGATACGCTCGGTTTTAGAGTATGTCACGGATGATCCTCCGGTTCCCGTGGTAGTTTGCGACGGTTCGGGACGTGCGGCTGACCTGATCGCGTTTATGCACAAGTAATATTTAGTTTACCGATTAAGCTGTACGACACCAAATTTGTACAGTAATTACTGTTGGGCGATTCTTACAGAATTTGTCATTCTGAAACCAAATATGAAAGTAAAGTTGCTCTATTACGTAACGTAAAAATGAAATGTTACGCGAAAACTAGACGTGCGAAATAGTTCAGGTTTGTGTCAAAAGATAGATGGGAGAACTTTTTTTGCATATCATTTCGTAAACCGATGCTTTTAATTAATTATAAAAACACAGGTTGTTTGGTACACTTATAAAAAAGTCATTCTATTTTAAAATGTGAAGAACCTTTTATTTAGCAGTAATTTACTATACAGCATTGAAGTATGCTGATATTTCAGGTCAAGAGAATGTTCATTTGATTGTAGAATGACAAACTTTATGTGGGGAAGGCCCAATTAAGGGGGGAGAAATGCGGAAAGCGGAGCCCCCCCTTCAGACCATGGGACAGAGAAGAGAAAAAAGGGCATATATAAACAATTTATGTCCCGGGGCGTGGGAATTGTAAATCTTCCACGTCCCTAAAAAGAAAAAGAAAAAAAAAGAATGACAAACTCTATAAGAATCACCTAATAGTAATTGTTGAACACGAAAGAAGTGTAATTTTGTTGGAAAGTGTAGTGTATTTTCGTGTAGTCGTTTATACAATGGAAAATAAAACACGCAGGTACGCCTCTGAGGGAGATGCGGAAGGTGGAGGAAGCGAGGGACTATTAGAGAGTATGAGGAAGCAAGTTTTGGGGACGATCGAGCGCACGTTTAAAGTCTCCTCTGAACAGGCAAGTCAACTGTATTCCGAACTTCTGCAGTGCACGCGTAAGAAACACTTGGTAAGCCTATACGGATCCACTCAATACGATAATCAGTGTGTGATGTTCACTTTGATCTGATACACGGGTCCATCCATAGATAACAGTGTTCAGGATAACGCAGGATCGACCTCAGGAGCTCGACCAAACGATTTTAACAGCCCTGTTCAAGTCGAAACAGCTGTCTCCAGCGGAACAACTGTCTTTATCATTGATATGGAACAGGGTAGACATAGCGCGTAGCGAAATATTCGTGTACGGACAGAAATGGCCGCCAGGTGCATTGGAACAAGCGATGATGCAAGCTTTGCAGCACGACCGAATCGATTTCGTAAAACTTCTTCTGGAGAACGGCGTCTCTATGCGGAAATTTTTGTCGATACCTCGTCTCGAAGAACTGTACAATACGGTAAGTTTGAAGACTCTTTATATTTCGTTTGTGGAACAATTTTAGTTATTAGGATAATTTTCTCGTTTAGAAAGAGGGTCCCACGAATACTCTGGGCTATATACTTCGCGACGTGAGACCGAATATTCCTCGCGGTTACATGTACACTCTCCACGACATCGGTCTGGTGATCAACAAATTGATGGGTGGAGCGTATCGTTCCCAGTACACCCGCAGACGATTTCGGATGATCTACACTAAGGTGATGAAGAGATCGGGAGCTCATCAGCAGCACATGCACCGGAACAGCTGCGCCTGGGGGGCCGCTACTCGTTACTATTCGGGTTCGAGCAACAAGCAGGAGAGCTCGACGATAAGTCTGTTGGCAGAGACTTTGCCGGCAAATCGGGACACTCCTCTTTTTGATTATCCTTTCAACGAGTTGCTGATCTGGGCGGTCCTGACGAAACGTCAGCAAATGGCGTTGCTGATGTGGCAACACGGAGAAGAGGCATTGGCGAAAGCGCTCGTAGCCCTGAAACTATACAAAGCGATGGCGCACGAAGCAGCCGAGGACGATCTTGAGACAGAGGTTTACGACGAATTGCGTAGCTGCGGCAAGGAATTTGAAAATATCGGTAAGGGATACGTATCTGGAACGAATTTCACGGGACGACCGAGGTATTAATCATTATTTTATAGGATAAATACCGACCACGTATGAAGCATAAGTTTCTAATTCACAGCGTTGGAATTACTGGACTATTGTTACCGTCAAGACGACGATCAAACGCAACAGTTGTTGACTTCCGAGTTGCAAAACTGGTCCGGTCAGACTTGTCTTTCCCTTGCAGTTACGGCGAATCATCGACCGCTCCTGGCGCATCCGTGTAGTCAAATCATTTTGGCTGATCTGTGGATGGGCGGTCTTCGAACAAGGAAAAACACAAATTTGAAGGTACATGAGATTATTACTTTATATACACCCTGTACACGAGTACATGGACTGAGCATGGTACTTGACTATTTAATTTTTGGAATTGATCGGTTTAATTGGAATTCAGGTTGTCCTGGGTCTTGTGTGTCCCTTGTATATTACTCGACTGGAATTTAAAAGTCGTGAGGAGCTGCAACTGATGCCACAGACCCAAGAGGAACATTTGATCGCTCTCGAGGATGAGAAAGAAGACAGTGATTCCGAGCACGGCGTACCAACTGGTCCAGACGTCGAGGTAGCCATCCCTAACCGTTCCTAATTAACAGATCTTTAACGATTTTCGAAATGAAAGACTTTTGAAAGAAAAGACTAGTTCTTGATTCACAAACAAATTGTCGTAACACTGCTTAGAATACTACAGTGATTAATATTACTTAATACAACCTGCCATTGCTTCTATGATAATTCATTGCTCATTTCACGCTGCAGTTATTAATTTATTTTGGAGGCATACCGACAACCACTGCTTTAATTTTTCCTTTTAATAATACATAAAGTTACAAGGCAACATAGGAAGTACTTGTACAACCTTTAACCGTTCGTAGAAGTTGGTTAAGTTAGAACGTTTAATTAGAAAAGAATACAACATATGGTTGCTGGTTTTGAACTGTGTAGTGTGATGATGATTTACACGAAAAACGTATACGCATGTAGGTTCTATCGGGATTTTCGAATATTGATCAGTCAGTCGGTGTTACGATAGAATAGAAGCGTTGTCAATTCAGTTGTTTAAGACATCGAAAGACGTCACAGTTGTATTTCAACGAATATAGTTTCTTTTTTTTTTACCGTTTGTTATTTGTATGCGTATATTATATTCCGATGGTTTGTTTGTTCAAGAAGGATGATACACATGCTTATTGGGTCGGTCAGTGTTCAATGGTATAGCATAACGTATCGAGTATCAATCAATGTTAGAGGTATTGATATGTGTTTTGTGATTCATAGACTATGTGGGTATGCGTATGAATTGTTTTTTAGAAACGTCAGCGCAGGAGCCTGAGCGTACGCAACAAATCCAGCAGCCAACACGGCGCTAAGGTATAATCTATAATGGCCTGAAACACAATGACTCTCTATGACCAATAAGTTCACACTTTCCGGTGCACTTTTCAACTATCTCTCTTTTGTTATTAGTTATCGGCAAGGAAATCTTCTGTTTATTCAGTATCGGAATCTGTACCGGTGAGGATGATACCTAATGTTATTTTCGTAAATGCATATCGTGCTGTATGTATTATAAATAACTGGAAAACGTTTCGTATCGACAAGATACCGTTATTGTACGCTGCGTATTATATTAATGTTATATAATATCACTGTATTATATACTTTCAATATTATACGTTAAACATCGGTATTATTCCGTCAAGTCAACGTTTACCGCATACGATCCGATTAACATTCAATTCTACAGCACTCTTCCTCGTTATTTGTTATCCATCATGGTCAAGTCAACCGTACAATGTACGTCGGGGATCAATTATTATACACAAACGCATATACAGACATACATACATACAAACCGTGGCATAAAGTTTCCGATCGCAGGTATTGATACGGATATTACAGAAAACATTAATGTTTTAGAAGTATAAAATACCATTTTATAAATTTCAATACAGATGGGGAGAAGAAAGGGACTTATTAAAGAATGAAAAACAACAAAATACCGCAAGCATCGATTTATTATAACAAAGACACGAGAAAATAAAGAAAATGCAGAATACAGTCATATTTAATATTAATACATTATGAATGTATAAACACGTTTAAACATTTGGTGTTGGACAGTGTAAATCGAATCGTAAACTTTCATCCAGCAATTCTATTAATCGGAAACCTTGTTCCGTTTAACATTTTGTTTATTTTCTCGTTTTTTTGTTATAATAAATGGATGCTTATGTTATTTTGTTGTTTTTTATTCTTTAATAAACCCCTTTTAACTTTCCATCAGTTTTAACTCCATAAAATAATATTTTATACTTTTAAAACATAATTGTCTTCTATATTATTCGTATCAATACCTCCGATTGGTAACATTATGTCACGGGTTGTACATATACTAATTGCTTGTACCGTGTAACATTATCTCATAGTCGAATATCCTTGTGTGTGTTTCTGATGTTTTCCACCGCGATTCAAGTACGATTACTTTCGAATCGTTTTTGAAATTTCAGTCTAGGAAAACACGAAGGGAAAATTGAGTCTGTCCTTTGCTAACTATCGTCGTCCTCCTCACTTACGAAAACGCACTGATCATGTATTATATGAATATTCTGTGCAGCTATCATTCTCAACACGAATTGCACCTTGTTCATCGCTTTCTATTTTGATTGTGTCACCCACTCCTTAGACTTATTTAGCGGTTTTGTCGTGATTCAGTTTTCAGTTTAGATATCGGATTTGCTACGTTTTTCGTTGGTAATCTATATACAGTGGGTGTACAAAGTATTCATACATTTTTTAAAATGGAATAACGTTTTTACAATTGTATCGAACGACCTGATTTTTTATAAATAATTAGCAGCAAAAAATTATTATTTCCAAGGTTACATGCAGAAATGAAAAAAGCATTTTTTAAAACTTTTTTATTTGGGCCCGTAATGAAAAATTTTAATTTATGTTTCGTCGTAGATCTATGGTAGTTACACTAATTATGTTCGGTTCTGTGGATTTTAAGCAGAAATTGATAAAAAATCTTTTTTGCAGATCATTTAGTAAACCAATGCTGCTATTTGATGATAAAAAAATCAGGTCGTTTGTTACAATTATAAAAAAGGTATTCTATTTTGAAAGGTGTATGAACACGTTGTACACCCACTGTACATAAACACGAGGCGTTATCAAAAAGAATCTCGTTTGTCTTTCTCGACAGATTTTTGCAGTTCAAGAGTTTCAGGTGCATTGAGAAATCGCAGAAACAACCGGTTCACGCCTCTACCCGAGTACACTTAATCCAAGCGCATGTTCATTCACAGATATTCGCAGCTCGATCGGTCTTGGCTGGCTGCTATAGTTTGGGGCACAGAGAAGTGATCATTTCGATGAAGAGAGTCCGTTTTTTCTTTCTGATAGCACCTCGTACATTTGTGATACGTTTAGAATTACATCCTTTTTCGGCAGTAGCTTTTCACTTGCGTAACTCTAATATGGACAGCGAAACATACATATTTCTAGCGTAGACATTACATTTACATTGTAAACATAAGTCGCGTACCCACGAATCTATGTTCCCACCTCTGTCCACAGTGTTCCGAGATGTTTTAGACAAATGTTTGTTTCACTTCTTTGTTTGCTTCTATGTATTACTATGACTACTACCAGACTGTCTCCTTTAATCGGTCTCCTTTTGTTGGTAAAGTCCTCGATGTAATTGGTTTCCGAGAATGGCCAAAAGTTAGTCACGATAATTATTAATACCTCTTTGATACTTGTAAATCTTCCGTTATCTATGTTCGAATATCCCGTACGACTATATCATGAGATTCGCCTGCGTACCACTAAAGCTGTTCTTTCTTCCTTTAGGCGTTAATCAGCAACGAGCACACCACGACGGTGGTGAAGGAAACGATCGTCCAAGAAAATGGGAAAGTTCTGGCAGACAGCGACGATGTAATTCATCGTGCTTACGGCATTCATTCCGATTACTATGACATCAAGAATAGCAGGCCGTTGCGACTGAGGAAGAAGCTGTACGAATTTTATACTGCCCCCATAACGAAATTTTGGGCAAATGCTGTGAGTACCGTTTGTTCGATTCTAATGACCAGACTGCGGATGTTCATGCAATTTTCAATTTTTCTAGGCAAATTTTAAGAAAGTGGAATCATGTGAAATGTTACTTTCAGTGGTAATTTCTTGATTAATTTATGAATGTAATAAGGAATTTCTGTGTAATTTTATGGTACAGCATTTGTTGAATATTTTTTCAAGCCATAAATGCATAAAGATCCGCAGTCTACTAACGATGAAATTCAAACGCACGTTGTCGACTACCGAACGTGTATTTTTTTTGCCACAGATAGCGTATGTCGTTTTTCTGGTTCTGTTCTCCTACTCGATTCTCATACACATGGAGACCCAGCCGTCGTTGGCAGAGATTTATGCGATCGCCTATATTTGTACACTGGGATGCGAGAAGGTACGCGAGATCGCAACGTCGGAACCAGCTACGCTCTCGCATAAATTCAGCGTCTGGGCATGGAACATGTGGAACCCTTGCGACGCAGCTGCCATCATATTCTTTCAGATTGGCCTGGCCTTGCGCTTGAGGCATTCTACCCTCGACGTCGGCCGTGTAATCTACTGTGTGGACTGTATTTATTGGTACTTGCGGATATTGAACATCCTTGGCGTGAATAAATATTTCGGTAGGTTGTGTGTACCTCCTTAAGCGGGTAGACTCTCGTTTTCAGGATGGCAACGGTGCGGGATGCGCCTGCCTTCAAAAGCGCTAGATAAGATATCGGTATTATCGAGAAATGAGAAGGCGCAACTTTGCTATCCTGAAAAGGAGAATACCCTCGTAAAGATCACATACTAACGATATATCGTGCAGGTCCTCTGGTCACCATGATGGGGAAGATGGTGAAAAACATGATATACTTTGTGGTGCTATTGCTGGTTGTGTTGATGAGTTTCGGAGTAACGCGGCAGGCCATTTTGAACCCCAATGCCGAGCCGAAATTAAAGATCATTCGAGACGTACGTACTTTCTATGTGTTCCCTGTGAAAAATTCGAAAAGAAATTGGATTGTTCGCTAACGATTGCACTTTTCTTATCGCGCAGATATTCATGGAGCCATATTTCATGTTGTACGGGGAGGTGTACGCGGACAACATCGATCCAGACTGCGGAGACGAGCCGGGAATGATACCGTGTCTTCCAGGCCGGTGGATCACGCCTGCTGTAATGTCAATTTATCTCTTAATCGCAAACATACTGATGATAAATCTACTGATCGCGGTCTTTAATAATATTTTCAATGAGGTAAACGCGGTGGCGCACCAAGTATGGATGTTCCAACGTTTTACTGTTGTCATGGAGTATGAACAGAAACCAGTTTTACCTCCCCCGCTCATTGTAGTTTCTCACATATATCTGCTGGTGAAATATTTGCTGCGATATGTGACACAAGGGAAAGCGAGTACGGGCGAAACGTACGACAACGGGCTTAAGTTGTTCCTAGAAGCCGATGACATGCAGCGTCTCTACGATTTCGAAGAAGACTGCGTCGAGGGATACTTCCGCGAGCAAGAGCTCAAGTTGCAAATGTCGACGGAGGAGCGGGTCAAGATAACGACTGAAAGGGTGGAGAACATGCATCAGAAGATAGAGGACATCGATAAGAAAGAGCACACCCAGAACGCGTCGCTTCAGGTAACGAGAATACATACGATACTTGTACCGGTCAGAAAATCAAGCTTGTTCAAATTTTTAAGTTAACTAAATCGCTCGTTTTTCTCTTTATTCGACCGCAGACCGTAGAATTCCGCATCCGTAAGCTGGAGGAGCTGAACGAACAGACTTTGGCGCATCTTGGAGTGATCCATCGGTTCATGGCAACGCACATGCCCAACATCGAAACGATATCCAGCTTCGACACGGACGGTCGTCAGCGTAGAGTGTCGGAGCGATCGGAGGTGCTCTCGGAGACTGATTCCCACACACAGTTGCCTACTATAGCCATGAAACGCAAGAGGCTGGTGCGATCGCTGACTGATGGGACTTATCTCAGTATCGGTCCACCGATCGACGACGAGCTGCTCAAGCATTCGGAGATAGCAGTGTCCCACGAGAATCTCAGTAGAAATGATTCCTCGGTGAGCGGGGATGGTAACACGGCTCACGACGACTTCAAGACCACCACCAGCGTAGAAACCGAAGCTAGCAAAGGGGACAGCGGAAGGGACGGTTTGAAGAAAGAGTTGCAATCCGACAGCAGAGAGGCCAGCGGGGAACAGAGCCGAGACCAGAGCAGAGATCAGAGCAGAGAGATCAGCAGCAGAGAGCCCAGCACGGATCCCAGCAGGCAAACCAGCAGAGAACTTAGTAGGGAGACGAGCAAAGAGACGAGCAAGGACGCGACCAGCAAGGAGCCGAGCAGAGAAGCGAGCAGCGAAGCTCCGGCTTCGGAACCGGTTAGGCATGACTCCATCGAACGTCCTACGAGGCAGAACAGTAGGACGCGCTCGGAATCGGACGATGTAATAGTCCTTCCTTCCGGCGTCGCCAGAGGAGTCACTTGGGCGGAACCGCGGGTCTCGATGATTCCGTCGGTATCCTCGTCCAGCAGCACCCAGAGATCCATTCTGTTGGCTATGCGGGCAGATTATACAAGCATAACGGACGAATTAGAAAGCTACTGTGGCCTACTCAGTCCACCCAGAACACCTCCTATCTCTCCGCCGCCCTCCAGAGCCAGGCATCACTCCGAAATGTCGAACGCCGAGATGGCCTGGCAGATCGAGAACGAACATCTGCGCGACGCCGAGGAGTGCGACTACCATCAAATGGAGGATCTGATACAGAGGAGGTATATCGGTGACGACGACGAAACTTTGCACACCTCCGACGAGGCGAGCGGTGGCCCGTTCTTCCTGTCGAACGAGCACAGGCACCAGCTGCGCAGGGCGTCAGCCATCGATGAAGAATCCCGAAGGCCACCGCCTACCATTAGCGTCACCAGGGAGATCGAACAAACGCTTTCTCGACCTCCGATCCGTGAATCCGAGAACACCGACCCCAACGACAAGAATCTGAGTACTGTACCTGCTCCGGCTTCGGAAACCATGTGCTAAATCGCCGACTGCTAGCAAAAGAATATCACGAATCGAGCCGCAGCATTTTTTTTCCGAAACGTTCCAAATGTGGCCGTGATCAGTTGCGTCGCGAGACAGCGAGGATAAAAGATAAAAACGCGACGCTAACCAGAACCGAAACGCGCCAAATAGTCTAATAGAAACACTCGCGGAGTAGAACAGTGAGACACTTTCTGTTTTTGTGTCTTTATATTTGATCTCGTTGTAATGCGAACGAGAAAACAACGAAGTTGTTGATTCGAGTTGCACACGAATCGAGTTACGCGTTTTACCGCGGCAAACTCTACGCGAATTTTTCGCATTTTTCGTCGTTCTCAACAAATTTTAGCTGAAATTCCCAGTCAACACACCTGATCGATTTTGCACGAGTCCTTGCGCGCGTAGAATGCATGCCTGGTACCTGCAGAAACTCGAACTCAGGGTCTGCAGGCCGGGCCGGGATTCTGCCCATTTCCAGGATTGCAAGGGTACGGGATTCGCGTTCTCATTTGTTGCTAATGCAAACACGGGGTTTTTCAGTAGTCGAATACGCTAGATAAAAGATCAATCTAGCCCGCAATCACCCTCAAAAGTCTTATTTTTTTAGTATACGAGGCGTAATTTGCATTATTAGATGGCATATCAAATATTACTTTTGTCGGTAAAAAGGGAGACTGCAACGCATTTGCACAGTAGAAATTTACTTTAACGACATCTGCCACATAGGTGCGACCTCGCCTTTATTCTGTATAACACCATCAGCCACATTACCGTGCTGCTCTGTCAAAAATAGTAGAATCCCGGCCTGTCCTGCAAGCCCTGGGCTCGAGTTTCTGCAGGGGGCTGGCATGCATTCTGCGCGCGCAGGGGCCCATCAAAAATCGAATAGTCTCGGCTCGAGCAACTCCAAGCAATGTGTTGCCCCGTACTCTGCAGATCAGGGGCTCTGCAAGCTGGGCCAGGTGGCAGGCTGTGCTGACTGGGTTGTTCTTGTTTTCAATTTTAATAGATATATTTTTCTGTTCCAACATGAACAGCTTGATTTCCATTCGCTTCGAATCTACTTGAGAAATTGTATATATATACGCGTATGCATATGTATATTATAAATATGTATATACAAACGCGAAAAATCATTATACTTGATAATACGTTACAATTAATTCGGGTATTCAGATGTTGTATATTACAATGAGTTTCCTCCCATTTGAATACTTGGCTACAGTCGTGTGTACAGAACGATTCGATGTTTTTATCAATTTTACAGACTGTTGAATAACTTGTACAAAGTATTTTCAATTTTGCCTTTTTCATGCACATCGTATACAATTTTATCAATTATTTATTAACGCGCGGTGAGCGATATACTAAGTGTAACACATATTTACTTCGATACGATACACTTTCGAATACTCGAAGAAATTGGACTAACGCTAACACCGTACTCTGTGTATGCTATCGTTAGCCTGTATTCTAGTTTGAAATTGTTAGCCGTGCAGAATTTTCGGTAGAATGTTTCTATGTAATCATGTTACGTGTACGACACCCTTGCGTATCCGCAGCTACAATCTTTGTGTGTCTATTATAGATAATTTAATTGCGATTGAACAGCCAGCAAGCGTGTCCATAGAAGGTGCCGTTTGCGAGTTTGCAAACGGTACGAGTAATCGCAATCGGTTCTGAATTCGATTTTTAAGGGAGTAGACTCGTATCCAGAATGGCAAGGGTGCGGCATGCGTCTTTTCATTTATTGATAAGGTGAAGTGGGGTAAGTGCAGACTGGTTTTTGTAAAGTTGGATTTTAAACTGATGTATTTTCAGTCTGGTATGGAAATACTCAACGCTGTCGGTATCAAACACTTTGCACACTTATTACTGATGAATTAATATTACGTGGGATTCTAATTTTTCTTGAAAATTTTCATTTTCATAGGATATTGTACAAAATGTCGACCACTCTGCACTTTCTCCCGAAAATGGAGCAAGAGCATAACTTAGAGTTGAAATTGCGTTCAAACCTTGTTTCATGTACAACGGGGTAAGAGCAAAAGAAATGGGAAGGCGCATCCCGCACCCTTGCAATCCTGGAAACGAGTCTGCCCCCTTAACTCTTAACCCCCTTAACCCTTAGCCTATAAACTTACGTTAGCGGGCGCATGGAGTCTCATAATCTAATAATCTATAAGGGATCTAGTAATTTCAAGAATGAAGGAAAATTTTAAAAACTAAGTTGACAAATTTCATGATAAACACGAAGGAAACATCATTTTCGAAGATTACATGAAGTATGGAATTAGTGCTTTTAAAACTGGAAAAGTTATACATGTACTGTTTTATACCACTCGGGGTCAAATAGACCCCATGCGCCCAGTTAAGGGTTAACCGTATTTTATTCCGTTACGGAAGTACAGTATTTTATCGATAAATGTCCCACTGTGTTGGGGACTTGTATCGATAAAATACTGTATCGGTGATCGTTGGTCGAAAGTCTGCTTGCGCCTATTCGCAAAGTGTCATTGTAATGTTCGACCTGAAACGAAAACGGAACTCGCGTTATCCCCGTCACAACTTCTGTAAATCGTAGTATCTAATTGCGACTCTACCGAACTGAGTCGATTTTCGAAATTATCCACGAATGTTTTTTACCGGCGAACAATTGTGTTGGCTTACGTTTCGTTCGGGCGAATTTGAAGTTCGCTCTGGAGCAGTACTCGAGTTCCTTCCATTTTCTAGATCTTGTACTTTACAATTTTGTATGAGCCTGCGATTCGTTTGACGAGGCGTTAACAAGCAGAAATACCGTACTGGCTTCAGGTACAATTTCGCTCTAGCGAATATGCGTAAAAAAATCATTCGAGGTCGATCGAAGGAGGGAGAGAGAGAGAGATCGTCTTGATTCCGCGAGTCTCAATGTAAATACATAGTTTCGCGATGATCGTTCGTTGAAGACACGTGCGAATAGCGTTCGCGTTTCATCGACTCACTTCAAACGAAATGTGGAAACCGTCCTCCGGTTGGTTCGTCCTTGTTCCAATTGTTAGACTCGTCAATGCCAGAGGATACATATTCGCCGAAATATTCTATTATACAAAACCCAACATGGTAGGGCGTACCGCGTGGAATATTCATTTTATATATATACAATGCAGTATACAGACCTATCTGTCGAGAGCAGTTTGCGCATCAATCCCTTAGTCTGCGATTTATTTTACGGTTCCAGTGATCAGAACTTTCTTGTAGATCGTAATTTCATAAAAAGGAGAAAATTGGTAAAAATTGTATGCCTATACGTTCTCGAATAGCTGTATAACACTTTATCTTACCGGAAGCCTATCCATAGGATTTTCGATAATTGTGCTGTACCAAAAGAAAGCATAGAAATTTTCTTTTACATTGCAATCTTAAATGGAACTATTAAATAACGTTATTGAGGGTGACTTGTTAGCGCACAATAAAAATTGCTGTTGCTACTGAAGATAGATTTTTCAAAATTGTGCAATAGTCAACGGTCGGTGATGTGTGAACAAAATTAAAATAGAATTTTATTCCGGTTTAAAGGAATTTATTAACATACATTTTTATCAGAATCTCTTCGCCACGCGTCAGACACGATATTGTAAGGCAAGGGGTTAAGAGTCGCTTAGGTGATCCTAACTCGCACGAGGACTAATCCTCTCGCAAAAAGTATGTAGCCACGTTTAAAAATTACAGTAACTTCCCTATGAATCGGAAAGTTAATGATCATATAAGGAATCACATAACATCTTACGATATTTATTGTTCAACGTTAACCGATTTCCAATTGTATGCAATTAACGTAGATCTACAAAACGAGCATCGATTACAGTTCCAGACTTTGCTAAAAAAGTTGCAGTAATTGACTTATACTTCAGTTGAATTTTAACAATGTTACGTGATTTTTAAAGGTGGTTACATACTGTAGGGGTAGTATATTATCGGCAGATTCACATAAAACTATATACAATATACAGAAATAATATATGTATAATAATTTCATAAAATTAGGTCGAATACAGTCCGTACGTGCATCTAAATCAACTGGAAATTACGGCAAACAGCATACGTGATTTGTTTTGAATTCTAATGTTGATTTGGTCTGCCGTGGTCTCGAGTTGAGCGAGATGCGTGAAACGAAAGCGAACTATTCGCACGCGTCTATCGTGTCACTACTGCCGAACGTTTTTACGAATCTTTTGACAGGCAGAGTGTAAACGGACGTGTTTTTCCTGAGATTCCGCGTCGAAGCTTCGTCGCAGTGTGACGTGCGAGAGAAGCTCGTACCCAGAATTTTCGAAAACGGCGACGAACGCTTTCGTTTACACCCTGTCTATTTAGGGCCTTATCACGCACTACCTATTGCGTCGAACACGGAATTTTACGGACCATATAAAAGCGAACCATATCACGCGGATACGTTCCCAGCGAAACGTCGCCAAATCCGTGTTATAGTAATCTACGATGCAAAAGAGAAACAAACAAATAAGGAGAAACGGACCGCGGATCTTATCGACGCTTTGGATACGAAGGATCAGAAATTTAAAGGAATTCTATAAACTAAAACTGTATTTCTATTAACATCCGCGGTCTGATAACGACAAGTTAACATTTATTATTCGTTCAACGTAGACTGCAGATTTTATGCGATTGCGAGGAAATAGTGCGTAAGCGAAACACAAAACACTAGAAAGATAAGAGAAATATTAGAGGAAAGAAATCTTTGTTTGATCCCAGCTGTAAATTGTAAATTATACCGGAAACGTTTATTTTGCATAAAGGTCCACAGTCTCGTTCAACGTTAGATCGCGTGAACGAATAATATAGAAATGAAGAAAAACGAATGCCTAATAATGTATAAAAATGAGTGTATAGTTAGCTTAAACCGTAAGGAGAAAAAGTAGCCGAAATACATGTTTAAGACTTTTTGAAAAGAAGAAACGATGCGGTCGCGCGCATCTGAAATTCTGAAAGTCATGAAATTCTGCAACGTGAATCACTTCGATCGGATTCGTTGCTGAAGAGCGTTACTCGGGATCGAGAGGCGTCTCGATCCTCTCGAGTCGAACTTCTCGAATGAAACGTTCGTATTAGGAAAGTAATTTGAATTTGAAACAACGAATCGAAATGATATTGATTATTGATCGAGAAAGTGGAGCGTTGCTCGCGAGACTCGCGATACCGTACTTCGTTGGATCTGTTCTTCACCCAGCTGTTAGACACCTAGGTAATTTGTAAGTTGATCGTTAGAGAACACCTTGCCGAAATCGATTCTACGCTACCGGTCGCGCTAAACTGTCGTTAGATTTTGTACTCGTAACTTGTAACGCTACAAGCGCGAAACTTGCTCAACAACTTGTCTTCGAGCACGATGTCTAAGTACTTACATGTGAATCCGTTGAACCGAATAGGGAAGTCGAATCGGCGCGTCGCTTGTATCTCGTTGTTGGTTGATCGTCTCAATCGCGTCAATTACACGAACGCTTCAGATTTCATTTCTTTTGTGTTTCGTTACGCCGAGTGTCCGTGATCAAATCGTCATTCGATTAACAGATTAGTCGAAGTGGAGACTGGCTTGGATTTTCGCACAATTATCCCTCCGTGGGCAACCGCATGGTCGTTTATTTCACTTATGAATTTACGATATTTATTTTTCTTCGAGGCGTCACTAAAAATTATCTACCATTCTTTAAAATATTGTTTACATTAACACTACACCTACCGAGCCTTAAAAGTAAAACTGGTACATGTTTCTATTATAATAGGTGCTCTCTACTAAAGATATTTATACAAATCAATTCTTATAAAATCATTTCTATGATTTCAATAATTGTAAAATCATAAATTTGGAACTGGTCATTTGAATGTTTCTAATTTGATATTTTTCCATGCTTCTTGTAGAAGTTGCCAAAGGTGTTCCTTTAGAGAAGTGCATTTCAAGCATTGTCTTACACTCTGTGTATAAATTATAAAATATCATTATGGATATAAGAAAATGCTGGAATCTGAGCTAGTCAATATTTATATATAGAACATTTCAAAATATATCTTTTAATACGCATATTAAAATACTCTAATACGTATTCCAGAATTTATTCGATTATCTGAAAGTCTAGTGAAAACCTTGTTCTCGTTGTCGTGAACGTAAACGACCGGTATGCAGATAAAAAGAAGGTTGCAGACGGAGAGTTAATTTCTATCGTTCGCGTCCGCTTGGTGTTCGTGTCCCTTGGCTCAGTATAATTAATAGTTAATAATTAATAGTTAGTAGAGCTCTAGTATCCGACTCGTACTCAATGTTTTCTGCCCTCCAATGAGCTAGTGATAAGGGACTGCGAGCACCGAGCTAGCTCATACCTAGAACAAATTTTCGAACCAAGAATCCAGTGGCCGCATTTTCAAACGTACACGCTACTCGAGAAGCGAACGAAAGCACAAACAACCAGAGTTGGGCAAAAACTTTTATTTCAATAAAATTTTATTTAAATAAAATTTTTGCCCAACTTTCCAAACAACTTACTTAATCTTCGTTATATCAAACATGCGCAAACCCACGTGCAGAAAAGTCATTACTATACTTTGCACTGATTACTACGCTTACTGCGCACACTAACGTCCCGACAAGGGAGGAAGATACACTTGTATACCTTTCGATACCTCTTTCCTAGATCTATTGGGATCGATGGATGCAATTTTAAACCAGAGTCGCCGGATGAGGGGAGGGGGCACGAGTTGGTTTCTATTTCTTGCAAACGATGCAGGTGATTTTTATTTCACATAAAAATCTACAGTCCAGTTATAAATCTCTCAATTATATCTCCTTAGTTTTTTTTAGATATTTACAAAACACTGTTAGTTCGATTATAGGAATTATCAAGTCTGAGTTAGGCTTGTTAAATGTTCTAGATTTCCATATTGTCAGCACAAAAGTTTGACGTCGACAACGTGTTTCAATTTAATGAAAATCCGAGAGGACGTAACGAGTGAGACGGAACACGTCACGTGACTAGGAAGCGTGGGGGGATTAGCGTCGTAGAAGGGGAAGGTAGAGTGGGGACACAAGTTTAAATCTGGTGATTCTGCTTTGAACTTATTGGATAAAAGCGAAACATGTTCGCACGAGTGTACTGTATGTGAGTACCTACACAGTCAACCTTCTCATAACGCGAATAATTCATACAGCATTGCAAGAACAAACTCAGAATTAGTACAAATCAGATGAAATTCAAATAAATTTTATACAAACTGAATCGCAATTTTTGTTCCGCGTTGTAGCAAGGTTTACTGTATCTTCCTTTCGAACTCTGCCGCGCCATAACGCGATACGTTTATCGAATCCGCAGCTTTTTCGCGATTTCAAGTTTTTCTGGTAACAAATTTCGCGACACGCAACGCTAAACGCGTCGCGTGAACACAGAACGAATATACTGCGAGACGCGCAAAAGAAGGATCCGGGTTCGTTAACGAGGAATCGATGTAACGCAAACTCTAGGTATAAAGTCGACGTTGTTTCACAGTGTTCCTTCGCATCGTTAACAATCTCCAAGAAACTTGTACAAAAAAATCTGGAAAACATCAAAAAGACAACATTTGTATACATATACATATATACATATGTATATATATAACTACATATAGTATATTATATTGTAATATAATTTATCTATGTAATATAATATAATATGTACAATAAGACACAGCGAGAAAAATAAGTATTCGTATATCGGCGGCGTCCGTTTACATCAGGTCGTTTCAACCGGACCTCTTTTTAAAACGACGATAACTTGAATATCAGATCGCACGACTTGGATATTTTTTGAGAAGTCGGAGCAATTAGTTCACTACAAGGCAGGCGAAACAATTTTTGGAAAACTTGCAATTAGTTGGAATTACAGAGAAAATACTAGAAGTTGTTATTTACAACTTTTTTATGGGAGCCTATATCGAAAATTTAAAAAATACATTTTGTACATTTGTGTCAATTACACGTATTTTGAAACTTTCATTAAAATCGGTCAACGTTGCAACAAGCTGCAGACGTTTTGAAAATAATGAAAAGTGCAGTTTTTCACGATTTTCAGTCTACAACTGAAGTAAATGTTTCAACACGTATACAGTAATTTCTCAATCGTAGTCCTCGGTCGCCTCTGCAATCGTAGTCCAGTGCCTACCCATTCCACCGCCTGTCAACGCTGCGCCGGGCAGCAGGACGGCGATGTTTGATGTCGGCTCGGGTATATCGGTGTGAACACCACTACATTGACTCGAGTGAATCGAATTTTCAAACTACTTAATTTTCATCATTTTTTTATGAGATTTTACTGGCTTATTCCTGGCATTTTTCTGATTAAAATCATACCAAACACGATATAATTTGGCCAATATTTAGTGGTTTAATCGACGATGAAAGTTATACTTACAAGGAAGGACAGTGTGTTTGATCTATGCCGGCGACGGCGACTCTTCGCGTCTCTTTCTTTCCAATACGCTCTTCTTCGTTGCGTTCGAAACTTTCATCGTCGATTAAACCACTAAATATTGGCCAAATTATATCGTGTTTGGTATGATTTTAATCAGAGAAATGCCACGAATATGTTGGTGAAAGTTCCATAATGATATCATCGAAAATAAAGAAGCTAAGGTCTTGGTGTTTTATTGTGATGACGCACGGGCCTTTAAACTGTGCCGGCGACGGTGACACGCTTTGGCCACGCGATCCTATTTCATTCTGTCCTTCTCTACGTTCGGCTTGTCGTTTGAAGTCTCAGCGCGGTAGGGTAGACGCAGTCATAAATCAAAAAATAGCCACCCTACTTGATCGTAGTCCGTTCATAACACGGGTGTTGGGACTACGATTGAGAAATTACTGTAGTTCTTTTCCGCATCGACCGATTGTGACGAAATTTATAGAATATGTATAATTGACACAGCTTTACAAAACGTATTTTTAAAATTTTCAATACTGGTCCCCATACAAAAGTTGTGAACAACTTTTATGTCATTATTTTCCTTCAAAATTTCTTTTTCACGTCATGTGGAGAATTAATTGTTCCAACTTCTCAAAAGAAATCCAAGTCGTATGCTCTGATATTGATCTACATTGTAGATCGTTGAAAAATTTATTGATAATTAAAACTTTGATTGTCGCATGGGAAACGGGGGACAGTCGTACCCGAATATCTTTTTCTCCTGCTGTACACAGAAAAGTCAAACTTGTATTTACTTGTCGCATATCGGGCGCAGTGCCCCGTGGGTAAGTCCGTGCTCGTGCTTGTTCCGTATCCTCGAACCTTTTCTACTGCGTCGCATCGGAGCACGGAATCAGTCTGTATATTGTGCTTTTAATCCTTGCGGTGGTCCGAGGTTAGATAAAAAAAAAAGAAAAATATCCGAGAAACAATACGCAAAGCGAAATAATAATTAGACAATAAAGAATCGCGAACTGAAGCACTGCGATGCATTCGTTATTTGGTTGCACGTGATCACAGTACGAAATCTTCACGAACAAGCAAGGTTTAAAATCACGAGCATACGTGAAACCTGTAAATACTGTGTCTACTGTAAATACATTCGTTTTTCACCGACACCGATATCGACGATGTTAATCCACGATACAATCATTATCAGGTGCGATTGTTCGTTGTCTTCGGTGGTTGCAAGAATCTTCGTGAAAAGTAAAAACTCTTCCATTTCGATCGAACATTCAACTTTCTTTTCACTATGCTGGAGGCAGAGCCGTGGGTCTACAGGGTGTCCCAAAACTACCCTAGGAGCCGAAAATGGGAGGTTCCTTGGGTCATTTGAAGCGACAGTTTCCTTTGTAAAAATGGCGTCCGTGGTTTTGTTTAGGAGTTATTAACGAAAAACACGGACCAATCAGAGCGCAGCTATAGCGAACGTGTGGTGTCTCCATTGGTTGACTCAGAATTAATCCGCTGTAGCCACGCTCTGATTGATCCGTGTTTTTTGTTGATAACTCCTAAACAAAGCCACGGACATCACTTTTATAAAGGAAAATGTCGCTTCAAATGACCCAAGGAACCTTCCATTTTCGGCTCCTAGGGTAGTTTTGGGACACCCTGTATAGACCCAGAGTTGTCAGATGAGGGGAGGGAGCACGAATTTAGGAGAGAAAGTTACCCTCTCTCTGTGCCACTACCGCGACGGAAGGGTGGGGAATAGAATTGTAGAAGGGAAAGGTAGAGTGGGGACACAATCTGACGATTAAGCTTAAGGAATTAATCTGACGACTCCGGGCCCCTCCATTGCCTGACAGCGACATGATCAATGTCGCCAGATCAGGGTAATTAACTCCAATAATGGGGAATACAGTTACCATCTCTCTCTGCCAGTATCGGATTAGTCACGTGATGTTGTGACGCGTGCGCGACAGAAAAGAAACGCGTCACGTGACCGGGGCGTGTCTGAAACGTGGGGGAATAGTATTGTAGAAGGGGAAAGGTATAGTGGGGACACAAGTCCTTAATCTGGCGACACTTTTGCGGCTACGGTTTGAATGCTCGTGACTTTATCAGAATTTTGACGACAGACTCGTGGGTATCGGGAATTGTTCGAATTACACAAGTCAACCCTCCTATAACGCGATTAATTCGTACCGCATTATAAGAGGAAACGAAGAACTAGTACAAATCACATCAAATTAAATTTGATAGACACCAAATCGCAATTTTTGTTCCGCGTTACGAGGACGCATAACGCGTTACAGGAGGGTTTACAATTTATTGCTACACGATTGTTTATCAGAGAACATATAGCGTACTATTCGGAGCCTTGCAATCTCTTTGAACTTTCTAATTGGACAAAAGCATACATGCGTACATACATATACGTATATAATACATATATGTATATATTGTCAATTACATTTTATAAAGCAACTTTGTAGTATTTTTATCTTCTAAGTGGATTTAATCGATTCCGTCTTTTTACACACTACAGCACGCTTGTTATACATATATGTACATCCATACATACATATATATATACATATATGTATATGTGTAGTTTTGTATGTTTTGCATGCATTCGAAACGGTTCGCGAGTCTGGTCGATTCAACGGTATGTATCCATTTTAGGCTAATTTTGCTTGTACTCGCAATGTATTGCTGTTATTCAAACATAATCCTAAATTGTGTTTCGACATGACTGAAGAAAACAATCGATTGTAACAAACGAAACGAACGCCGTTGTAGTCCGATATCAAATGTGAATTGATCAAAATACATTGAGAAATACATAACTGATCTCGAAAGGTGCTCGGCCCCTTCATTCATTTTAATTTGTCTTTATGAAACTCCCAGGAACGACATATAGTGAACCACAGTAATATTCGGACACTGTTAAAATCAGGATGATAACTTTTTTAATATCAGATAATACGACTTTTATTTTTTTGAGAAGTCGGAGCAATTAATTTTACTACATTCAAAAATTGCAATTGGTCGGAATTACTAAGAAAATAATAAACGTTGTTGTTTGCAACTCTTTCATGTGAGCCAATTTTGAAAATTTAAAAAATACACTTTGTAAAACTGTGTCAATTATATATACATATTCAAAAAATTTCATCACAATTGGTAGATGCAGAAAAAACTACGGACATCGATACATGCGAAAATCCTTAGATTTGTTTCAGTTGTAGTTCAAAACGTGTTCAGCTTCGTGCAACAGATTTTGATGAAAGTTTCAGAATATGTATAACCAACACAGTTCTACAAAATGTATATTTTATATTTTCAATATAGGCCCTCATAAAAAAGTTGTAAACAACAATTTCTAGTATTTTCTTTGTAATCCCGACCAACTGGAAGTTTTGTAACAATTCTTTTTCATATCTTTTAGTAAACTATTTGCTCTCACTTAAAAAGTATCTAAGTCGTATATGATTTGATATTAAAATCGTCGTCGTCTTTTTAAAAGTGTCCGAATATTTAATGTGACTGTGCTCGACGCTAAAAATCGTCTATTCGAAAAATGACTTCGAATTGTGAACCGCGTTGGTCGTCGGATCCATTAGAAAAGCGAGAAACGAGATCGTGACAAACGAACGGACAAAACAGATGTGATCTGAGACAGAAGCCACGAGCAATCTAGGCAATGTTCACGATTTTACCACAAATTCGCTGTAACGCCAGATTAAATCTATAACTTCCGAAACAATTAGCCATTCGAATTTTTGCTTGCGAACACCGGAAAATTCCGATCTCGAAAACGCCCGCCCTGCAATCGTTACATTCCACGATTCACTTATGTAAATTAGACATTACTTACAAAGTACATAGGAGGCAAATGACTTTATATATTCCATAGATGAACAGAAATCTCCGGAACCCGAAGTTGAAAAATAACAAAAATGAAGTTTGATTTCTAATTGGATCCAAATCTATTTAAAATCTAGATTCGATCGATCTGTGATTAGTAATTATGGATAATTCACACAAGCAACAGCTCGCCCAGAATGAAAGGGCAAAGGAGAAGGAGAAGGAAAATCGTGTAAACGTTATTGAGAACAAAGCATCCGATGTGAACATATTGTACACGAGCCAAGTAGACTCCACGAATTCGCAAGAAGAAACAGTAAAGAAGGTTTCGTCGTTAAAATTTATATTGGAAAAGGATTTTACGGCAGCCGATTTAAAATGGTCATTGTTTGTAGCAGCGTGCAACACGTATCGCTACGATACTTGTTTAAAACCGTTTCCACCGATGTACATAAAGAACGAATGCAAAGATATCGACGCTTTGGTAAAGTATTACAAAATATTAAATATTTTTTCATTGCTTTATCAGTCGCATAGAAATAATTAAAATTTTCGACTGAGAAAATGTAATGTCTCCTTAAACATTGAAATTTTACTACAGAGGAAAGCTATAGAACTGATTCCACCGTTAACTGTGATACTTAAAGCACTGCAAGAACCAGACGTATACCAAAGATTTGGCACAAGTATAGAATTATTGTATTGGGTTTTAATTCGTTTAAGAGATCCTTACATAAAAAGTATTAACAAAGATTGCGTAAGTTCTATCCTACACAGTTTTCTGTATCTTGCTTTTGATATTCATCTTTTCAATAACTGTTTGCAATTCTTTGGAGTACAGTATGAGGCCATATTGAGAAAAGTACCATCAGAGATATCAGTGGCAACACCAAATTTAATATTCCAAGTTGCAAATGCAAGGCAATCGACTTCGGAAGATAAGTGGAGGTCAATTGCTCAAGGCTGTAGAACCGTGTATGCTTACCATGGCAGTCGATTAGAGAATTTCCATTCTATTATACATTACGGTCTGCAACAAAGTATGTGCAAGGTAAAGTTGATCAAAGTTAAACGCTCGACGAGAAAGCCATGATCTTTATAAATGATTGTCCCCTCTTTAGAAATCAATGTTTGGTAAAGGAATGTATCTATCGAACGAGTTAGCTGTAAGTTTACCATATAGTCCAGTAGGATATGGATGGGGAGGAAGTGTTCTTGGAAACGAAATGAGTTGTATCGCTTTGTGTGAACTTGTCAATCACGTTGATGTCAAAAATAAAGATTCTGGTAATTATATTTCATGAAGATGCAGACACAAAGTGTCTATATCTAGAATTTATTGCAGAAAATAATGATCAGATCGTGGCCAAAGATACCTCTGAGGGCACAGCGTCGAACAAATATTATTTAGTAACGAACAGTGAATTTATACGAGTAAGATATCTTCTCGTTTACAGTCAAGAAACACAAACCACAAGGTATAAATATTCGTCATCACCAACAACCTCTATTCAATGCAGAATAGTAATTCGTCATGTTTCAGATCTACTAATAATCGAGGATTATTAGCATGGTTCAAGCAACATAAAATATTAACACTCGTGCTTGGTTACGTGGTGCTACTGGCCTCTGTTGGTTTAACTCATAATAAACAAATTGAGAAATATTATAAATTATTTGCTCAGAAAGTTGGTATCGAATAAATCTCTTTTGCATGTGAAGAAGATTATGCTTATTCTTTTTTTTTCTTTTCATACAACTCTGACTAAAGTTCAACATAAAATTGTATTTGTATTTAGAAATATATACAATTTGTAAATAATATACATTTTTGTATAAAACACTGTATACCTCGGTAACAAATTTAGTACCTCGATAGTATAATAGGAAAGTTTTCAGTAACCAAGTAGTCATCTTCGAATACTACAATGAGGTTCACTTCAAATTCTGTGAACAGAAATATGTATCTTATAATAAAACCAGAACATTTAACCAATTTATATTGTGTGAAACGAATATAAGAGATCTCACCAACTTTAAAATTGCTTGTACTTAATGTAGGACATGTAAATAATCTGGGAAATATCATATATATTGGTATAGGCAAATTTGTACATGGATTTCCTTCCCCAATCTGTATATTTTGTATTTCTGTAGCTAAAATATAATATTATGAGATAGTTTCTTACGTGATTCCTTTTAAAACTAATCTAGTTTTGAGAATCTTACCATCTCTAGAGTATCCTTCCGCGCAACCACACGTTTCTACCCTCACCAACTGTAGTTCGATCGATTTTATCACAGCTTCACAATGTTCGATTACCACCTAAAATTTCATATTACGATAATATTTAATTATATATTATCAGAGTTTTCTGCTTACCTCCCCTGTTAAGGGTTCGGAGATCTTGCAATACAATGTATCCAATTTTCCTGAAATACAAAATCTAGGTACATTAGTTCTATCTCTTGCATTCTGTAACGATTCTGGCATGATTTTGAAAGCCACTGATTTGCTCGGTTCCTTTTCTATCTTAGAAGGCACTTTGTCTTCCACTATGAACTCCAGTGTCTTGCTCACATCCTTCGCTAAGAAACTTCTCTTTATGTCGCAACGTATTAGATATTGTATATTTACAAAAACACCATGATAGGTTTCGTACAAGGATTTAGTTCCTCTGGGTTTCAATGGCAATTCAAAGGGTATCTCTGTTTTCCCATTGGGTATTTTGCCACTCGGAGATACATCCAATGTGTATTGCACTAGCTGTATCGGCTGAAAATATGTTCATTCAACATGTTCAATGATTCCAATGGCTAAGCTAGATAATTAAGAGGGTAGATTCATAATCAATCATGATTGATAAAAAACATTAAATATACTTATATATAAGCAACATACAGGCGTCTAACCTTTACGGAATTATAAAAAGCTTCGAATATACCAAAATTTTTGGAGCTAAGCTGTAAATTAACCGAGCCGTCCATGCTCAAGAATATTCCATCGTGCTTCACGTCCGAATTCGTTTTTAATAATATTACACCAGCGACGATCTCCTGAAACATAACCTTTGTGTTTCTCGTTCTTCAATCATTATTTGAAGTAACAAGTAACATAAACATACTCCTTCATGATAGATTTTGCTAGCTCGTTTCAATTTAATATCGATACTAATGGACATGTTTCAATTAGCAATTGTCCAGTTTAATCAGCAACCGCGTGGAAATATTTTGACGTTTTTCAATAGTGACATTTGCCAATGTTGTCGTGTATATATACAGGGTGTCCCAAAAATGTTCGAGTCTTGTAATGGACGATTTCTGAGATATGTAATCTCAAGTAACTTTTCCCTTTACGAAAATATTCCCCGTGGCTTTGAAAAATACGGACCAATTACAGCGCGGCTACTATGGACGGATTCCGGCTTAGCCAATACCAACGCCACACTCATTGTCAGAGCGTTTCAAGGAACTCGAACATTTTTGGAACACCCTTATACAATATTTATAATTTCCCAATAAATATAATAAATTCCATTACTTATTATTAGACTGCGGATCTTCATGCATTTATAGCCAAATTAATTAGATAAAATTCAAAATTGTTGGAAAATTTGATAAATTGAAGATGTAAATATAATTTCTATAAGAAATAACATTCAATTTATATAAGGAGCATAACTCTTTCCTCCAGAATAACATTCGTATGAATGGACCAAGAGAACTTCAATTTCTCTGTAAGGCTAGAAGAATTAGAATACTTTCTATAATCCAAAAAATATTTTTAACAAAAGTTGATTAGGTTTTGATTGGCGAAAAGGTGAAATAGAGGCCAATTTTTTTTATCCAAGTAATGAATTGGAATGAATAAGGTATTCTCCGTTTTGTTAGATGATCTTTTGCCAAAAAAATAAATAAGAAAATATTTTTCTCTGGAATAAAACTTTCTTGCCAACCTAATTTATATTAGTTTATTGAGAGAGATGTAGATCAGCTGATTTATCGTAAAACATTAGCGTGTTTGATACAGCCGGTTCAGTTGGGTACAGTCAGAAGGTCGTTGAAAATGTTAATTTGTTACATACATATGCGACAACAAACCTGTTTACCATTTAGCATTTCAAAGTCATAGTTTACACACCACTGAATCGGACCGACCAATCAGGTGTTTTGATTTTCGCGCCCTTTTCTCTGTGCACTGTATTGGCTGGCTGCGTACAAAGTGAACTTGTCTGATCGGCCGCATTGGCAGTGATGAGATTCAGAGTGTATTTTCCACGCATGCGCGAGTTTCGGCAGGACCGTATCTACGTTCGAAGTTTATAAGAAACTATTGAAGGGAAAATAGTGGAAGACTATTATTATAAGGAACGTTCAGCGGTGTCCATTACTATCATTAGGACATGAGTAGCGAAAGATGAGTGGGCTGCGAGAAAAAAAATATCAAAATCAATTCATAATCAATTTTGCGAAATAAGCGGGGCAGCCAAGGTACCCGATCTTCGTACTTGACTGAGGCCAGAATCGTCGCGCATGCGCGAAAAATGCGCCCCGAATCTCATCACTGCTGATCGGCCAAACTAAACAAATTCAAACTCAAACTGTCTGAGTCGTTACTACGAGGTGAACCGTTTTTCGGAAACAGGGGAGCAGCTAAATCGGTAAAACGACTATTTCGTGAGGTCCTGCTCAATCTGGTGTAACGATGGCGTTGAAAAATCTGACCGCAATTCCGGTGAGTCTAGAATTTCCAATGAAAAACTGCATAAACGATTATTTGTAGAATGTCGATTGGGGCAGTCAATAGAACGGGTAACCGTCCATTCCTGACATCTTTAAATGCCTTTAAATGCTTCTTTCGTTTTAAAGTCTATCGAAATAATGCTTGTGCTTTATCTCTACGTTACAAATCGCTTCTTAGCATTCCTTATTTCATAAATTCATTCAGCATAGTTGCTTTCGCTTTCTGTTTATTCCGAATATATTTCGAAGCATTTTCGTGATTACATCGCTTAATTAGACCACGTTTTGGCAAATATTTTGGTGGAATTTCTCAGTTAACATTAAACCTACCTGGTATATAAAGTGGCTATTTTCCTATAATAATAACTTGAATATACAGCATTTATTGAATATATAGTAGGACTTCGATTAACCGGATCCCGATTACAAACAAATATGCGTTTAAATTTGATTATATTATGAAGGATAATAAATTTTTAAAAATAAAGAATTTATTTTGGAATATAATTTACATTTTTAAACGTGCTCCTGGGGTCTCGATTATCCAATGGGCCTTAATTTGTCCAGGCTTTTTGTCTCCTGATCAAGCTGGTTAATCGAGGTCCTACTGTGTTTAGATTTCATACAATTTTTAGTAGAGTATATTTTTGAATAAAGAAATCTATAGAATTGATTGTTGGGAAGGCATCTTTATAATTTCAGTAATTGTAAGATAAGAGATCTGAAACTGGTCGTTTGACTGGCGGTGGTAGGTTTAGTGTTAATACAGAAGTAACAATTGGTGCGCATTAGGTATATTTTATTCGATAGAGGTCTTAATTCTAATTAAGTTAACGCTAAACCTACCGGGCATTGAAGCTGGCTAGTATGTATTGTCCTCTAAAAATAACAAGATTGAATTTATTCAATATATTCTTGAATAAAGAAATCCATGGAATTGATTCTTGGGAAGGCATTTTTATAATTTCAGTAATTGTAAGATAAAAGATCTGAAACTGATCATTTGACTAGCGGTGGTAGGTTTAGTGTTAATAAAGAAATGGCAATAGGTGTGTATTACATATATTTTTGTTTGTATTTTCAGAATATTTTGAACCAGGAAAATGTAAAAAATATTAAATCACATATCCCAGTCGCAGGGAAAACGAAGAGAGCTGCATTAGGTGAAATTGGGAATAAAGTAAACACGGTAAGAGGTGTTGAACCTGTCGACAGGACCAGTTTATTGCAAAAAGATAAGAAAAAGCCAATAGTTGAAGCGAAACAGGCTTTAAAAGCAGCAGAGAAAGTACTGGAAAAGCCTCCTGTACAAATTGTGATATCTACAGTGAAAAATGCTGTGCCTCAAGAAAATAAAATAGCACAAGTTCCTATAAACCAAGAGATAGAATCCTTTTCCTCTGACCTTTTGGTAGTTGAAGACATTGACCAGGCAGATCATAAAACTCCTACATTAGTCTCTACCTACAGCAATGACATTTACAAGTACCTAAGGACTCTAGAAAGTAAATACAATGTCAGACAAGGATATTTGACAGGCCAAGAAGTGACATCAAAAATGAGGAGTGTACTTATAGATTGGCTTATCGAAGTTCACCAACAGTTTCGTTTATTGCAAGAAACACTCTATCTCACAGTGGCTATTATTGATAGGTTTTTACAGGTTTGTTGTTTTCTAAAAACATAACAGTTTTCATTCTCTGGAACCGAGTACTCGGGTAGCTGACTATCTCATGAAATATCCGGCTGTTTTTGCTCTACCCGGGTGTCTCGTGGGTCGGGTACCCGAGTATCTCATATACTCAGGTAAAGCTCAGGTAAACCTCTAGTTCTAATACGTACGTTACATCAGTTGATTCGTGTTGTCGTTTTCTAGGAATTCCATTCTATAGAGAAGAAAAGACTGCAACTGGTTGGGGTAGCAGCAATGTTTACCGCTAGCAAATACGAGGAAATGTATTCTCCGGATATAAGTGATTTCGTCTATATCACTGATAACGCGTATTCCAAGAAAGAAATATTGCAAATGGAAGAGCTTATCCTGAAGACACTAGATTTTTCATTAGGTAGACCACTGCCGTTGCATTTTCTTCGAAGGTACAGCAAAGCTGGGAAGGTGTGTATCTCATGATCTCACAGATTTTTCATTGTCCTTTACATTATGTTCAACAACTTTCTTTTTTGTGGGCAAGGCTCTCGCAGTGCATCATACGATGGCCAAATATTTTTTGGAGCAGTGTTTGGTGCATTACGAAATGTGTCACTACTCTCCCAGTCTTCTTGCAGCTGCTGCAATATACTTGGCATTCGTGTAAGTTGTTTTACGAACATTGAGAATCGCTTTTGTATGTAATACTTGTTACGAATTCATTAATGTCGGTATTTATTTACGTAGCATTACTGGTAACAATGACGACGACAACGACAATGTTGTTTGGACAAATACCTTAGCACATTATAGCACCTATACTAAAGATGATGTGTTGCCTGTGGTACAGCAAACAGCTAGTATTATTATTAACTCGGAAAAAAGCAAGTATCAAGCTGTTAGGAAGAAATATGCTCTGTCGAAATATATGAGGATCAGTGCTCGGCCAGAACTTCGATCACGGACTATGATCGTTTTGGCTGCAGCGAATGAAGAATCAACATAAAATTTGTTTAGAAGAGGGAAACTACATTGTGACATTTGTTTGTGCAATGTTGCGACGAACAAAGCAATTACCATAAGTAGGGTGACGCACTTTCTGAAGGAAACACACGGTACAAGTAAAGACAAAGAAAGGGCAGAAAACGGAAGAACACCAATTTTCATTGACAACCGGCCGTCCATAAAATTTCACGGTACTCCCTCCTTTGGCTTTGCTTGTGGAGTATTTTTTAAAGACAATATTGTGCATACATCTGTGTCACTACTGATAAATTAATTTAAACTAATTGCAAATAAAGGGAATGACGTATCAAAAAAGGTCACTAGCAAATTACCGGAATGATCTATAATTCTTCAATGCTTATGAAGCAATAGGAGGTACGATGGGGAATTGGGGAAAATGGAAAGTCGGGGATCATTACTCAATCTAATTTACAGTGATCAAAGTGACGGTCCGATAGAAAACAGGGCGATTTTAGTTTGTTATATTAAGAAATTGTATGATATATATGTCTGAAAAAAGGAAAACTTTAATAAGTAATTATCTGTGATGCAATTCTTCCCGAAAATTTTTCACGAGTATAGTACACAGTGTAGCAAAAAACATCTCGTTTAATATAACTGGATATTTGACAGAAAAATTACTTGTTCAAAGTTTTTCTGCTCTTACACGTAATTGCTGAAATTAGGATGACTGTACATAAAAAGTTTTCTAGTATAATGGAGAAAAGAAGATGAGCATGAGAGTATAGTCAAGTGGTACTGAATACATATTTTTTTTATTATTCTATGAAAATTCGTAAATAACGTTTGCCAACAGATCTTGATTTAAATTCAATTAGAATTCGACAAATAAATTAAGTTGAAACCAGTATGTTATTTAACTATATCTTGGCAATTAAAGCATTCGAGATTAAACTGGATGATAACTAGCAACTATTTTAATGTATTTTTAACTGGCCTGATTTAATACCTTCTTTAAAAGTTAACATTAAATTCAGCAAAGTATTTATTTATCATAAAAATTTTGAGAATAAATAATATTGAAATACTCTTTGATATATTAACTTAATTTGTCGAAGTTTTATATACTTTAAACCTTGATTTTTAGGTATTTAAGTCGTAAATTATATCTTTTATATCGGAATATTGAACAAATTGTAACGCTTATTCACAGTTGTGAATAGAAGTCATAAAACGATTTTTTATTTTGATATTCTGATGTTTTATCAATTCAGTCGTTTCGCTTGGAACATATAACTATATTAAATTTATGTAAAGTATTAATCAAGAATAAAGTATAATCACGTTTCCGAAAGTGGTATTGTATCATTTGAGTAAATTAAATTGTTACATCAGAATGTTATTTATTTAGGAGCTTGACATGAGCGCATTCTTAAATCTTTTCTCAATACCTGTTCGGGCTACTATCTATACACGTAATATTAGTTTCCCACACATTTGAATCTGAATTTAAATTAAACATCAAACATCATATGAAGCATTTGCAATTTAGAAGTTTCATTTTATCATGGTTTTATAATTGAGTCAGAACTGGATAAACATACTTTATGTATTCATGTAAGCCATAGCAGTCTGTAAATTCATAGTTTATGCGTGAATAGATGTATGTTCTGCATCTAAATTACTTTTGATAAACGAAGAATGACAGGGGATAACTTTTTCACTTGTTCTATAAATTTTTCTACTACTCCCATTGTCATTTAATATTTTTTCTATTGTTTTTCTATTTCTTCAATCTCCCTACACCTCCAGCGAGGTCTCCTCCTCTCCTTTACACATCCTAGCACTGTATTTTAGAGTCTACCTTTGTTTATCACGCCCTTTCGAATTTTCAGTAGTTGGTGTTTTACTACGATACACGTTTGCAGCTTGAGGTGTATCTAGGTAATTCTATAAGTTACAAGGCAACAGGACAACCTGTAACCAGCGACCTAGTGGTGAAAAGACATCGGCTAGAATACGCGTGTAACCAACCAATCCTCGGTCATGCATAGTCTGCCTCACACGCCTAACCCTGTTTGTAACACAGTCAACATTCTTGTATTAAATGTTCAAACGTTTTATGTATAAATCTACAATGAATAAATAAAGACAATGTAATAACAAAGTATACCCGTGTATGTATTTATTAAACCACCAACTTTTCCCGAATGTCCTATATGACGTTGGTTCCTTCTACTGATTTCCTCAATAATTGTGTATTGACTTACAATTGTAAAAATATCGAAACTACCAAAAACAAACACTTTCAGCAGTCTGGCCTAGCGTTGACTTGTACTACTGAAAATCCGGATACCTCCTATGACATCATGTTCTCCTAATACAAAGTCGAAAATGTGGAAAATTTTTCGAAAACCTCGAAAATTGAACGTTGTATTAGGAGAACATGATAGCCGAGGAGGTATCCAGATTTTCAGTAGTATAAGTCAACGACTAGTCAGACACCCGAAAATTTTCGGAAATTCAGTACTACAACTCAACGACAAGTCAGACGGTCGAAAAATTTGAAAATTTTTCGAAAACCTCGAAAATTGAACTTTGTATTAGGAGAACATGATGTCAATGGAGGTATCCGGATTTTCAGTAGTATAAGTCAACGACAAGTCAGACACTCGAAAATTTTCGAAAATTCAGTAGTACAACTCAACCACAAGTCAGACGGTCGAAAATGTGGAAAATTTTTCGAAAACCTCGAAAATTGAACGTTGTATTAGGAGAACATGATAGCCGAGGAGGTATCCAGATTTTCAGTAGTATAAGTCAACGACTAGTCAGACACCCGAAAATTTTCGGAAATTCAGTACTACAACTCAACGACAAGTCAGACGGTCGAAAAATTTGAAAATTTTTCGAAAACCTCGAAAATTGAACTTTGTATTAGGAGAACATGATGTCAATGGAGGTATCCAGATTTTCAGTAGTATAAGTCAACGACTAGTCAGACACCCGAAAATTTTCGAAAATTCAGTAGTACAACTCAACAACAAATCAGACGTTTGAAAATTCATGTGCAGGGTTGAGAAAAAGGAACACATTAATTGTTGTAACTAACATTCTTTATTGTTCACCAAACATAGCATTACAATATACATTATAATATTTCAATATTATAGCGAGGTGCGGTCAGAAGATGGTCCCTGGCAGAAACACGATGATGTATGCAGGAATACGTGGGCTTGATTTGAGTCGAGAACCAGGTACGCCACTGGGAGTTAGACATGCAGCCGGGCGTTAGAAGTGGCACGGACTAGAACCCAGAGTTTACTGCATTAGTATACGATGATATTCTCAAGACAAACTGGAACGCAATTGTCTCGATTTCTCGAAGATTGTTTGCGTTGGTTTTGGAATATGATGTCAGGATTTTTCACGTTCAGGGTTTAAATTAAAGGGCACAAGATGGTTCTGAGTAGGTAGGAGTGAAATAAAGTCGAACTTCGTAGAATACTCCATATTTCCTCAACTCACTTTTATTTAAAGAGGTCCAGTGCGCGAGGAAGTGACGTGTTGTCTCGTTGACGACTTGGAACTAAGTGCCGTGCTTACTCCTAGGAAACTCCCCCGAGGAAAATAGAGGGAAAAATAGAATCAAGGAGTGAAGGAAAACGGAATAGTGGGAGAAAAGTAATGGCAATAAAAATGCAAGAACAAATTACAGAAGAATATTTTCTATTTAATGTATATTGATCGAAGATATAAAATATTTGATAGACAATAGACAGCATTAACGTTTTACGTATATAGTATTTAAATTTTCTATTTCAACTGACATTTAACTTCCACAGTTATTCTCGAAGAAATATATCCTGCGCTTTGGTTTGTTCACTCCTTACTAGCTAATAAACGTATGTAACATTAAAACTCTTGATTAGATAGAAAACAACATACATCGTAACAAGTGCTTATGGATTTATATGTAAAAGAACGGATGTACCGTTACGTTTGTTCACTCCTCGGTTCAGTTCTGCGAATTACTGTATAGCAGTCGTAATTGTCACGAATATTCATTTAGGGTGTCCACAAGAAGGAGATCGGTTTACGTACTGATCGTCCATCAGTAGATGGCAGTGAGAAAGTTGTAGATACGTGATATCCCTACTCCGCGTTACAGGTTTGTTGGGATCCTCAAACTCAAGTTGGAAATAGAAGTTGCAGAAAACTCTAATGAACTTATTAACAACCAAGAATCGTAAAAAGAATGAATGCTGCGAAGTAGGGGCCCCATAGTATCCCGAGGCCCAGTGGTGGCTCAAGTCAAGTGGAGGACCCAAATGATAAAAATATTGGGACCCTCAAACTCAAGTTAGAAATAGAAGTCGCAGAAAACTCTAATGAACTTATTAACAACCAAGAATCGTAAAAAGAATGAATGCTGCGAAGTAGGGGCCCCATAGTATCCCGAGGCCCAGTGGTGACTCAAGTCAAGTGGAGGACCCAAATGATAAAAATGTTGGGGCCCTCAAACTCAAGTTAGAAATAGAAGTTGCAGAAAACTCTAATGAACTTATTAACAACCAAGAATCGTAAAAAGAATGAATGCTGCGAAATTCGGCGCCCCATTATATCCCGAGGCCCAGTGGTGGCTCAAGTCAAGTGGAGGACCCAAATGATAAAAATGTTGGGGCCCTCAAACTCAAGTTGGAAATAGAAGTTGCAGAAAACTGTAATGAATTTATTAACAAGCAAGAAACGTAAAAAGAATGAATGCTGCGAAGTCGGGCCTCATAGTATCCCAAGGCCCAGTGGTGGCTCAAGTCAAGTGGACCCAAATGATAAAAATGTTGGAATTCTCAAACTCAAGTTGGAAATAGAAGTTGCAGAAAACTCTAATGAACTTATTAACAACCAAGAATCGTAAAAAGAATGAATGCTGCGAAATTCGGCGCCCCATTATATCCCGAGGCCCAGTGGTGGCTCAAGTCAAGTGGAGGACCCAAATGATAAAAATGTTGGGGCCCTCAAACTCAAGTTGGAAATAGAAGTTGCAGAAAACTGTAATGAATTTATTAACAAGCAAGAAACGTAAAAAGAATGAATGCTGCGAAGTCGGGCCCCATAGTATCCCAAGGCCCAGTGGTGGCTCAAGTCAAGTGGACCCAAATGATAAAAATGTTGGAATTCTCAAACTCAAGTTGGAAATAGAAGTTGCAGAAAACTCTAATGAACTTATTAACAAGCAAGAATCGTAAAAAGAATGAATGCTGCGAAGTCGGGGCCCCATAGTATCCCGAGGCCCAGTGGTGGCTCAAGTCAAGTGGAGGACCCAAATGATAAAAATGTTGGGGTCCTCTAACTCAAGTTGGAAATAGATGTTGCAGAAAACTCTAATGAACTTATTAACAATCAAGAAACGTAAAAAGAATGAATGCTGCGAAATTCGGGGCCCCATAGTATCCCGAGGCCCAGTGGTGGCTCAAGTCAAGTGGAGGACCCAAATGATAAAAATCTTGGGATCCTTAAACTCAAGTTGGAAATAGAAGTTGCAGAAAACTCTAATGAACTTATTAACAAGAAAGAAACCTAAAAAGAACGAATGCTGCAAAATTAGGGGCCCCATCGTATCCCGGGCTCCACGCGGTCGCTTAGTCCGCTTATCGTTAAACGAAGTCACGGCCATCTTCTGATGGACGATCAGTATACATACAGGTTTGTTTACACTTGGAGATTATGCAGTTTTGGGACAATCTATAACGTATAGTGACAATATAAAATATAGTTAGTTTGCATAGATCTCAGTAACTATGTATATATCACACCTTATACCTACTATCCTATACATATTATTTAAAGAATTTGGAAGTGAAATAGTTTCTTTCAGAAGTTGTAATTACGCTAATAATTTCACTAATGTTTTAGCGGTATGTCTTGCTTAAGTAATTATTTCAATAGTTGATGGAATTTTTATAAAGTTCGCTGCTTTAAATGAAACTAGGGTGTGCATCATATTTGCTGTTACATAAATATAAAACTTATCTAGCTATCTCTTTCTTCGTGGCAGGAGTATACTACAACTCAAAAATGTGTAATTATTTTTACATGTACACGTATTTGCCGATAAGCATAGCGAAACACAATTGTGATTCATTATTTCTTAATCCTATAACACTGCTTTTTATTCTCGTTTCATATACGATTCTAGGTACACGTTTCAATTCTCATGATAGATATAATAAAATTTTTGTGAACTGAACGTATCGGTTAAATGGTTTTGAGTTGTAGTACAATAACATAGAATACATTTATAAATATCCAATCACTAGTGCAAATCTTAATGTAAATTTCAATTTCCCACGGATTATTTTTGAAAAATTATTTCACGGTTTAAAATATTCTTACGATAAAAACGAAGCAGAAATATTACCAATTTTTATGACAATTATCATAAACGCATAAAACTTTGTGTTTAGAAATTGTCGAACAGAATGTTCAAATAGTACACTCTTTTTTCGTAGGCTATAATTACAATCGGTATACTAGTGTTTATTTTCATTTAACAATTTTCTCTATCATTTGTAAAACTATAGAATGAGGACTTCGTAATCTTTTTATTAGCCCGAAAGCAGTTAATTTTATTCTCGTTACCATACATTTAGTTGTCCATGCTTATGGTGGATACTTGATTAACATTTACTCACAACCAGCTGATGATTTGTGATTGATAATATTTTGCTTAAAGTAATTTATTTTAAAGGAACGTCATTATACAACACGAGCTTGCAATTACGCACAAGCTCGTGTACAGTGTGTTCGTTTTAAATATACATGCGATTATTTCCGCAAATTTGGAAAAATTCAAGAAATACTTCACACTATTGTATTTTGAAAATTTTTAATCAAATAATTACCAACACGATGCGTGCCACGTGATATGTACCACATAATATTCGTTCGAAATTTAGAAACGTTTCATTGCATTTTGCTAATCGCGTGTAGATATTTAAACCTAGCATGCTGTAATAACAAATACACGCATACAAACAAACACAGATCGTGGATCTAACACCGACGATTAGTATAATTCAGGGCTCGGAATTACTTACTCGCGACGGCCGATTTTCGAAGGCTACGCTCTCTCGACTGAGGGAGTATAACTCCAATAGAATGAGTTGTGGTTAGGACGTTGAAAATCCAGGAGTAGTCTGTCAAAATTGAAAGCTCACCTTTTACAGGGTGTTTGGTAACTGGCGGTACAGGCGAAAAGGGGGTGGATACTGTGTGAAAAAACAAGTCGAAAGTATAGAATAAAATGTTCTCGCATGAGGCTTTGTCTTCGAGAAAATCGACTTTGAATTTTCGCCGGGTATGTGCTTTAATATATCCAGAAAGTGGAATTGGTCGATCATGGTCAGACGCATCAGACGATTCCTATTAGAGTGACTCATTTCACGTGTATTGCGAATTGAAAAACCAAACGAATTGAGAAACACAAATTAATTTATGATTAACTCTTTGCACTCGCGGAATTATTTTAACACGAAGATTAAATCTCACGTTTCTTCTGACCTAGACTGTTTCTATTGTATACGATTTATTCATTTTATGCACATTAAACTGATGCAATACTCAAAAGTTTAATAATTTATTTGATATGAAATAGTTTGAAAACGTAACAATTATTTTATGCACATTAAACTGATACAATACTCAAAAGTTTAATCATTTGAAAGTGGAATTGGTCGATCATGGTCAGACGCATCAGACGATTCCTATTAGAGTGACTCATTTCACGTGTATTGCGAATTGAAAAACCAAACGAATTGAAAAACCAAACGAATTGAGAAACACAAATTAATTTATGATTAACTCTTTGCACTCGCGGAATTATTTTAACACGAAGATTAAATCTCACGTTTCTTCTGACCTAGACTGTTTCTATTGTATACGATTTATTCATTTTATGCACATTAAACTGATGCAATACTCAAAAGTTTAATAATTTATTTGATATGAAATAGTTTAAAAACGTAACAATTGTTTTATGCACATTAAACTGATGCAATACTCAAAAGTTTAATAATTTATTTGATATGAAATAGCTTAAAAACGTAACAATTATTTTATGCACATTAAACCGATGCAATACTCAAAAGTTTAATAATTTATTTGATATGAAATAGCTTAAAAACGTAACAATTATTTTATGCACATTAAACCGATGCAATACTCAAAAGTTTAATCATTTATTTGATATGAAATAGTTTAAAAACGTAACAATTATTTTATGCACATTAAACTGATGCAGTACTCAAAAGTTTAATAATTTATTTGATATGAAATAGTTTAAAAACGTAACAATTATTTTATGCACATTAAACTGATGCAATACTCAAAAGTTTAATCATTTATTTGATATGAAATAGTTTAAAAACGTAACAATTGTTTTATGCACATTAAACTGATGCAATACTCAAAAGTTTAATCATTTATTTCATATGAAATAGTTTAAAAACGTAACAATTGTTTTATGCACATTAAACCGATGCAATACTCAAAAGTTTAATCATTTATTTGATATGAAATAGTTTAAAAACGTAACAATTATTTTATGCACATTAAACTGATGCAATACTCAAAAGTTTAATCATTTATTTGATATGAAATAGTTTAGAAACGTAACAATTATTTTATGCATTTTCAAACTCGATTTTCCCGACGAGTTGCCAAACGAAAAAATGTTGTTCCTTTTTCTCGACTTATTTTTTCATGGATTACCACCACCTTTTCGCTTGTACCACAAATCACGAAATACCCTGTGTAATAATTCAATGCGGTTGTTCTAATAGGGTTTCTTTTTTTATCGATGAACAGATGAGCTCTATTTGGGACGACATACTGTCAACTTTGTTGAATCAAACATCGCCAGTAATTTTCTCCTTCATGCAAATTTGCAAACTGCGTCTAGACAAATGACTTAAACTTATTCTTATCGTAATCTTATTATAATCTTATTACAATTGCCTGACATCACTGCTTAGAATACATCGGAAGTAACATCGCAAGTAGAGTATAAAGCGTGCGAAATGATTCATACATTTTGCATTACTTTTGCCATTTTCATACCGATATGCAATTTCTGTTTACATTTGCCATTCGAAGACGATGGAAATTCAATTCAGAATTTACTGGGGACTTCACTGCAACGAAATGAAATGTTGTTCTCAAATGAAATACACGTTCGAAGAGATATTTGTAAAGCACAAGCGACTGTCTTAGTCTTATGTTCGTTTCTATAAACCTTCTCTAATAGAAAATATTCTTCTATGACGTTACACGAGTCTTACCGTAAATTGATACGCTTCGAAATATTCAAGATCCTAAAATCATCTTCCTCGTTTTCTTCAAATGTTTTTCTTTTGTTGAAAACAAATTGGCACGTTGTCTTAAGTGTTAACAAGGATAATCCTCGGAAATAGATTGTCCTTGACATAAATGGCAGGAATAATTGGAGAGATAAGAAATCTTTGATAAAACATGATTGCCTGATATACTTGTAGCCTTACAATAATAACGTCGATTACAAGCAAACGTTGTATAGTAGACAGAATTTTCAGTACCGTGATTAGAAACATTCTTGAGTGTAGAATTGTTCAACGGGACTATCGGACACGTAGTCGATAAAACAATTATTCCTTAAGATTCTTATCGAGTCGATTGATTGTGATAACGATATGCTCCGCAAAGATTATTTTCTTGTACGTACTGTCACGTCCGGTGGTCCTATCATAAATAATAATTAATAAACTTAATCATATATTTCTTTTCTTATTTGTTTTATTAATTTTGTGCGAGAATTGTAACCAATTATTATATCAAATATTATATTGAATATTGAATTATTGTATTTTACACCGTACTGCGAGCGATCGAATTAAGAAAAGTTTATAAGATATATTTTGCAGCGAACTACATAGGATTGTTAACAACATGGAATAATACTGGATGACCTGCTATCCTGATTGATGCCGTCCCTAGGGTGGCCAGGACTTCGGTCGAGATTCCTCGAATATGAATAGCATTATTTGTATCGATGTCCGCAGTTTTTGGGACCATGAATTCTTTAATGAGGTTGACTTCCGAACCTGAGTCCACTAAGAGAGTTATTAATCCTTGAAGATCTGGTGATGTGATCACTATTTTGGGAGTGTTTACAGTTGAATTTAATTGAATATGTTAACAATCCTATGTAGTTCGCTGCAAAATATATCTTATAAACTTTTCTTAATTCGATCGCTCGCAGTACGGTATAAAATACAATAATTCAATATTCAATATAATATTTGATATAATAATTGGTTACAATTCTCGCACAAAATTAATAAAACAAATAGGAAAAGAAATATATGATTAAGTTTATTAATTATTATTTATGATAGGACCACCGGACGTGACAGTACAGTGAATCCGAAAATTATTTAAACGCTAACATTACCTCATAAAATTGCCGATATTTAAATTGTGATCATTTCGTAAAAACAGATATATTCATGCATTTCTTCTTTTAATCATTTTAATAAGTCGGTACAGTAATATTAGAGTATCTATCTAGTCGTTATTTTTTCTGACGATTTCTCTCCTCGCGTATCATTTAGTTACTTTTGCCATAAATGCATAAAATCAGCGATCCAATCGTAATGCAAGCAAAGTGACATTACGCCAATTTTTATTTAGATTTTTAAAACAATTCAATGATACAGAGTTAATAGAGCTCTTTGCTTGTTGTCGTTACACATGTTTAGTGCCAAACACGAGCAACTAAAAATTCTTTTTTACTGAAATGTTGTACGAATCTTTTTACCAACGTCAGCGTAAAGAAATTTTTCCAAACTTGAATAGGGTAACTGCACCAGTGAATGAACATTTAAGAAATTGTTCAGGAAAATATTTTATTTAAAAAAAAAACTATGTGAATTAAAGGAATCTCATATATGCCAAATAGCTCCCTATACTTCATTTGTCAAAAATAAATGAACACAAATACAATGAAATTATTATTATTCTTCTTTATTAAACGTTAAATCAAAAGCAAAAATTAAATGTTTTCGGCGCATTGGTTCGATCTATTAATACTTTAAAACTTTAACACACTATTTGCAAATATTCACAATATTTCATCTCGACGTTTCGATCCAAATTTGGATCATTTTCAAGATCATTTTAAATCAAAAATATGAAAAATACCAGTCAATGAACACTACATTCTAGTAATTGAATAATGCTAGTCCAATGAATTAACAAAATTACTAAACAATATTCTTCTATTTATTTAACTCTTTAATCACAATTTTATCGCTAGTATGCCGTCCGGGTTAAAATTTGTTGAAATATACAAAAGCGTTCATTTACTGGTGCCCGTTCATTCACTGGTGCAGTTACCCTATAACCTTTCAGCGATCCCTAAAACAATCAGTTCTCTATAAAACGCGAAATCAATTAAGCAATCAAGTAATGGAACTTTGTATAGGATATAGAAAAAGTTCGACTATCGAATATTTTGAGAAAAGAATTGCATAGTGAAAAATCTACATGCGCTTCCTACCTGAACCAGAATCACATATGCATAGAATGGAAATTCCATATCACAAAGTTTTCTAGCTACAGATTATATATATATATTTTTCATATTTAAATTATTCATGTTTCCTTAATAGTCTGCAGATTTCATTGTGTATGTTATATGTATAGTACAATAAAGCAACAACCTTCATGAAGCTTAATTAATATTTTCATTTCATTTACAAATTTTAATAAGGCAGAAATAAGTTTCCGATTAATTTTCTTTTCTGTAAATGAGTGTCTACAGTATGTATGTATTTTCATAAATACATAGTTAGCATATTATTGTAAGATTATAATAACTTGTTAATGTAGATTAAGTATACTAAAGACAGTATCTCTGTACTTTTCCAAAGATTTGCGTATTCCATTTCACTGCTTACGGATACGTTTACCCTGCAACAGTTTCTTCTAATGATTTTATTTTTCTGTATTTCGTGTTAATATGTGTACATGGTTTGCGGATCACGTTCATTTTAGTCTATTTGAATGCGAACAACGTTTGCGTACTTAATATGTACAACAAACGTATCTCTCTCGTCACAGACTTTTGTTTCAAGTTATTCGGATTAATTAATTGTCTAAATAAGCTTCAATTTCATCTTACGAGACCAAAAATTGTTGGCTTTCCCTATAAATTTGGAATTTTTATATTCTCCTCTCAAAATCTACAGGATTATGTGAAAAAAGAAGTCAAGAATTTGTGGTCCCTCATGGTGAAGTTGAACCAACAACAGACATTAAATAAAGCAGTACAGTAATGTCGTGATAGTTGCCGCAAGAGCTGTACACGATAGTTGCCGCAGTGCCTACCCATTCCACCAGCTGTCAATGCTGCGCCGGGCCGCAGGGCGGCGATGTTTGATGTCGGCTCGGATATATCGGTGTGAATACCACTAAATTGACACCATGAATCGAATTTTATAACTGTTTAATTTTCATTATTTTTTTATGAGATTTTACTGGCTTATTCCTGGCATTTTTCTGATTAAAACAAGACCAAACACGATATAATTCCAATTTTATTAAGTGGTGTAATCGACGATGAAAGTTTCATTTGCAAAGAATAACAGCGTATGGGAAAGAGAGAGACGTGCATAGTCGTCGTCGCCGGCACAAATCAAAGGCCCGCGTGTTTAATGCCAATTAAAAATGCCTTATTCTCCATTATTTTTTAATGAGATTTTACTGGCTTATTCCTGGCAATATTCTGATTAAAACAAGACCAAACACGGTATAATATGCTATAGCATATGTTAAGTGTATGATCAATTATAAATTATGCTTCACAAGTATAGTAAATATGCCCCCCGACAACTTTCAAGACATTACTGATGGGCCAAATTATACCGTGTTTGGTCTTGTTTTAATCAGAGTATTGCCAGGAATAAGCCAGTAAAATCTCATTAAAAAATAATGGAGAATAAAGCATTTTTAATTGGCATTACATAGTGCGAACACGCGGGCCTTTAAACTGTGCCGGCGACGGCGACACGCTCGGCCACGCGATCATTCTGTCCTTCTCTACGTTCGGCTTTCGATTGATGTCCCGGCTCGGTAGACTGTAGAGGCCAGTCATAAATCAAAAGACGAACAGTTGTCTTGGAAGTTGTCGCTCCAGAGAACAGCTCCTGCGGCAACTATCGCGATATTACTGTACTTAACGCTAAACAAAATTTAATTGACAAAATTTAATTGAATTTCTGTGCTCTCGCAATTTTACGTTCCTATAACAGGTTTTCTTATTTTGTAGACGTTACCTATATGCTTGTTTGGACAAAGAAGAAAAACTGGCACGATCTGATCATAAAAACAATGTTCCACGTGGTCCGCCCACCATGTTTCGAAAAGCAAATGAAAATCTACCTCCCGCGAAGGTGGAAACAGGTGATTCGATTTCGAATTCCCACGAGAAACGTGTTTTACCTTAAGAGACGAAAAATATTGCACGAAAGCTCCAGTTTTTGTATTGACAAAAATAAAAAATGAGTCGCAGTAAAAAATTAAATAACAAGTAATCGTTATATTCCTTTACGTAATCGCATCTGATTAAAATAGTAATAAATATTACGTTACAGTTGATGTAATGGTGAAATGGTTTCTCCTTAGAATAAAATATCTCCTATTCACGCGAATACTGTATATTATGTATGTATATCTCTCACCAACGAGCAAGAAGTTTATCATTAAACTCACGATTGCATATTGAGAAATTCGGATTAAACTGTAACGATGCTTTCCATTCATTTTCTTTAACGTAGTTACTTACACAGTTCTCTTGTCATCCCCTTCCCCAAACAAAATTGCAGCATCATAGTGAAACATGTAAATCTAGTCCAGTTGCATTGATAAACACGTCTTCCGCGCTGTACCGTTTGTAGATATATATATTTACATATATCTCGATACTTTTTACAGGCTGAACAATTGTCTCCGCAATCCAATTGTCGGGGAATAACATACTCATCGTCACAAGAAATACAGGGTGTCCCAAAACTACCCTAGGAGCCGAAAATGGGAGGTTCCTTGGGTCCTTTGAAGCGACATTTTCCTTTACAAAAATGGTGTCCGTGGCTTTGTTTAGGAGTTATTAACAAAAAACACGGATCAATCAGAACGTGGCTACAGCGGATTGATTCTGAGTCAACCAATGTCGACACCACACCTCGCGGGACCTGTCGCATAGTCGGCCTCCGTTCGCTATAGCTGCGCTCTGATTGGCCCGTGTTTTTCGTTAATAATTCCTAAACAAAGCCGCGGACGCCTTTTTTGCAAAGGAAACTGTCGCTTCAAATGACCCAAGGAACCTCCCATTTTCGGCTCCTAGGGTAGTTTTGGGTCACCCTGTATATCAAAGAATATTCTTAAATTACGATAACTACGATCCCCGTGATATGCACATTTTTGCTCGAAATGAAAACTTTTCAGAATGAACACTGCTCAAAGCAACAACAAATTGTAAAATCTTATTTCACTAAAACGGAAATCGTTATCAGCTACTGAAGAATTAACTGTAACGAACGAATCGTAAGAACTTTTCACACGATAATGATTCAATCGGTCCTCGAATCGAGTCAGATCGAAGACATTGTTCCGTTACGCTACTGATTGTCAAACACAATTTCCAATCTCTAGTTCAATTCCGCCTCGTCTCCCTTTAATATTAATTCTCGCTTAAAGCCTGTCATCCAAAGTGTAATACTGATTGATTGAATAACGCTAACATAAGAGTCAGTGATTGAAATCTCTTGAGCTTCGAACGACTCCACTCTGCGTCTCGTCAAAGTGGACCATCAAAAATTGACAACGGTGTCCACTCGTTGAACGCTGTCCGTCGATGAAACACGTTCGAGTAATAGCGTAATAAGTGTAGTATAAGAAAATAAATAAGATTATATCATGGCATTGTTTATACACATTCGTTTGTGCAGGCACGTTAGAACGATCCTGCGTCTCAATGAATACTTCTTCAAGTTTCTATCGATCATGCATTGATGATAGTACCTATTATGCAATCTATTTTATCGGTAGGTTTACATGCAACGTATTCTCAGTGAACGAAGTTAACTTTCTTGGGGTTCTTCTCAGCTTGAGGATTGTCATTTTATGTGAATTTAGATATCCATGGTAAATACAGGGTGTTCGACTACAGGTGGGAGAAAATTTAAGGGTTGCTTTTTAACGACGATATAAGACGAAAATGAAGAATAAAAAAATTGCGATTTCGCCTTCGTTATTTAGCTATTAACAACGCGACTGTCACGTATCAAGTGACAGATGCATGCACACCTTGGTTCTCATTTGGGGAAAATTATTAATAAATTATTTGATTTTAATGTTTTAGTAAATTTCATTAATTATAAATTTTTCCCAGCGAGGTGAAAATGTTTAACAAATCGTTGGACAACATTGAACTCTTTGACGTACACAACGTACACTTTTGTTAGACGCGTTGTTGATTTTTAATTGTTAATGGTTAAATAACAAAGCCGAAATCGCAATTTTTATTCTTCGTTTTCGTCTCATATCATCGTTAAGAACCACCCCTTAAATTTTCTCCCACCTGTAGTCGAACACCCTGTATAATCTGTAACTTTTTAGTACACCCTTTAGCGATCGTTATTCTGCAGGTATTAACGCACTCGTACTTTAATTTATTTAACATTTTCCAATACTATATTATAGCATTCTGTGACCCTATGATAGGTAGGCTGCGGATCTTTATACAAAGTAGGGTAACTGCACCAGTGAATGAACATTTAAGACATTGCTCAAGAAGATATGTTTTGTAAAAAAAAATGTGTGAATAAAAGGAATCTCATGTATGCCAAATGGCTCCCTATACTTCATTTGCCAAAAATGAATGAACACAAATAAAATGAAATTATTATTATTTTTCTTCATTAAACGTTAAATAAAAAATATAAAAAATACCAGTCAATGAACACTACATTCTAGTAGTTGAACAAAGATATTAAAATTACTAAACAATATTCTCCTATTTATTTAACTGTTTAATTACAATTTTACCGCTAGTGTGCCGTGCGGGTTCAAATTTGTTGAAATATACAAAAGCGTTCATTTACTGGTGCCCGTTCATTCACTGGTGCAGTTACCCTAATCATTTCCCAGTTGGATCAGAAATTGTATTCTTCCCTTCTCGATAATTTTAACAAGTTGAAAACAATATAGCAACACTCTTAACCCTTAATTGGTCGCGTGGGATGTCGTGCACCCCAAAGCAGATTTCCAGGCTGTTAATTATCATTAAAGAGAAGTTTGGAAGTTGAGTTGATCGATTACTATGTAAGTTCAAATGTTCTCATTAATAAAAGTCTGATTTTGCATGTATTTCGTGTTTTATTTTAATTTACTGCACCCCAAAACAGATTTCCAGGCTGTTAATTATCATTAAAGAGAAGTTTGAAAGTTGAGTTGATAAATTAATATGTAAGTTCAAATGTTCTCCTTAATAAAAGTCTGATTTTGCATGTATTTCGTGTTTTATTTTAATTTACTGCACCCCAAAGCAGATTTCCAGGCTGTTAATTATCATTAAAGAGAAGTTTGAAGGTTGAGTTGATTGATTAATATGTAAATTCAAATGTTCTCATTAATAAAAGTCTGATTTTGCATGTATTTCGTGTTTTATTTTAATTTACTGCACCCCGAAGCAGTTTTCCAGGCTGTTAATTATCATTAAAGAGAAGTTTGAAAGTTGAGTTGATTGATTAATATGTAAGTTCAAATGTTCTCATTAATAAAAGTCTGATTTTGCATGTATTTCGTGTTTCATTTTAATTTACTGCACCCCAAAGCAGATTTCCAGGCTGTTAATTATCATTAAAGAGAAGTTTGAAGGTTGAGTTGATTGATTAATATGTAAATTCAAATGTTCTCATTAATAAAAGTCTGATTTTGCATGTATTTCGTGTTTCATTTTAATTTACTGCATCCCAAAGCAGATTTCCAGGCTGTTAATTATCATTAAAGAGAAGTTTGGAAGTTGAGTTGATTGATTAATATGTAAGTTCAAACGTTCTCATTAATAAAAGTCTGATTTTGCATGTATTTCGTGTTTTATTTTAATTTACTGCACCCCAAAGCAGATTTCCAGGCTGTTAATTATCATTAAAGAGAAGTTTGAAGGTTGAGTTGATTGATTAATATGTAAATTCAAATGTTCTCATTAATAAAAGTCTGATTTTGCATGTATTTCGTGTTTTATTTTAATTTACTGCACCCCGAAGCAGTTTTCCAGGCTGTTAATTATCATTAAAGAGAAGTTTGAAAGTTGAGTTGATTGATTAATATGTAAGTTCAAATGTTCTCATTAATAAAAGTCTGATTTTGCATGTATTTCGTGTTTCATTTTAATTTACTGCACCCCAAAGCAGATTTCCAGGCTGTTAATTATCATTAAAGAGAAGTTTGAAGGTTGAGTTGATTGATTAATATGTAAATTCAAATGTTCTCATTAATAAAAGTCTGATTTTGCATGTATTTCGTGTTTCATTTTAATTTACTGCATCCCAAAGCAGATTTCCAGGCTGTTAATTATCATTAAAGAGAAGTTTGGAAGTTGAGTTGATTGATTAATATGTAAGTTCAAACGTTCTCATTAATAAAAGTCTGATTTTGCATGTATTTCGTGTTTTATTTTAATTTACTGCACCCCAAAGCAGATTTCCAGGCTGTTAATTATCATTAAAGAGAAGTTTGAAAGTTGAGTTGATTGATTAATATGTAAATTCAAATGTTCTCATTAATAAAAGTCTGATTTTGCATGTATTTCGTGTTTTATTTTAATTTACTGCACCCCAAAGCAGATTTCCAGGCTGTTAATTATCATTAAAGAGAAGTTTGAAAGTTGAGTTGATTGATTAATATGTAAATTCAAATGTTCTCATTAATGAAAGTCTGATTTTGCATGTATTTCGTGTTTTATTTTAATTTACTGCACCCCAAAGTAGATTTCCAGGCTGTTAATTATCATTAAAGAGAAGTTTGGAAGTTGAGTTGATCGATTAATATGTAAATTCAAATGTTCTCATTAATAAAAGTCTGATTTTGCATGTATTTCGTGTTTCATTTTAATTTACTAATTGGGGGTGCTAAACACACCCCGCGACCACTTATGAAGCTTCTTAGGCGCGCCCAATTAAGGGTTAGTTATTTTTAATTTTACATTGTTTATTATTTCAGCTATTTGTTATTTTTATTGTGTATGTACAAAATCCGCAGTCTGTTGACTAACATAGATATTTTAGTCTGTCCAACTCGACAACCACATTTAACCCGTTCTCCCGCTTCTTTATTCCACTAAGGTGGGAGGTGACGGTCCCCCACAATTTGACACGTTGTACCACCGGAAGTGAATGCAATTTACAGTGGCTTAAGGCTAAAGCTTAAGGTTTAAGTAGTGCAGAGGACGGACTGAGATTTTGATTGTGAGGACCGTGTGGCTCGCGACGATGAAGAAGGTGGACAGGCCTGATATACAGTGATCCGAATTGATATTTGGACGCTCTAAAAAAGACGAGAACTCTTTTAAGATTGTACTATACTATATCAAACTTTTTTGGAAAGCTAGAGCAATCAGTTTACTGCAGGACTGAATCGAATTGTTTTCAAAACCAGCGGGGCGCATCGATTGCATCATTCATTATTCTGATCGCATTGTTATTTTTTCAGAAAACGTTAACGAAAAATTTGATACCATACAAACGGACATACGCACACACACACACACACACACACACACACACACACACACACATACAAACATTTTGATAAAAATAGTCTAAAATGACTCCAATGACCATGAAACGTGAAGATCTGCAAAAAAATCGATTTTCGATTTTCGGGGTAATTACAATAACTTCCCTATGAATCGGGAAGTTAATAAGCAATTGTTCGGAATTGTAGAAATAAATACTAAGAGTTGTATTCTACAACTTTTTAACGTGGACCTGTATTGTAAATTCAAAAAATTCCGTTTTGTATATCTGTGTACATATTACATATTAAATATAGTACAACATTAAAAAAGTTATCGTCTTTTTTAGAGTGTCCGAATATAAATTCACTGTAAGTTATATTAAATATAGTAAATGCAAAGTATTTATGAATATTTAGCGAATATCGTGGTACCTAGCTTTGATCAAATTTATTCGTGGTAATCATGTATTGAGGTAGATAATTGATAGATAAACATAAGTTTCGTAGAGGAATATATAGTACAAGTACTATAAAATATATTCTTAACTCGTTTAAACACCTTCAATTTTTTTGAATGTTAAATTTAAACACCTCCAATTTTTTTGAATGGTTTTGAAACATTGTACAGCCGGAGACAACTTTGACCAAACAGATTTCATTCAGTGAAGTAATGCAACTCATTAATTCGTAAAAAATCCATCAAAATTGTTTGCATTCAGTCAGTAAAATCATACAATTATATCTTACCACTTCATAAATACCAAAAATGTATTACTATGTAAATTAAGATACTGAAATCAAATGCAAGTACATGATTTTCATATTGGTATACGTTCATCAAAAATGTTTTGAATCGTGAATGGTTAATCTTGAAAGACGCGAGCAACAAATATAATTAATATTCAAAAAGAAGATGTTCGTTATCAAAAACTGAAAATTTCTTAGTCCCTCGCATCGAAGTAAGAGTTGAATTGAAACTTAATTTTGTCGTGAGAAATGATACAGAGAAATACTCGGGACATGGTAAATTATATTTAAATATTCTCACACTTGAGAGTCTAGCTATGCTTGCATTAGAAATGTAAACAATTAAAATACGAATGCGTTAACATTAAATTAATCTAGAGAAACATCGGACGAACGAGAATTAGAACCGCATATCTCTGATGTCGTTCCGATACTTTTTAATTGTGTGACAACGAGAGGTTCTAATGCTATATTCAATCGTACTACATATAATGACACCTCGTTCAATTTTAAGTCACAGTTCACATGAAACTTTCTGCATATTCAATTGCGTATCACCCGTCTATTTGCATTACGAAACTTCTCAACTTAACGCAACAAATTATTCTATTTATTCATAACAGTCGCTCTTTCTATTCAGAAATAGTTTGCGTTTCATTCGGTACTAAATATCATGTTGCATGTTCTGTTTCGTCTCGTAGTAACACGTAAGCGAGATAAGTTTTTCTGCTGTATTACTATACTCGTGAGAACGTTAAAATCTTTGTCGACAAAGAAGCTTATAAAGTTTTCGCCTCTGTCAACTATGATTGAAATTCAACAGTCAACTTGGACCTCCTCTTTGAGTCGCTTATTCTAAAAAAATAAACAGCTTAAGGGTAAGGAGTAAGTGGGTACTGATGTAATCATTTTTTGATAACTCGACACTTAAGAGTTACGTTCGTGGGCGTGTTGCTCGCGTGAGGGTGGCAGAACAATTTAATTGGAAGCACTTAGCCTGGATAACTTCGGCTCGATCTCCAACGACTTATTGTACAGATCCTTATCGTTCAAAAGTAACGATGGATCCAACAGGTAGTTCGTTACTTTCGTAATTAGTTCGATTCTATACGGTGTCTGCTGGAAGTGCCGTATTTCTCGAATCACGTTCGCAATCTAGGAAACAAACGTTACAATTTATCGATTTAATTTACATTTGATATTCAATGCGTGTACAACGTGTTCGTACACTTTTTAAATTAGAATAACTTTTCTACAATCGCATTAAACGGCTTGATATTTTTTAATTAATTCGAAGCATTGGTTTACTATTCGTATTGGATTAATATTCATATTGGAATAAACTACATCATGTTTACGTCGCATGTGGCAAAACTGTAGTTATGTTAATTTCATTTGTTTTACGTTATGTCGCCTTAAATGTTCATGATTGATGCCTCGCTAATGTTATTCGAGGATATAATTAAATTTCATGGAACATTTAATATTATTGAGGAATAATATTAATTTTCATAGAAATATGATTACTGAAGGATAATATTAATTTTTATAGAAAATTTAGTATTATTGAAGAGTAATATTAAATTTCATATAAAATTTAATATTATTGAAGGATAATTAAATTTAATATTATCGAAGAATTAATTTTCATAACAAATTTAATATTATCGAAGGATAATATAAATTATCATAACAAATAATATTGAGTAATATTGAGTTTAAATAAAAAATTCAATATTATTCAAGGATAACATAAATTATCATAACAAATAATATTGGGTAATATTGAGTTTAAATAAAAAATTCAATATTATTCAAGGATAACATAAATTATCATAACAAATAATATTGAGTAATATTGAGTTTAAATAAAAAATTCAATATTATTCAAGGATAATATAAATTATCATAACAAATAATATTGAGTAATATTGAGTTTAAATAAAAAATTCAATATTATTCAAGGATAATATAAATTATCATAACAAATAATATTGAGTAATATTGAGTTTAAATAAAAAATTCAATATTATTCAAGGATAATATAAATTATCATAACAAATAATATTGAGTAATATTGAGTTTAAATAAAAAATTCAATATTATTCAAGGATAATATAAATTATCATAACAAATAATATTGAGTAATATTGAGTTTAAATAAAAAATTCAATATTATTCAAGGATAATATTAAACGTCACTCAGTTAAAAGGTTAATGAAAACTATGCTATAAATTGTAATATATAGTGTGTAAAAAATTCACCAAAATTAAGGACACTGATTTTAACCCATCAGAATGACAAATTCAAATTTTTTAAATCTAGAATTTTTGCAATTGTAGAAATGCATTCATAGGAAATTATTTAATAAATGTGAATACATATAATAAAAATGGTTAAAATTCTGAACAAATTGATCCGTGTTATTTTTATAGAATAACATAAAATAGATACTTTCAGTACTCTGTAGATCCAGCGTTAATGAAATAGATTACGTACCATTCGCATTTTCGAAAAATTCAACAGGCCATCTTCGGTTATGGTTGGTGCACCCTCTTCTATGGAAGTGAGGTCGGTCAAGTACAGTCCTAAATAAGGAATGCAAGGAGGATCGCACCGATGCAAGGCATTCCTTAGATTTTTGAAACGCCCGTCCGAGGAGACGATGTTCTGAAGTTTCTCGATAGTTTGTTTCGTCTGAAAATTTATTCGTCGCTTACACATTGTGCGTATACGAATTTCATCTAAAATCTCAAGTCGCAAGAATAAGCGTACATACACTCAGTAAAATAAGTCTCCGTACACCTTTTATAAAGTAATAACTTTTTTATGATTGTACCAAACGACCTGATTTTTTATGATCAATTAGAAGCATTGGTTTATGAATGGATGCGCAAAAAAGATTTTCCAAAAAATTGTTATCTACAAGGTTACATGCAGAAATAAAAAAGGCATTTTTTAAAACTTTTTTATTTGGGTCCTCAATGAAAATTTAATATGTACGTTTTGTATATATATGTTAGTTATACATATTCTAAAAATTTCATTGAAATCGATTAACATACACACGAGCTACAAGCGGTTAAAAATGTTGAAAATCGTAGTTTTTCACGAATTTTGATGTTTCTGCTTAAAATTTAAATCTTTCGGTGCGTGTCGTTTCTTTCTGCGTCAACCGATTTCGATGAAATTTTCAGTACATGTATAATTAACATAGATCTACAAAACGTACATTTTAAATTTTCATTGAGGACCCAAATAAAAAAGTTTTAAAAAATGCCTTTTTTATTTTTGCATGTAACCTTGTAAATTATAATTTATGGAAAATCTTTTTTGCATATCATTTCATAAACCAATGCTTTTAATTGATCATAAAGAATCAGGTCGTTTGGTACAATTATAAAAAAGTTATTACTTTTTAAAAGGTGTATGGAGACTTATTTTACCGAGTGTACATAAGTATGAACCGATAATGATCGTATTTGCAGATCACGAACTATGAATTCAATAAATTTTTGGAACAGGTTCCCATTTTATCTTCCAAGAATATATCGAAAAATATAAACGCTATGGAAAAATGATTTCGATAAATGTTGAATGGTTTCGTGGGCGCATTGTCTCATTATTTATAAAATTTCGAGATCACCTTAAAATTAGCAATAACGATCTACCTTGAATTTGTCAATTTAAAAAAATTCTAAATTAAATCTCTTAAATCCTAAGAAATTTTTATATCTTTTAAAAGCTATTCTTTTTATCGTATATATTAATATTGCTGTCATATAATTTTATCATGTATCGTTCCCATTTTATCTTCCAAGAATGTATCGAAAAATATAAACGCTATGGAAAAATGTTTTCGATAAATGTTGAATGGTTTCGTGGGCGCATTGTCGCGTTATTTATAAAATTTCGAGATCACCTTAAAATTAGCAATAACGATCTACCTTGAATTTGTCAATTTAAAAAAATTCTAAATTAAATCTCTTAAATCCTAAGAAATTTTTATATCTCTTAAAAGCTATTCTTTTTATCGTATATATTAATATTGCTGTCATATAATTTTATCATGTGTCGTTCCCATTTTATCTTCCAAGAATATATCGAAAAATATAAACGCTATGGAAAAATGTTTTCGATAAATGTTGAATGGTTTCGTGGGCGCATTGTCGCATCATTTATAAAATTTCGAGATCACTTTAAAATTAGCAATAACGATCTACCTTGAATTTGTCAATTTAAAAAAATTCTAAATTAAATCTCTTAAATCCTAAGAAATTTTTATATCTCTTAAAAGCTATTCTTTTTCTCGTATATATTAATATTGCTGCCATATAATTTTATCATGTGTCGTTCCCATTTTATCTTCCAAGAATATATCGAAAAATATAAACGCTATGGAAAAATGTTTTCGATAAATGTTGAATGGTTTCGTGGGCGCATTGTCGCATCATTTATAAAATTTCGAGATCACTTTAAAATTAGCAATAACGATCTACCTTGAATTTGTCAATTTAAAAAAATTCTAAATTAAATCTCTTAAATCCTAAGAAATTTTTATATCTCTTAAAAGCTATTCTTTTTCTCGTATATATTAATATTGCTGCCATATAATTTTATCATGTGTCGTTCCCGAGGTATGAACTCTTAAAGTTGACGAAGTTATTGCGATTCTGAATATAATATACTTGAGATCGTTTATGTTGCGTTGCCTTACCGGTTTAGAAACTTTCTCCCAAGTCTTCTTCAGCCTGTAAACGCTGCTATTCGTGAACGCTGCGCAAATTTGAAGCACTCCGTTGTAATTGTGCAACACTCTGCAGATATCTGCTACCGCAGTCCACTTCTCGATCGCATCTACCCTCGCCGACATACTGGAACGTCGAATAATTTCCGAAACAACTATTCGGTTGACTTCGTTAAATCTCTTCGTCATTAGAAGAATGTGGGGAGCGCGAGTTGCTTTGTCTGCTTTCATCCACGCTTGCCCAAGAAATTCTCTACGCAGAATACAAAATAATTACGGGTTAATTCGTTTAGTAAATTGATAGGGGCATGTGTGATATTCAGTAATCACGGAAATATTATGAAACTCACTCATTCGAAATGGATATGAATATCTTATGGTCTAGATATGTCATTTGTTCTGCAATGGACATCGCAGACAACGTTTCAATGTTCTCCTTGCTCGGTACCTGAAATCATATGTAAGAATCAATCAATGCATTATGGTTTTACAAAAGCTGAAACACGAGAAAAATAGACTTGGTCGTAAATCATTTTTCAGAGTGAGAATATAAAAATCATAAGCTAGACTGCGGATCTTTCTGCAGAATAGAAATTATCTGCATCGATTGCAAGAAATACAAACTACATCGAAAGTTATTTGTCCCCGTAACGATTTTAATAGAGAAGAAACCATATATTGACATCTTGATTTTTAAAATTTTTCAACAATTTTCAATTTCACGTTCTCAATTTTGTTATAAATGTATAAAGATCGGCAGTCTAATCGTAACATTAGCTTTTTTAAATGTACACGTTTTCTTGTACAGTAATGTCGCGATAGTTGCCGCAGGAGCTGTTCTCTGGAGCGACAACTTCCAAGCAACTGCTCGTCTTTTGATTTATGACTGGCCTCTACAGTCTACCGCGCCGAGACATCAATCGAAATATTCTGATTAAAACAAGACCAAACACGGTATAATTGGGCTCATCGGTAATGTCTTGAATTACTAGTGAATTTTGCCAGGAATAAGGCAGTAAAATCTCATTAAAAAATAATGAATATTGAGTAGGAAATTCACTAATAGGCACTACGGCAACTTTCGCGTACAGCCGTCCGACAACATTCAAGACATTACTGATGGGCCAAATTATACCGTGTTTGGTCTTGTTTTAATCAGAATATTGCCAGGAATATGCCAGTAAAATCTCATAAAAAAACTAGCTGGTTATTGTTGCTCGGTCGCTTCGCGAGCTCGCGGGTGGGGTTGTTATTGCGAAAGGGTTAGTGGTACGCATGCTAGTGGGGCATACAGCTCTTAATGGTTTTTTAATTCATTTTGTGTGTGACTCTCCACGAGCCACACAAAGAACTTCCCGATTCGTTAGTTGTAAGAGGTTTTTTTTAAATTAAAAAAATTTTTTTTTTAAATTAAAAAACTTAATAAAAATGAAATATATATAGTTACGTTTGTTTATTCGGTGGAAAATTTCCATCCTCTCGTATAAATTGCATTCTTGAATGAACTTCTTTCGAAAAAAACTAAAAAAACTAAAAAACTACTTGACCAATATGGACCAAAATCTAATCAGCTCTAAGTTCCAGCGGGGCGCATCGATTGCATCATTCATTATTCTGATCGCATTGTTATTTTTTCAGAAAACGTTAACGAAAAATTTGATACCATACAAACGGACATACGCACACACACACACACACACACACACAAACATTTTGATAAAAATAGTCTAAAATGACTCCAATGACCATGAAACGTGAAGATCTGCTAAAAAATCGATTTTCGATTTTCGGGGTAATTACAATAACTTCCCTATGAATCGGGAAGTTAATAATGAAAATTAAACTGTTTGAAAATTCGATTCATGGTGTCAATGTAGTGGTGTTCACACCGATATACCCGAGCCGACATCAAACATCGCCGTCCTGCGGCCCGATGCAGCATTGACAGCTGGTGGAATGGGTAGGCACTGCGGCAACTATCGTGTACAGCTCCTGCGACAACTATCGCGACATTACTGTACTTATAATTCGGACTTCGCCTCCTTCGCGCCGTTAGAATTCGAAACGTAAAATTGTTAAGAGAAGTTAGAGGATACGTACAATAGGAGGAATTAGAAGCTTCTTGACGTCGACCTTGCTGCTGTCTTGCTCTTCCTTGATAATTAGTCGGAGCAGTTGGTTCGCGACCTTATGTTCAGCTGGTAGTAGATGCGGACAGTAAACAATATCTTCCAGGAACTTAACCGTTAAACTTTTCAATTTCGGGTCGGACTCAAAGTCTTGAGCGTGCTTCGAGACCCAATGTCTTAGAACATTCAGCACGCCCATCGTTGCTGCCGTCGATATGAATGACTCTTTTCGTCTGGTATTATACGATCCCCTTCGATTCGTTCCATTGATTTCGTCATCGAGGCAGTTGCTCGCTGCAGATGTTGCGGTAGCGAATGCGGTAGCAGCTATCGAGCTACTGCTCCTGAATATTTAACAATAACATCACTAATTCATTCAACTTTCCGACGAAAATATAAGCATTTTTATCAAAATAATGGCACTAGTATTTTCAAATTATTTGTGCAGAGTGCGGCAAGTTTTTTCTACGAAACGCTACCCACAGTGAATCCAAAAAGTGTTCGAATACTTTTCCGATCCTCGAGAAATTGTTCATATTTGGAAAAAAAATAGTACAACAATATACAGTGGGTGTACAAAGTGTTGGTACACTTTTTAAAATGGAATAAGTTTCAGTGTCTCTCGATCCCCTGATGAAGCTAGCTGCAATGCTTGCGAAACCTTGGGAAATTTCTTCCTTTGTGACACGTCTGATATTTTAAATCCATCAAAATCGGAGAGGAGTACCTAAAGAGGGTATTTACAGAGGTAAATAATTACCGCGGAAATTCGATGGAAAGGAATTGCAGAAACACAGCAGAACATAGGCGGATCTAACGGTACGCGGACTAAGCGGTCGCGGGGGGCCCTGGATGCCAAGGGGCCCCGAGATCTTAAAATATCTTAACTTAAACATTTTGGCAATGACCGAAAAGGTTAAAAACACCCTCCATAAGATAATCGAAATTAACGGAAATTTATATAACATAAAAAATGTGTAAAATGTATGTATGGTTTTTAATATAATTTTTTTTAAATATCTTATGGTATGGAATTTCTGATTATTTTTCAGTTCTGTTTATAACTTCATGATAGTTTTGTTGAAACTTTTAGTTGGGAGGGGGGACCGAAATTTTGAGCGCTTAGGGCCCCCACTTGCTTTGGTCCGCCACTGCAGGAGAACCTAATCAGGTGTACTTATGCGAGTACATGAAGTGGTTCCTGGAACAGGACTATTGGAATTGCTGGCCGGGGTATATTGCTGGAAGAAACAAAGAGGGAAAAGCTCCGAATCAAGACAGGAAGAAAGCTTTGAGATACGAAGAAGTTATTGGGGAGGGAAAGGAACAGTGCTAAGCAGTGATGCCAAACGGATGAACCTGGAGGAACTTTCCCCTCCGGCTGGGCTCCCCACTCTTACTTCTACTAGTTCTACTGCGCACGCGCTACACACTAACGTACCTCTGCTCTGCCGGAGTGAGTCACGTTCAGAGGTACAGTAAAGTTCCGATTATTGTCCAGGGGGTGGTTCTTGGAGCGAACAGGAATCGCAACCTAGACTTGCTTTTCTGATTTACTGCTGAGTCTACTAGGGTAACTGCACCAGTGAATGAACGGGCACCAGTAAATGAACGCTTTTGTATATTTCAACAAATTTTAACCCGGACGGCATACTAGCGATAAAATTGTGATTAAAGAGTTAAATAAATAGGAGAATATTGTTTAGTAATTTTGTTCATTGATTGGACTAGCATTATTCAATTACTAGAATGTAGTGTTCATTGACTGGTATTTTTCATATTTTTGATTTAACGTTTAATAAAGAAGAATAATAATAATTTCATTGTATTTGTGTTCATTTATTTTTGACAAATGAAGTATAGGGAGCTATTTGGCATATATGAGATTCCTTTAATTCACATAGTTTTTTTTTAAATAAAATATTTTCCTGAACAATTTCTTAAATGTTCATTCACTGGTGCAGTTACGCTACAATAGAGTAACGGTGTCAGCGACGGCTACCCTCAGCGTGTGGCCGTCACCGACACAGTATAAAGGCCCAAGTGTTCTCACAATGTAATGCCAATTAAATATGCTTTATTTTTCATTATTTTTTTATGAGACTTTCACTGACTTGTTTCTGGTATTATTCTGATTAAAACAAGACCAAACACGATACAATTTGGCCCATATTTATTCTACATGTGAGAAGCATAATTTATAATTCATCATACATTCAACATATGAAATAGCATATGTTTAAATAAACAACGGAGGAACGCGACTCTTTCTTTCCTATAGGGTAACTGCACCAGTGAATGAACATTCAAGAAATTGTTCAGGAAAATATTTTATTTAAAAAAAAAACTATGTGAATTAAAGGAATCTCATATATGCCAAATAGCTCCCTATACTTCATTTGTCAAAAATAAATGAACACAAATACAATGAAATTATTATTATTCTTCTTTATTAAACGTTAAATCAAAAATATGAAAAATACCAGTCAATGAACACTACATTCTAGTAATTGAATAATGCTAGTCCAATCAATGAACAAAATTACTAAACAATATTCTCCTATTTATTTAACTCTTTAATCACAATTTTATCGCTAGTATGCCGTCCGGGTTAAAATTTGTTGAAATATACAAAAGCGTTCATTTACTGGTGCCCGTTCATTCACTGGTGCAGTTACCCTACAAAACTTTCACAGTCGACTAAACCAATAAATACAATTGAAATTATATCGTGTTCGGTCTTGTTTTAATCAGAAAAATGCCAGAAATACGTTTTTAAAAGTCGCATAAAAAAATAATAAAAATCAAGATGTTTGAACATTTGATTCCTTGTGTCAATGTAGTGGTGTTCACACCGATATACCCGGGCCGAGAACAATAGTCGCCGCCCTGCGGTGCGGGACAGCGTTGACAGGCAGTGAGTAGGCCTGAACAAGAATCGGGACCTCCCAAACTGAACAGGAATCGGAACTTTGCTGTACATTCGTATGTGGCGCGTGCGCAGTAGATCTAGTAGAAGTAAGAGTGGGGGGCTCAGCCGGAGGGGCAAGTTCCTCCTTCTGGCATCACTGGTGCTAAGGACTGTCTAGTGGAAATATAGAGGAAAAAGGGGGGATAAGAAATAGCAGGGAAAGAGAGGAATATTTAGCTAGCTATATTTACCTTATTATGATTTTCTCGTCCAAGTCTACGGGATAACATTGAAAAACGCAAAAAAGGACAGGAGAACGAAAAAATGTCTGGTTACGCAAGGAAAGAGCAGCCGAATATTTAAACTGTGACGTTGCAAGTGTGCGACGTCACCCCGTTTTGCGAAAACGGTTAAATAATCACCAATATTGGACCGGACCGACCGCGAACGGGCATGAAACCACTCGTGGACATGAGAGCGCTCCTGAAGGAAAGACTTCCCAAACGATACAAGCAATTAACGCCATCTATTGTGCGTGCCGAGTACGGCGACGTTTCAGGAACGCGCCTAGCGCAGTATTGGCCGAATGGAATACCGAAAAGGCGCCCGCTCAAGGATCCTCCCGGAGAAATAATGGCCACAATTTGGCGAAAATCCGGTACCGGTACATTTGGGGGAAATCTCCACCCACGGAGACGGCGTACCGGGACTAAGAGATTCAGTTTGATCATCGTATATGGGTGGTCCGGCCGTCGTCTCACCCCGTTCGCACTGAATCCCGGCGGGGGTGGCAGGAAGAATTCCAGGGGAAAGAATGGTTCTTCCCCGTTCGCCGAAAGGGCGACTATTTGGCGTTGGAAACAGGTCTGGGGCCCAAGGACCTATCCGAGGATGCGATCCTGCGATCATCTAGTCGCGTAGCGGAAAGCGCCAATCGGGAATTCGGCAGGGCCAATAGAGTGGGAGCGAACAAGAAGCGATGCTTCCCGTCGACATGGATCGCGGAATCACTGTCGCGTTGGTATTCGAGCTACGAACACGTGGCTGAACGAAATCTCGTTCAGTCCCGATTTGCGCGAACAAAAATCCGAGTCGCGAGTGAGTTTCATGTCCGGAGTAAAGTCCGTTGTTACCGTGCCCTGACCGAACCGAATCCCGGATCGGATCCGAATTACCGAAGGGCAGCGAGTTCCGTTCGAACGACCACGGTAAGTCGACCAGTGATTCCACGACTCTATATTAGCGTTGGCTCGTCCATTTTGGTGAGAGGACGACGCGGATTCGCCTCGTCCTCGTAATTCGGCTCGCATCCGTCTTGAGGATGCTTTGAGATAGAGAGTATCGTTTCCCTTCTCGCGTCGGAAGTCTTCCTCAGGAGTCGCGTCGGAAATTGAATAGCGTCGCGAAATAATTACCGAATCGCGAACCGCGGCCGGGCATCGAAATTCGCACGCGAACGCGCGGAGTCTACGAGTTCTTCCAACTCGTACGACCGCGGATTATTCAGCGCGCGTGGCGAGTCGATTCCCGTCGGCGATCGGACGTGAAATTCCCGCGATAGTCCCGAAAATCCGTCGCGCCGTCCACCTGCGCTTCGCGAAATTCCGCCTCAGCGGAGGCGCGTAGAATCCCGACCACCTGCAATTTCGCGGACGGTATAGAACGACGAACGCGCTCCGCGAACGAACATCAGTCGCCAAAGTGTATAAGGAGCGCGGGCTCCCGGTTCGCGGCCACGTGGCCGCTCACCTGTAAAATCCGGACGTTGGACTAAGTTCAATAAATGACTTCGAGCCGATTCCGTCTTGCTTACTGTCGACCTGCGTGATCCACCCTGTCGCGAGGGTAGTCCCCGTTATCCCCTGTGTCCGGATTCCTGGCCGTTCGCGACATCCTTTCGTTCGCGCTCCGCGGAGGCTCGCTTCGGATTCGGTTTCCCCGGATCCCGGTGCTCTTTTGCATTTTGTGCGGTACTCCCGAGTACCTGGCGCCCGAACTCGAATTTTTGTCTCTCGATTGAGCCTCCCCGGAGAAGCCCTTTGTCCCGAGGGGACCGTGCCCGCGCGGCCGCGCACGGCCCGGCCTCAGAGCCCGTAAATCCTCGGGGTTGACCCTGTACGACGGCCATAAAAAGTCGCTCGCGCGGGGCAACGTTGCAAAACATTGTAAAGTAGAAGTTTCGACAGATGAACTAACATATCTCGAATAATTCTGGTTTGGATTCTAATTGTGCTGAGATGCATATTGGCGTTAAGATACCTAACAAGTAGACTGCTGATTTTTATAGAAAATACAAATTTTCTGAGTCAATTGGACGAGATAGAATTTAAATAAAAATGTTCTTAATAGTTTTAATAAGCCGAATGTGACGCGACAAAGTTGTCGACTCAGTTTTGAACATCATAAATGCATAAAATCCGCAGTCTGTTAATAAGTATTAACAATCCTTGTATACATTCGATCGAAGTTCGAAATTCAGGCGTGGACGATACGATCGCGAACACAAATTAATAGAAAGCGCTTAATAGGTGAAAACTATTTCTATTTCGATTAGTTTGCTTGTCATCCTTTAGTGTTGTGCAGATTATAGCAAAGTGATTTTTTTAAATAGAAATAATGAAATATAAACAATTAATTACATGCAGGAGTATGTATGTAAATAAACAATTGAATGTCATTCAAGTGATAGAGACATCTATTACAATGAGAAGTGCTTATCATTCGTCTTGTTGAAATATTTATGTGAAAAATCCTTGAAATCATTTGCGTTACCCAAATAAGAAAACAATGAGAGTCATCTAGTATTTATGAAAATATTACGTTAACGCTTATAAATAATGAAGAGTACTGGAACAAGTATCTGAAATTTGTAATATTTATTAAGGTCTTCGTTTAGTTATATTTTATTCAAAATGTGTATAGTATGGCTCACAATTAAACAAAAGTAATTTATCTCAGTTTGCATGAAATGATTCGAAGCCAATCAAAGTCACACAATTCGGATTTTGAAATTTTTGTTCAGGCCTAATTCTTTCTGAGATATTCAATAAAATGGATTTTCCTCCTCACTCCCTTAATCTGAATATCGGCTGTTAAAAAAATACGTGTTAAATATTTTTTTGAGTTCTACATCACATCAAAATTTCATAAAAATCGACGAGTTACGATTGAGTAATCCCCTCGTTAGAACATTACTGTAATATTAATTCCTGTTACGAATTAGTTGCAATAGTAATAATATATGGGACATTTATACTTACCTTTTCAAAATGAAAATAAGTGTAAAGTTCCTGTAATTCGAATAATTAAGAGCGCTACTATACACATTACCTTATTTGTGAAATATGAATTTAGTACATGTACGAAAAAGAATATATATTTTATCGCATGATTGTATGTATACAGGGTGACTCAAAATTCGTTCAACATCCGAAAATCACTCAACAAAACATAAAATGGTTAAAAAAAAATGCTTGGATTAAATATTACGTATTTATGTCGAACGTTTTAGGACGCCATTTTTGCAAAGGAAAATGTTGCTTCAAATGATCTCAGGAACCTCCCATTTCCGGATGTTGAACGAATATTGAGACAGCCTGTATGCAATCGAAGGTAAGAAGAGAATGCGGTGAACATTCGTGTTCGACTAATTAAACATTTACGGTGCACGTTCGGTGAGTATGAACAGTTAACGATTAAGGGGGGTGTACAAGTGACTTTTGCGATACACAGCTCATCATGCGGCACGCAGAACGGGAAAGAAGGTCTTTCCAGAAACTGAAAGGATGACACTTACCAGAAAGGTACAGGTCCAACGCTATGAGTGATACAAAACGACATATGAAATACAGTTGCATTAAAACCAACTAAAACATTATTTCGACTAGAGAAATGTGTTTTCATGAATTACTTAAAGGGTTACATACATCCGAACAGGCACGAAAGATAGATCTTTCAAAGATATGTTTATGTAAGTGAACGAATGTTACAGAAGAGTGTTTGAAAATAATGATTGCGTATAGCGAAAAACGATTATATAAAAGTATATTAAAATTTTCAATCAATTTTTCTTTCTATCTGGCAATAACGTATTTCGACGACCGTAGTTCTTTTCGTGACATGCAAAGCGATTTTTAAGGATAATGTCGCATTTTTAGTTGAAGTGTTTTATTCATTTCTTGGTTTCAGAGAAAATTTCATAGAGATAAAACGAACCGTTTTAAAAAATCTATTTTGCATCGAAATTACATACCTTGGGTATTTCTAAATGTAATATAATGTTGTCCTCAAAAAAAACTTTCATATCTAACAACTTTCACACGTAACCCCTTAAGGACTATTGGTGACAACCTACAATAAAAGCCTTGATCTAAGAAAACTCAATTATGAAACTTTTTATTTTTCATTATTTCTTCATGGGACTTTCATCAATTTATTCATGATATTTTTCTGATTAAAATGTCACTAAACACGATATAATTTCATCTGTATAAGGTGGTTTAATTAACATTTAATTAACTATTAAAAGAAATAGTAAAATCACACGATCTAGGAAACTGCAGAGACCCAAGGCATTTTCTTAGATCAAGACTTTACTGTACAGAATTAAGTAGCTTGTTTGAAGCATTTCGCCCTACAACGTTCATTGTGTCAAGCCTTAGATCCCATTTCTGTTATCAACACCATGAAACACAAAAATTGTATAGACTGTTTAAAAGTGTGGGGACAATTTTTGAAATGTCTATTTTTAAATTGTTACACACTTGTCCTAAGCAATAGAGATTTGATGTGTATTTAAAATCTCCGTCGATTATTAAAATAATACATTTTTGATTTAGGATTAAGTAATTCCTCGTTTAAACAAATTCAATCTGCATTTTGATATCTAAGAAATAAATGGGCCGCAACAGCGAGGAAATATATGTGTACTCGATAAAGAAAGAAACAGACATATGCAGATGTAATGATAATCTGAAAAGAATGTATGCTTAACAATAATGATGAGAATACACACAAACTTCTTAAATTTGTATGTACAAAATAGTTGCGTGTAAAGATCGAACCTCCTCTATCTAGAGAAAAAAAGGAATATTATAGGCGGAAGAGAAGAACACGTAAGTAAGTCATCGAGATAAAGCACTCATGCGTAAGAAGGTGAAAAATACCTTTATTGCAATAAACATTCAGTAGCAGTACCGAGAAACGAAATAGAGATAATTTTCGTAATTTTCGAAAAGTACAAAGCCTGTACAAAATCAATGTCTTAATGGATATTCGAGGCACACGTTCAATGGTGACGTTAAACATTATTTTAGGGTAATACCGATGCGACACGCTTATTGTTCTCGAAGTAGCGTGTCACCATTGTCCTTCTATCGAGCGAATTACAGTAGAACTTCGTTAGTTGCAACCCCATTTATTACACAGAATCCTCGTTAGAATCCCATTTATTTCCCTTCGTTGCGTACTAACGAGTCCCTCCACTAAACGTTCAAGGTTCTGCAACTCGTAGCGACTACGTAGAAACAAAAGAAAATCGACGCTGACGAGTCACTATGATTGGATACCCGTTTCGTTCAACGGTCTCGATTTCTGCTTGCATTTTCGGTGACGTTTCGTGCAACGAGCGAGATTCTACTGTATAACAACTATTTCACTCAACCGCCGACTTGATCGACATGCGCACTTTTCGCGATGCGTACCGACACATAAATGGAAACATTTAAACACGTCAGGTATACTCGAACGAACCTTCGTTGACTTTGCCGGGAACTGGTTATCACTACCCCAGCCTTAGCCTTGTCATTCTGCGGGATTCCCGGCTGCGAAGCCATTTCTGTTTCTTGGATCGATCGTCTGTTCACCAAAAAACTCTAAAGAAGAAAAGAAAAATGTGTTTTTTTTGTTGTTGAAATGCATTCAATGTATATCGAATGATTGAATGAATCTATTGTCTCGCATAAGGAACGATCGATTCAATATCGGTATATTTCAGTTTATTTATGAAACTGTTAATTATTTGTTCGACGTGTCGTTCAACGCTTTCTAGTCTGAATGATCCTCACTTGAACGGGTTTTCTTCGTGCTCATAGTTGTGCTAATGAAACTTCATTTAGTTAATTTTGTTTAATTAAATACATAATCTAATATTTATAAAACTTCATTTAGTTAATTTTGTTTAATTAAATACATAATCTAATATTTATAAAACTTCATTTAGTTAATTTTGTTTAATTAAATACATAATCTAATATTTATAAAACTTCATTTAGTTAATTTTGTTTAATTAAATACATAATCTAATATTTTTTCATACATGATACAAACGTTGCATCGAAGCAAGCGTATTATCAATTATCAGTATAGTAGGTTTCTGTCATTTCCTAATAGGAATTATTATTATAATACTAATATAAACATTATAATAATAATATTAATCTGATTTACCAAGCACGTGTAAATGTGTATAAGGAAGTTTTTCTTCTTTTATACTATGAATGTAGTAATAAAGTTTTAGGTCCACCTGTCAACAGCATGCTAACGTGGAGAAACAATTAGATAAAAAGTAATTTTAGTTTACATACGCTGGTGATGGTAGAAACAGAGCCGCTTCTCGCAGTAGCTGCAGGAGCGGAAACAACCGACGCTCTGTGTTGGTAATAATTTGCGTGGTACTGTTTATGCGGTACTTTTTCCGGGGACTGAGGCCGTGTTGTCGAGCCAGTAATCTCTGCTTCCGCTGGGTGTGGTCTGTCTTTTTCTTGTCTACTTGTGTCTCTCTCTTTTTCAGCTATTGCAGCATGTTTCGCCAGTGGAGTCGGAGGTGTCCTCAAAGGGGTCCCCACTGATTTAGGGGACTTAGCTTCCGAGTCTTCGTACGTGAATTGTACGTCTAAACATGTGATTGGAATTCGTTACTCTGAGGAAGGAAACGAAAGGGTTCATATACAGTAAAGAATAGTCTGAAACCGAGGGAAAAACGAGGGCGGTTCATTCCACTAACAGCGGGCCCTTATCTTGCTTTCAGAGTAAACATTGGGCAAAATCGTTGTTGTCATTATTTTAGTATTCATAAATATATAAATTATTCGAAACTCATGCAACTCAATATTATACAATTTTGAAATTGAAATAATATTTCATTTTTCTTCCTAGAATAAGGTTTACTCCGATTTAGCCCGATATTTACTCTTAGAGCAAGGTACAGTAATTTCTCAATCGTAGTCCTCGGTCGCCTCTGCAATCGTAGTCCAGTGCCTACCCATTCCACCGCCTGTCAACGCTGCGCCGGGCAGCAGGACGGCGATGTTTGATGTCGGCTCGGGTATATCGGTGTGAACACCACTACATTGACTCGAGTGAATCGAATTTTCAAACTACTTAATTTTCATTATTTTTTTATGAGATTTTACTGGCTTATTCCTTGCATTTTTTTGATTAAAATCATACCAAACACGATTTATTTTGGCCAATATTGAGTGGTTTAATCGACGATAAAAGTTTCGAACGCAACGAAGAAGAGCGTATTGGAAAGAAAGAGACGCGAACAGTAGCCGCCGCCGGCACAGTTCAAAGGCCCGCGTGTTCTCGCAATGAATTGGCAATGACAGAATTGTTTAATTTCCATGATTGTTTTATGGGACTTTCACTACCTTATTTCTGGCATTTTTCTGATTAAAACAAGACCAAACACGATATAATTTGGCCAATATTTAGTGGTTTCATTGACGGTATGGAGTAACTGTAGGGAATGGAAGAAGACAGCGAGTGAAAAAAAATAAAAACTAAATATTGGCCAAATTATATCGTGTTTGGTATGATTTTAATCAGAGAAATGCCACGAATATGTTATCATCGAAAATAAAGAAGCTAAGGTCTTGGTGTTTTATTGTGATGACGCACGGGCCTTTAAACTGTGCCGGCGACGGTGACACGCTTTGGCCACGCGATCCTATTTCATTCTGTCCTTCTCTACGTTCGGCTTGTCGTTTGAAGTCTCAGCGCGGTAGGGTAGACGCAGTCATAAATCAAAAAATAGCCACCCTACTTGATCGTAGTCCGTTCATAACACGGGTGTTGGGACTACGATTGAGAAATTACTGTATGTTCGCTTTTAGTGCGACAGACCTGCCATCTACACGAAGACAGGGTCTGTCCCAGTGATGCCAAACAGTGATGCCAGATTCGTGGGTCTTGGGATGCTTCCCCTCCGCTCGCTCAGCCGGCTCGACCTCCCACTCTGACGCACCGTTGTCGACATAGCAATCCCAAGACTCATGAATCTGACATCACTGATGCCAAACGGAGGAACAGTCTTGCCAGACGGGGCGCTTTTTTCGCGCATGCGCGAGTTTCGGCAGGAACGTATCTACGTCCAAAGTTTGTGGAGAACTATTGGGGGGAAAGTAGTGCGAGACTATTATTAGCGGGAACGTCTAGCGGAGTCCGTTACGATCGTTACGACACGAGGCACGAAAGAACAGCGGGCTGCGAGAATTTCAGATAAGTTATTGTTATTATTTAATCAAATAATAAATTTGGGAAATTAGCGGGGCGACTAAAGTACCCGATTTTTGTACTTGACTGAGGCCGTATGACGTCAAAATCGTCGCGCATGTGCGAAAAAAGCGCCCCATCTGGCAAGACTGCAGAGGAACCTGGAGGAACTTTCCCCTCCAGCTGGGCCCCCACTCTTACTTCTACTAATTCTACTGCGCACGCGCCACACACGAACATACCTCTGCTCCAGAGTGGTCAGACGAGTCCGACCTTGAAACTCGCGAGGGGAATACAGTACCCCTTCTCTGATGACCACCTATAGGCGCGTTTGCGCAACGTGTCTCCCATGCGCCTTACTTGATCCTCGTCGTGCTTGCGCATATTGCTGGTCATTAGACGAAGGGGTACTGTATTCCCCTCGCGAGTTCCAAGGTCGGACTCGTCTGGCCACTCTGCTCTGCCCGAGTGAGTCACGTTTAGAGGTACGTTCGTGTGTGGCGCGTGCGTACTAGAACTAGTAGAAGTAAGAATGGGGGGGGGGGTCAGCCGGAGGGGAAGTTCCTCCAGGTTCCTCCGTTTGGCATCACTGGTCTGTCCTCGTGTTTTCCTTGATTTGATATGGAATTCCCAGTAGAATGGGCAGGCGAGTGACATAGGGCGGTCTCCTCCATCGGACTTGGAATGAAATATTACTGTACTTATAGACAATGAAAAGTTAGGATCTGAACGACGTTGAATTTTAAGTCCAGTTAGACACAATAAATCGTGAACAATACAAAATTTTTTCGGATACTTGATATTCGTAGCTTTCTTTGTTACAAGCTAGAGGTTGCGTTTATTAATCGTTCTATTATGAGAAGCGATCCACCAAATAACTTACGCACATCGGTGTAAATCCTGATTAGTCGAAAAATTAGGCGCAGGTTGTAAAAGGGGTTGATATTGCTATTAGTGATCGTAATATTATTGTTGTACCATCTTTCAATACTTCCGTTGCGACTGGCGTGTCTGTCTCTGAAGAGGCACCGCGGGAGAAGGTCCCCCCATCTTGAGGACTCGATCCGGAGCCTGAACCGGATCCAGTTGATCCAACTAGTGTAACAGAACTCAAGTTACCAGGCGAAGAAGGAGCGCTTATTACAGTATTATCTGAAATCACGAGGAGTATTGTAATTACCATCAGATTATGAATACTTTAATGAAATAAAGGTGAATGTTTACTTTTAACGAAAAACATATTTTCCAACTTTAAGCAAATATTGTGATGTTATTCTGAAAGATATCGAATTGTTTTTCGTAACGAAAGATTCTGTAAACTTTTCCGAATCCAATGATAACCAATATTAACACATTATGAATTTTCAAACATGTTTGATATTTTTTATTTTTGCCTGTAACCTTGTAAATATTAATTTTTTGGAAAATCTGTTTTGCATATCATATCATAAACCAATGCTTCAGTTTGATTGATAGCATATTTACCCGTGAGTGTCTCAGAACTCGACGAAGCGTTAATAACTTTAGGTATAGTCAAATGGCAACCATCTTTTTCTTCTATCTTTTTTTCTTCCTTCTTTTCTTCCTTCCTTTCATCCGTTTCATCTAGATCCGCTTGAATGCTGATCTTGCGCAGCATAGCGGGCGATTGAGGCTCAACGGATGCAGTGGATGAGTGTATAGTTGGACTGCGTTTTATGATCGACGGAGCTTCCGCGATCATACGTGTCGGTCTATCTTCTTCTATTAAAAAAACAGTTTATAGAATATAGGTTTTCGTAAATAAATAGTTAGTATATTATAATACGTTAGTATATTATAATATGAAATATTTTAATTGAAATGAAATATCCTTGCGTAACCATAAATTTTTGTGTTTCCTATGTTAAATTTTTCCTACGTTGTCCAGTAGTTGTACTGTACAGGACAGTACTGAATTATTACATACATACCAAATGCACAATAATTTATAAGAGAAAGACAAACATTTCTGGCTACGCAATGAAAAGTTTAGCTATATTTTATATTAAATTTTTAAACATCAACTTTAATAAACTTACCCTTCTTAAGTCCGCTCTTCCAGACACCTTTCTGAGCGAGAGTGTATCCTTTAGAGAAGTCACAGGAACTTTGACTCTTTATTTCGCTTATCTCAGATTCATATCCTAAACAGGTGAAAAATATAGTTTAAATATTATTTACAAAACACAATATTGAACTTGAAAAATTTAAGTAGTTCATTTAAAAATTACAAAAGTTAGTAGACTTCTTACAAAGGAATTAAATAATTCATAAATCGTAATTGTTTTTCTACTGTGTACTATAAAATGGGGGATTTTGATAGTAGTATTAGATAATTTGGTTTTGTTTCATTTTTGGAATTTAAACTGAAAAACAATATTTAAATGTTACAATAATAGAGTATTGTTCTCTATGACAGGTATGAGAACGTAGCTAGAATAAATCTGTAAAATCTCTTCATGATCTATCGAAATGACCCATGAATTCTGTGAAAAGCCAACTCGTTTCAATTAATTTTATTTTCTTTATTTTTTCCTTTATCAAACCTGCATGTTTCGAGTCAAATAGATAAATATGAACGATATAAAGAATATTTGCATTAGATCGTACAAAAAACGATATCATGATGATACTAAAGTACTAAATATCATCAACGTTATTACAGAAATATGAATAACACTATTCATGAAATATACATGTACCTCGTTTCTGTTTCAACAAACATTTTTCACGGAGAAGTTACTGCACAGGTTAGTACAAATTGATAATGAAATTATAAAATATTGTACCGGAAACGGAACTTCTTCTTCTGTCATGAATCTGTAACTGTGTATCTGCGGCAACTCCCAATACATCCAAGGATCTAGAAACGTAATTTATGACTGTATCAAAAACAATATAGACGTATGCAATCAATTATTTTTCTAAAACAAAGTGGATACGCGCTTTCTTGTCTGTCTCGTTATCCTCTTCCATATCCTACAGTGACTTCATAAAGTCAATGAAACCAAAAGATAATGAAAAATAAAGCATTTTTAATTGGCATTACATTGTGAGAACACGCTTGCGACCGAAACTTTCACAGTCGATTAAACCACTAAATATGTACAATTTAAATTAAATCGTGTTTGGTCTTGTTTTACTCAGAAAAATGCCAGAAATACGTTTTGAAATGTCCCATAAAATATAATGAAAATTAAGAAGTTTGAACATTCGATTCATTGTGTCAATGTAGTAGTGTTCACACCAGGGCCGGCCTTCTCTATAAAGGGGCCTGGGTGCAAGAAACCATTTGGCTCCCTAAATTTTTTTGTTGCAAGAGTGCATTATTGTAATTCTTGATCGTGTTGGGACCCTCTTGATCGCGGGGCCCCGGTGCATAGTAGGGCTGTAACTTTTCCGAAGCTTCGAAGACTTCGAAGGAACGAAGGGAGCTTCGAAGTTTCGAGGTTTCGAAGTACTCGTAGTCTTCGAAGTCTTCGAAGTCTTCAAAGTCTTCGAAGTTTCGAAGTTTTGAAATTTCGCAATCTTATACTAGGGCTGTAACTTTTCCGAAGCTTCGAAGTTTTCGTAGTCTTCGAAGTCTTCAAAGTCTTCGAAGTTTCGAAGTTTCGAAGTTTCGAAATTTCGCAGTCTTATACTAGGGCTGTAACTTTTCCGAAGCTTCAAAGACTTCGAAGGTTCTGAAAACGAAGCTTCGAAATCTTCGACCTTCGAAGGAAAGTTACAGCCCTAGTGCATAGCATCCGCTGCACCCACCAGATGTCCGGCCCTGGTTCACACGGATATACTTGACAGGCAGTGAGTAGGCCTAGACAGCCTTTGGGACCTCGACCCCGGACAGTATTTGGATCTTTACTGTACCCTCGATAACATGTTTCAAGGTATCGAATAATTACCGCAGTTGCAGTATCGCCAGGGCCGCTGCGTGCGTACGAGTCACCAGTGTGCAAAAGCAATGTAGTGCGCCCTCTTTAAGGGGGTACGGTCACCCATGGATATTACTAGAATATTACTAGAAAAGCAAGTAAAAACAGTGTTTGCGGGAAACGGCTTTTCGTCCTCATACGAGCATATTTTGAGCTGAGTGAGGGCTCGTTGTAAAGAGGAAGGTTGATCCCGCTTCGCCCTGGTCATGATATAACGAGATTATGTTTATATTTAACAATATGAGCGTCCAAAGTAGGGGAAAAAGTCGAGACGACCACCCTGAGGTTCCCATGTATTTTTCTAATGCAAAACGATTTTTCTGAATTAAATCATGACCAGGGCGAAGCGGAATCAACCTTCCTCTTTACAATGAGCCGTCACTCAGCTCAAAATATGCTCGTATGAGGACGAAAAGCCGTTTCCCGTGATTGCATTCAACTTCCCCATATTTCGTTCATACAGACATAATCTAAAGCAAGTCTAGAACCAATTTTAGTTCAGCTAGTTCCACCAGATGCCGCCTAGTCAGGAGAACTGTCAGCGGAGATTCGTAACAACAAAAATATAAAGGGCTTGAAGTCACTCGGATCCATTAATAGCAATAAAGATATTGACAAAAAGAAAAAAACTTGTAATGATAGCGAAACTTAGTTTAATTAGCGTTAGATTGATACAAATGTATATTCATCACTGTTGCCAAACTGTTTTCCAGCGTGGAGGTTGGTTACACTGATATATACACTAGATCCATGGTTACCGTACCCCCTTAAACATGAAAATGATTTGAATGACCTTTTTTTGTTTTTAGCAAATCTGTTTACGGTAGCCAGGGCTGAACGCCCTTGCCCGTTCATGTTGCGGCGCCCCTTTGATGAAGCCGCAACCTGCATGAAACCTGCACAGCCGCACGCGGCGGCCCTGACCAAAGCTCCGATAAGAATGCACTGTGCATAACAACGACTAGACTTACTCGAAGGAGCCTGCGTGTAAGTCAGAACCCGGTGGTTCTGACTCGTAGAACACTTTCTTGAGAGCTTCCAGTACTATCACGCCATCAGTGAAAACTCGGTATGTCAACAGAAATGTATTTAGGAAGTCTATGCTGAGGAATCGTAGGTCCGTTAGTTGCTGAAGCAACCGTTCAGGTGTAGCTGACCGTATGTGCGGTATTTTGCGGGAATTCAGTTTTCTACTGAACCTGATGTCCACATCGTCCTTAAACAGGCTCGGATCAGCTTTGATCGCCTGTGGCATCGTGATGGAGCTGGTGTCCGACAACGATGGGCAAAGTAAGTGGTCGCTGAAGTGGATGCTATCCGTACACTGGGTGAAGTCGCTGATCCAAGCAGCTTTCTCCTGTGTACATCATAATATTCATCGGTTTCAAATCATCTGGCATCACAGAATCAGTCAAATTACACTGTCCAACACCAAAAATATTTCCATATAACTGTTGGGTGGATCTTATAGTTTTTTGCGCTGATTCTGAATCTGTCCTTAATTTTTCTCCTACGTCCACAGGTTTTGAGAAATGTATAGGGTTGAAGTACGAATGATGTGTGTGTATTGTACAAATGAACGTGTGTGTATTAACAGACAACCCTATATATAGTTAAATTTATAAAATAGAGAATCGGAACAGAAGAATTCTAAAATTGTAATTGCCAACGAATTGTAAAAAGAAGATCAGATCGAAACGAACGCGCCCGTGACAAACACGTCTGTCAATGATTATAATAAATACGGCTTTTCCTTACAAAAGTGACTTAAAAAAAGACGTTTTCGTCAACTTTAAACAAATATTGTGATGTTATGAAAGATATTGAATTGTTTTCTGCAGCAAGAGATTTTGTAGATTTTTCCGAATCCAGTGATATTTGTTATTAATTATCTATAGAATCTTTCGCTGCAAAGAACAATTAAATATCTTTTATAACAACATCACAATATTTGTTTAAAGTTGAAAAATAGGTTCTTTTTCAAAGTCATATTTCTCAACAACTGTGACTTAAAAAAAGACGTTTTTGTCAACTTCAAACAAATATTGTGATGCTATTATGAAAGATATTGAATTGTTTTCCGCAGCAAGAGATTTTGTAGATTTTTCCGAATCCAGTGATATTTGTTATTAATTATCTACAGAATCTTTTGCTGCAAAGAACAATTAAATATCTTTTGTAATAACATCACAATATTTGTTTAAAGTTGAAAAATAGGTTCTTTTTCAAAGTCATATTTCTCAACAACTGTGACTTAAAAAAAGACGTTTTCGTCAACTTTAAACAAATATTGTGATGCTATTATGACAGATATTGAATTGTTTTCTGCAGCAAAAGATTTTGTAGATTTTTCCGAATCCAGTGATATTTGTTATTAATTATCTACAGAATCTTTCGCTGCAAAGAACAATTAAATATCTTTTATAATAACATCACAATATTTGTTTAAAGTTGAAAAATAGGTTCTTTTTCAAAGTCATATTTCTCAACAACTGTGACTTAAAAAAATACGTTTTTGTCAACTTTAAACAAATATTGTGATGCGATTATGAAAGATATTGAATTGTTTTCTGCAGCAAGAGATTTTGTAGATTTTGCCGAATCCAGTGCTATTTGTTATTAATTATCTACAGAATCTTTTGCTGCAAAGAACAATTCAATATCTTTCATAACATCACAATATTTGTTTAAAATTGAAAAATAGGTTCTTTTTCAAAGTCATATTTCTCAACAACTGTGGGCGTATACAGAAAAGGAGAATGTCAACGATACCTGTAAAGTAGCAGCAACAAGGTGCACGGTTACTTGAGGCCCACCGAGCTTCAGGTCGACGATAATCTTAAAATCTCGATTCTGGAGGTGACTACTCGTATTCGCGCTTGTGCTTCCACTGTTCTCGCTGATTCCGCTGGACATCGAACATACTGACAGTTCTATAATCAGTTCGCAGTCATGATAATAATACGTTAATTATATATAAAGTTTTGAATACTCCATTTCACGACAGATCAGCCAAGGCGTAAGCAGCTGGCGCAGTTTCGAACTGAAATAATCTATACAGCGTGCTGGACCAGCGTTTTTCTCGTAGACAGTAAATATTTGAAGAAAAAAAAGTGAAAAAGATAGAATTACATTATTTCTCTGACATATATTTTGATTTAATGTCGTAGGAAAGCAGCAGTTACATATTCATTCTAGAATATTATAAATTGACAATGCGGGAATGAAGAAGTAATAAACAATGTAACTAAAGTTAGGAAAAAACTATTTAACAAATATAGTGCAATTAGAAAATTATTAAAAGCGAACTTATTCCATGCAGGTAGACACTAAATTAAACCATGTGAAGGTTACAAAGTAAACAGAAAATACAGAAGAACGACGTATTCAAACTTGGCCAATCAGAACCAAGTGATCTAACCTGTGATGATCGAACTGATCGAACCTGTGCGCCGATACCATCGCACAATTATTCTCAAAATGACACTCGAAAAAAACTGAATTTTAATAATGATAGAATATTTACGGTTAGAAATTATAGGTATCGATCATGCTGTGTAAAAGTAGCAGTAACGACGAAGATTGCAAATAGCTGGAGCAGATATAATTAATAAGCGTTATAGCGATGTCTTTGAATTACCATCGTCATCCGTGTTCGCTCCTTCGTTTGGATCCTCGATCAGCACTGCTTCAGACAATGGTATCTTGCCAATTTGGGGAACCAGATTCAAACGGCCGTCGTTATCTGACCGCGTTGTTAGCAGCAAATGGTTTGAGAAGAGAAAGCACTGCCTAATCGCTTCCTTGTCGCCTTTGCCTCCGAAAGTCGCACTCAATCTGCTTCTGGCTCCTTTTGGCTTATCTAAAATTTGGATGAGCGACCCTGCAAAAGATAATACAACATGTTTATACCGTTGCGCATTTGATTGATTTTACGTTGTTCGTACAAATGCGAATCCGGCTGAACTTCACCTCGGGAAGCCAAAAATTTTTAATGTTTTTTTATGTAATCCTGCAGATTTTGGCGAGGAAATGTCCAAAATCGAAGTTCTAATCGTAGGAATTCATTGGTTTAAAAGGTATACAACCTGGCAACATTACATTTGACAAATTGCTCCTCGATTGTAATATAAACATTAAAAATATAGTATAAAAGTTGAACAATCTGATCGAAAAATATGGAGAAACTTTTCATGGAAAAATGTTTGGCAGTGCAATTCAGGCGTACGTTTACATTGGAACTGCGATAAACGATCGGAGCGATGATGAGAGCGAGGAGTGAAAATACTATACATTTTATAATATTGTAATTGTAATATTTATATCGGAGCAACGACCAGAGCAAAGATTTTAAACATTGTTTTGTTCACTTACCATATTGTACTCTTTAATCTTCCCTCGCAAGAAATAAACTTTTTACGACAGTTACAGCACTTTCTTTGAATCTGTTTTCTTTTATCTTCGACGAAGTGTAATCAGAACTTTCTATTTTCATTCGCATAAATTCGACAAATGTTTGTGTTACGAACGCTCAGGATATTGTATAAACGGTAAAACTCTCCAAATTCGTATAATTCCGTATTAAAAGGACGCACACAGTGTTTATGTTTACTGCGTAAATTTGTTTCGGTATACCATATTGCCAAATACGATGACAACAATAACTTTTCAGAATCACTCATCTTCGAAGGACATGGAAAAATTGAAACTGTACTGTTCTCGTAGCTTCACTATAAACACACCAGAGATAAGAATTTTTAGCAGCTTTTATCGCCGCTCTGATCGACGTTCCCATAGCTTTTATCTCAGCTCCAACATAAACGTACCCTTAGGCCGAACACGAGGAATCAGGGCCGTGTCACGAAAGGAATTTCGGTGGCCCGTTTAGGCTAAATTTTTTCACCCTCGGTAAGAAGAGGTTCTGTAACAATTTACACATTTTCCAATCTCTGGTCCCTGATTTTAAGATCATTGGGTCACTTTTTCTTGCAAGTGCAAGTAGCGATTCGTTCAAGGTAGAAAGAATAGGATTACATAAAAACGGATTTTCATTCTGGTGTTAGTTAATTTATGGTCCATGGATCAATCGATGTTTCTAATTTGATTGGAAAGGACATTTCAGGACTGTTGCTAAATGATTTGAAAATTTTTTGTAACTACGTGTTACGACAGCCCTGATAATTATCCATGCGCATGATCGAACGGATTTTGCGTGTATTGCCTACACCACAAACACAACCCCATCGATTTCGGGAAACATAAATACACGCTTGCGCTCTCCACTTCGGGGTTTCTGCTTCTCGTGGACAGTGATAGGTAGACAGCGGATTTGTTGCGTTTGCAACAAAAACGAGTAGGTGTAATTCAAGACGGTAAAAACGTTGGAGTAATTTGAAAATACTATTATATTATTTTTAACATGTCAAGAATATTAAGAAAGAAAATAAATTTCACTCCAATTTGTTGCAATTTGGGTAAAACGTTTTTATTTTGCATAAACATCCACTGTCCAGTGATGGGTCGAAAGCTTTTGTAATTGAAATACGTGTAAAATACGGAATACTTCTGTCGAATACACTGACCAGTTGACGCACACCGTGGCATTTTTCTGTTTAATTATCTCATAGAATACGAAACAGTTCTACAATTTGGATTTAAGAGCTCATCGAATAGCGAACACATTTGTTTCACATTTTTTATCTAATAAAGATATAAATACTTGTATACACAGTATCAAGGTCGAATAAATAGGAAATGACTTCCTTGGATTTAGCACGATGCGTCCTTTGCTGCCTGTATAACCGCATCGTGTATAGTCCGCTTTCAAGAAAAATAATTCAAGCTTCGAATTTTAGGTGAAATATTTCTGCAAGACGAAGTATTCGGTATTCGGTATCCGGCTTCCGATAAGTTCTTACAGTTAAACTATTGAAGTTTTATGTAATTATATTAATTTCTTATTTAGCTTAAGAAAAGTTTAATATTAAAAAATTTTTTAATAAATTTCTGTATTAAATAATTAATTTTATATCGAGAATATAATGTTTATATTAGACCATATAAATTTAAAGAAATGTAAATGTATGAACATTTTCAAAAGAATTAGAAGTTCTTAAATATAATATTGTATTTCTTCAATTAGAAATATTAATTTCAAAGAAATAATAATTTACCTAAAGTTTGGTTTCAATTAAAAGATAAAAATTTCTTATTTAGCTTAAGAAAAGTTTAATATTAAAAATATTGAAAAATTTTTTAATAAATTTCTGTATTAAATCATTAATTTTGTATCGAGAATATAATGTTTTTATTAGACCATATAAATTTAAAGAAATGTAAATGTATGAACATTTTCAAAAGAATTAGAAGTTCTTAAATATAATATTGTATTTCTTTAATTAGAAATATTAATTTCAAAGAAATAATAATTTCCCTAAAGTTTGGTTGCAATTAAAAGATAAAAATTTCTTATTTAGCTTAAGAAAAGTTTAATATTAAAAATATCGAAAAATTTTTTAATAAATTTCTGTATTAAATCATTAATTTTGTATCGAGAATATAATGTTTTTACTAAACCATATAAATTTAAAGAAATTTAAATGTATGAACATTTTCAAAAGAATTAGAAGTTCTTAAATATAATATTGTACTTCTTTAATTAGAAATATTAATTTCAAAGAAATAATAATTTACCTAAAGTTTGGTTTCAATTAAAAGATATAAAGTTTATCAATATTAAAAAGTACGTGCCACAGTTGAATAGAAAATACCAAGGTAGTTGTCAACTGATTTATACAAACTCGATAGAAGTATTTTGTAATGACACAATCGAATACAATATCCGAATGCATTTCGCGTTCGAAAACAAATAAATAAGCAGTTGGTAATGCATTTTCGCCCATCGCTGCACACGGACTTCCGCGCTGAAACTTCGAAGCCAAACTCCCTTGCGACAAGTCCGACCGAGAGTTTATCGACCGTGTTGAAAAGTTTAGCCACCCCTGTCTCGGTACAGGGTGAATAGTTAACGAAACAATGCAAAATATCGATGGGATTTTGTTACCGACGTTTGGCAACGAAAGAGAAATAGGAACTGCAAATACTGCAAATCCATTTTGCGGCAGAAAGCAATCACAATCATTTTTACAGGTTACATACACATTAGGATGGCTCTCATTATCGACTTTTAAATTAATTTTACAGCACCCCCGCCACTTAGTGTTGGTCCAAATAATTCTAAAAAAATCTGTGCGAAGTTTGAACTTGATAATGGGAAAACGAACCCGAGACGATTAAACATTAAAATAATTAATTTACTATTCATAAAATAGTGTTTGTCGAATATCTATCTAAATTATTTACTATTCAGTGCTATAAACTGTCTTAATTATGTCTTAATTATATATAAACTGTCTTAATTAACTGTCTTAATCTCAATTACTTTTTATCGTAAAACAAACGGGTTTCGAAAGAATTGAGAACTTCCGACCAGAATCCAAAACATTTCCTAAAATTTGAAACTCGCAGTGTGTTTTTATAAAGAATTTTTTTATACACATCAATGAAAAAGTGTTCTTTATTTTTCGAACTGGCGCAACTTACTTTCTTTTAATTGCTGATTTTCTTGTAGCAAATTCTATATATTTTCTTTCTTTTGAGTCTTAAAAATGTTTGAGTTTCACTTTTTGATGGGTCAAGATCTTACAAAGAGAACTGCGTTTGGAAAGATCCTCTAACACGAACCGGTAAATCAATATGAGCAAATCCGTGGGACGTGTGCCAGAACGATGAATGTTTTCGACGCAAAGAAGAAAGAAAGAAAGAGACGCGAAATTTCCCACTTGAAAAGTTAGTATAGCTTACCCTGTCTGACGAATACTTGATTAACGTCGAGTAGAATATCGCAACCCTCGACAATCATTCGTTCCACTGACAAATTTTTCCGCAAACTCTCAGTTTCGCTGACCTGCGAAAATATACACGTGCAGATATCATATCGATCAGTACCTCGTCGTTCGAAGTTAATTTCTGTTTGGTAATGTATTTGCATGGACAAGATAGAAAATATCGAACTAGTGTCTTTTCTATGAAAATTTCAAATACGTATACGATATATTTTTGTCGATACCTCGTCTCGCATCTGTCTTGACAAGTCTTCTAATTGCCGCTTCGCATTTTCCAAACTTTTACGCTCCACGTGATCGAACGGAGTATGTGCCAAGATTTCATTCAGTGTGACTATGTACTTTGGAAACTGAAAGACACACAAGTAGTTTGTATTCAAGCGCGTTGGAATTATGATCTATCCATTTGAAAAAAATTATTTGAACACATTTGTAGAACTGATGGAATTTTTTGCGAAAACCAATTTTAGAGCAAGTCCTTCATAGAATATTTTTCGTTTGCTAAATTATACTCCGCGGTTTTATTAAGGAGTTATTAACGCAAAACACGGACCAATAAGAGCGTGGCTTTGGCATTGGTCGAGCGAGTATTATTTTGTTAATTCTCTACTTGAAGAATTTTATATGTGTATCATTATTATAAATAGAAATATAATAATAATCATTATGAATAAAAAATATTAAAATATTATATCTCAAGTTGTAAATATGTGTTGGTTTTCATCTGTACAAATTCGAAAACCGGTTTTTTAAACAGTCGGTTTTTATTTATAATAATAAGCTGACTCGTTATGTAGGAAATTATCGGAAATATGATACTGTATTATTTTGTTAATTCTCTACTTGAAGAATTTTATATGTATATAATTATTATAAATAGAAATATAATAATAATCATTATAAATAGAAAATATTAAAATATTATATCTCAAGTTGTAAATATGTCTTGGTTTTCATCTGTACAAATTCGAAAACCGGTTTTTTAAACAGTCGGTTTTTATTTATAATAATAAGCTGACTCGTTATGTAGGAAATTATTGGAAATATGATACTGTATTATTTCGTTAATTCTCTACTTGAAGAATTTTATATGTTTATAATTATTATAAATAGAAATATAATAATAATCATTATAAATAGAAAATATTAAAATATTATATCTCAAGTTGTAAATATGTCTTGGTTTTCATCTGTACAAATTCGAAAATCGGTTTTTTAAACTGTCGGTTTTTATTTATAGCAATAAGCTGACTCGTTATGTAGGAAATTATTGGAAATATGATACTGTTATTTCCTGAATGAAAGATTTCTTGAAATGAATTATTTAAGTGAAAGAACACTTGAAGTCTTCCAAACACGCGTAACTTTTGAACCAGTGAATTCTTAACGTTAAAACTTGGATTTAAAGGATTCCTCGTCAAAATTTACGGAACCATAAAACACAAGTTCAAAATTTGTGGTCCTGTAAGGTGAAGTTTAATCCATTTTCCTATGCATAGATTAATACTAACGTTTAAATCGTCGCTTAAGATATAACTGAAGAAAGTATCATAAACTCACATGATCCATAGGATATGTTAGAAACGTATCCAATGTGCGTCCTCCGCATGCAGTTTTCTTCTCCAATCTAGTGAGCAATGCCGCGAATGACGCCGATGATTGCTTACAATGCGTCAGAACTTGAAGGCTGTAATGGTGGTTTCTGACATATTCTTGATAAATAGATAACATAGGTAGCAACATGTCGAACAAATCGCCTGAAATTATCGAGAAACAAATAAATTAGTTATATTGAATCATGCGTCCATATTCATAGGTCGTCGAAAATATTAGATGATTGCATAATTCTTTGATTGCAGATCTTCTTAAAAAAAATTATATAATCTACAGTTATATCTAAATTTTTTATCAGATAATTGCATAAGTTTGTGCCCGTTTGAAAATAAAATTAAATGATTAAATTTTTAAAAGTACAGCTTTATTAATCAATTATGTAGTCACCATTCTTTTCTAATTGCAGAAAATAATATTCAATGGTTAAATTCTTGAAGAGTACTTTTTTAATTGTAGAGAAGAATAGTGACGACATAATTGATTAACAAAGCTGTACTCTTGAAAATGTAACCATTGAATTTTATTTTCAAAACGGGCTCGAACTTACGCAATTATCTGATAAAAACTTTAGACGTGTTTCTCTCGGAACTTGGTTACACAGCTGTGTCCCACTCGCTTCTCAAATACTACTGGCTTGCTCGGATCATTTTCTAAACATGTATTCGTAATATATGTATACTATAAAATATATAAATTTTGCGAAAGGAATTCTAAATATTATTCTAAACTGCATGCTTCCAAATTGAACGATACTTTCAAATATAAATTCTGATATGAATATGATTACCGAGGTTCGATAAAATAGAAATTTTAGAAACAATTAAATTAACGAAACGAAAACTTTAACAGTAACTTTGACCTGCTAGAATGAGAACCTGTTGAATTAAATAGTAAATCAAGAAGTGGGAACTGAAATTGATTTTAATATGAAAAAAATGTACAGGTTTTGGAATTAATATGAAAAAAATGTACAGGCTTTGGAATTAATATGAAAAAAATGTACAGCTTTTGGAATTAATATGAAAAAATGTACAGGTTTTGGAATTAATATGAAAAAAATGTACAGCTTTTGGAATTAATATGAAAAAAATGTACAGCTTTTGGAATTAATATGAAAAAAATGTACAGGTTTTGGAATTAATATGAAAAAAATGTACAGGTTTCGGCATCGCGTTGAAATTAGTTTGATAAAGTATTTTTAGAAGACGTACCTAAAACTAAAGTGGGCCAGCACTCCATACGCGACGTGAGACCTTTTAAAAAGATCTGATGAAAGAATAACAGAGATTCGCTATTTAAAAATATGCTATTCACGTCCTCGTGACAACAAGGAGGCTTCTTTGAGCTTGCAGCCATCAAGAAAGGCCTCAGAAAACAGCTGACCAAAATTTCCATCTGTCGCGTGTAGTCTTCTTCTGCTTCAACCATATTGAAGACCAGACTGAAATAAAGAAAACGGTTTCGACTATGGTATACACCCCGAAGCGGTTGTGCTTGCGAGCACAGTAATATCACGATGTACAGGGTGTTTCAATTATCTGAAAACGGAAATGTCTCGCGACGCACTATAGTCACGAAAACAATTTCTTTCAAAATTCGGTATTAAGGGAACAATCGTATGGTGTCATTTTTTTCTGGACTCGAATGATAGGGGTAGAAATTTCAATCATAGTAATCCGCATTCAAGATTTAATTTAATATTGTAACTAAGTCACTGTTTTATTGTCCGAACACTTGTATTACAAATGAACAGACTGGGGATGTTTATGCAATTTTTGTAGATGAATTTTAAGAATTTTAGCCTTTTTAGATCCAAAATAAATTAAAGTCGTGCTAAATTAAAAATGAATTAAACAGATGAAGATCCAGTCTACAAATGAAAATGATTCATTTAGAATATAATTAGATTTCATCCAACATTTTCGACTCCCGGTTATCATTTCGTTTCTTTATTTTCTATTCTTATATTTCCAATATACAGGGTGTCTCAAAATTCGTTCAAAGTCCGAAGTTCTTCGGTGCAAAATTAGTGGACAGTTTCTCGTCACGAAAATAAATATTAATACTGTTATGGTTCTAAGTGTTTGATAAATGAAGCTTTGTGCAGGCTGGAAACATGTTATAATTAGCAAAACGGTGACACGCTCGAAGTTAATGAGTTTGCGCTTCCAGCAGTTTATACTCTTACGGTTGAGGCGAAACGACAACGAAGTTATTTGGAACTTTCATATTCTGCGAGGAAATAAACTGGTTATGCTTGTGTGCGCTTCGCTTTTGATTCAATGAATTTAACATCGAGCTGTATCAGTTAATGAATGAATTCCTTGTTAGCTCGGCACGGATCTTAATAAACTGTAGGTCTCGTCGCGAAATAATTTTAACAAAGAGTTGAAAGCGACGTAAAATAAATAAATAAAACAAAAGTTCCTTGTTGATTATATCACAGCGTTATGTCGTGTTCCAGCTGTGTTCAATAAATACAGGGTGTTTTCTTTATAACAACCTACTTGTTTTGCTTGCAATATTCTTGAAAGTAGCAAAATGTGATTAACCCTTTCACTATCGTGGACGAGACATCTCGCTTCATGGTCGAGAAATTTCTAGTTGGCCTATTTCTTGTAATTGATGCAGACAATTTTTATTTCGCATAAAAATCTGCAAACTACTTATCAATATTTACGACACATGACATTTTAGTCTCGTAACGACCTTAATGCTAAAATAGAAACACTTTATCGGAGCTTTTGCAATTTGTTGTGTAACACAAGAATTTTTTAACGTTTTTCTATCGTCATTCGATGCATATTTTGACACCGTATAGCCTGCCCTTGGTAGAGAATACGTCCAATTCGGACACATCGATTTTTATGACATTTTCATGGTAGATACACCCGACTCTGTTTTTACACGGTAGAAATGTTACCTACCGTAAAAAAACAGCTGAACGGTAAAATTCGCATGCAAAATAGAAAATTGGTTGACATGGAATTCGAGCGTAATTGGCAAGTTGTTTTTACAGGCAAATGAAGTTATTTCAAACAATTTACACACACTTTTCACATTGTGTTTATATGTATACAGGGTGGATACGTAAGAACTATTATCTAAAGTAACTCATGTCAAGTTACGCATTGAATAAGTGCAATTGGACTTTTTAAATCTATATTTTTTTCTAAGATATCATGGTGACATTGAGAGTTTTCAAAATCAATACACATCTCTTTTTAATACCACGTTGTTGTCAATAGCAGTACGAATTCAGTGATCTATAATATAATTTAAATAAAACATGTCGTTAACCCGTTGAAATTATATCGTGTTTGGTGTCATTGTAATCAGAAATATTCCAGAAATAGGATGGTAAAAGTTCTATAAAAAATAATGAAGAATAAAGAAGTTTTGTAATTTGATTAGTTTTTAATATAACGTTGTTGCCGATAGAAGTACGAATTCAGTGATCTATAATATAATTTAAATAAAACATGCCGTTAATCCGTTGAAATTATATCGTGTTTGGTGTCATTGTTATCAGAAAAATTCCAGAAATAGGATGGTAAAAGTCCTATAAAAAAATAATGCAGAGTAAAGAAGTTTTGTAATTTGATTAGTTTTTAATATAACGTTGTTGCCGATAGAAGTACTAGTTCAGTGATCTATAATATAATTTAAATAAAACATGCCGTTAATCCGTTGAAATTATATCGTGTTTGGTGTCATTGTTATCAGAAAAATTCCAGAAATAAGATGGTAAAAGTTCTATAAAAAATAATGAAGAGTAAAGAAGTTTTGTAATTTGATTAGTTTTTAATACCACGTTGTTGTCAATATCAGTACTAGTTCAGTGATCTATAATATGATCTAAATAAAACATGCCGTTAATCCGTTGAAATTATATCGTGTTTGGTGTCATTGTAATCAGAAAAATGCCAAAAATAGGATGGTAAAAGTCCTATAAAAAAATAATGAAGAGTAAAGAAGTTTTGTAATTTGATTAGTTTTTAATATAACGTTGTTGCCGATAGAAGCACGACTTCAGTGATCTATAATATAATTTAAATAAAACATGCCGTTAATCCGTTGAAATTATATCGTGTTTGGTGTCATTGTAATCAGAAAAATTCCAGAAATAAGATAGTAAAAGTCCTATAAAAAAATAATGAAGAGTAAAAAAGTTTTGTAATTTGATTAGTAGTTCACACCGACACGCTTCGGCCGTGCGATCCGCATTTACGTGCTGTACTTTTCAACGTCCAGCTTCGTTTGTACTCTCGGCGTGGTAGAACAGTCATAAAAAAATCGTGTCGCTACGCGTTACATCTCCGTGCAGAACACTGCCGTGCAGATAAGATACGTTTACATGTGGATTGGTATGATGCAAATGACAAAGAAACATATTGAGTGAGAGGCAAAATGTATGAAGTGATTTGGTGGAACAAAATTAAGAAATGATTGTGGACGAGAGCGTTTTGTTTGGTAAATTTGTAGTCGTGAATGGAGAATCGTTTGTGTTGCACGTAATATGTTTTGTTAAATATATGGTTCGTTTATAATAAACAAACAGCCGTTTGCAAAATATCGCGATTTCACTGTAGAATGGAATTATTCCAGGTCGGAAGAAATGTTTAATTCGCGAGTTAGAATAGCTCCGAGTGCAAAGGCATAAGATACTGTTCAATTAAAATGAAATTAATTAATTTTAAACACGTCATTTGTGGAAGAGCCGCGTGTGGTTCGCGAGCAGCAGTTTTCCGATTGCTGGGCTATGCCATGCACATTTTGTGCATACCATTCTTTTGTAATATCAAAAATAATACTTGTTTTTACTGGACAAAGTAAACGTTAGCGGGAAACACGTCTCACAAATTGAAACGTGTAGTGAACGAAACTCGACGTTAATATTGTGGAAGAAAAATCAGTCTCACCTGTTACGCTTCCGCATGCTTTCCGCATGAGGGCTTTTGATATATTGCTCTACGATCTGTTTCCAACGTCTTCGGCATAGCCAGCCTCGAAAGAAACTCTGAACTTTTTTAATTTTTTGCATCTCCAATGGAGTTGGCACTGGAACTCCTAAAGTATCACAGCTGTCGAACAATCCCGTAGTATGTGAAATCGTTCCATGAGACGTAGCTCTCAGTTTCTTCCTTGCAGCATTCAACTGTTAACATAACGCAGAAGAATTTACAATATACAGAGATTCATATGATTAAACATATGACACCCACGATTCAAGAATATTACGCAACGCTACTGAACCAGTAGTGTGTTACGACGAATCCCTTCCTAAACAACTTTGTTTATCCTAACACTTGTTAATTGTATATTATCTCAATTACATAGTTCTGTCATGATGTGGTCACTATTCGGCGTTATTCAATATTACTATTACGTTCTGATATATACACGGTTGAAATGTTGGTTCTTGACCTATTCACGGGCTCTTAGCATGTTGTTTGGAAATTTTCTTGCTCCTCAACCTCTGCATGATCAAATTCGAAAATAATCAGAACAATAACTAAACTTAATAACACGATAAAAGTATAGAGGTCAATAACTTTAGGAAGCTTTTAAAATAAATAAAAAAAATATCTAAATTGCAGGCCACTGCCTGAACCAAAAAAAAGAACTCGTGGAAACCACGAGCGATAGAAGTGAAACTTATTGTTTATTAGGTATTGATACAGATAAATTGTTATACCTAATAAGCAATAAGTTTCACTTCTATCGCGCGTGGTTTCTACGCACACGATTTTTTTTCTGTTCCACGCACGGTAGTTAAAAAATATATGTCTATAATATATTTAATTATATTACTTTAATTCATGTAAATAAAAATAAAAAATGTGGTTGCATGTACTGTTCTAACCATTCGCTATCATTCTGAGATCTTTGGTTGTCCAAGGGGTTAAGAAGTTGGACTACCAATCGGTAGACCGGGGTTCGGATTCCGTCGGGGTAAGAACTTATTTTTCTACGTTCATTCTCAGTTTAAATTTTCGCGCCACTCGACTTTCGACTTCCGTTACATCGACGTCCGTTACATCAGAAAATTGTTACCCACAGCAAAGAAGTTTCACTTCAAAAAAAGTTCTTGACCTATTCACGGGTTTCCAGATCATAGTGCAGGAGAGACGAAGACAGAGAATACGAAACAGTTTAATTTTTCGACGAGCTTACTCCTAATTCCTGAAGGGAAGAAGCAATATTTTTTATGCTCTTTGTGTTCAAATATTCTCTGTATTATTCCGGTGTCCTGTACAGAGCCCTTCTGTGCAAATTACTGCAAATTGTCTCTTGAAACATTATAAACGATAACAGCGTACGTTTTTACAGAAGACATCTCTTTGTGTACACATTAAAAAACGGCTCTGTACGGGGTCCCGCAATAATACAAAGAATATTTCAACACAAACAGCATAAAAAAGTATTGCTTCTTTGGTTAATAGATCCTGCCAATTTAACAGAATTAGAACATGAAATGTTTAATTCCAGTATTTCTTGTCACCCTGTAGTAATGTTGACAGGATTAGGAAGGCGTAAAAAGTAACATGACTAAATTGTCCGTTAACAATTCATATAGAATAAATTTTTCGATGAGTAAAAAAGGGCTTCATAAATGTCATATTCAACATTTAAATCCCGTATGGTTGTTTCCACTAAATCATAATAAATAAATGTAATACGAATGGAGTTTATCATTTCCTCTTCGTGCTAGTAATACTCAGAAATCGTGTTTTATCGGTAACGTTAGGTGTTTACACTGAATGCTAATGGATCTCCTTCCATAACCAATGGACATCAAAATACATTCGGTGTCAGATCTATTTTTATATCTCGTCGGTGGTTCTAATATGAGAATTTTGTTGAAGAAATTCCACACGTGATAGATTCCGATACAATCTATAGATACGTTTCTATGTGGATCGGTATGATGGTACGATGAGAATGAGAAAGAAACATATTGAGTGAGAGGCAAAACGTATGAAGTGAATTTGGTTGAACGAAATAGAGAAATGATTGTGGATGAGGGAGCGTTTTGTTTCGAAAATTTGTCAGTCGTGAATGGAACACCGTTTATGTTACACGTAACATGTTTTGTTAAACATATGGTTCGTTTATACCGGGTGGTTCGTTTAAATAAGGCCACCTCAATATCTCCTTCAATTGTGGGGTTACAAAAAACATTTTGTGTACCATTTAAATAGTCTGAATGAAGCATTATATTGCAAACAATATTTTGCAAACGATATTTTGCAAACGATATTTTGCAAACGATATTTTGCAAACGATATTTTGCAAACGATATTTTGCAAACGATATTTTGCAAACGATATTTTGCAAACGATATTTTGCAAACAATATTTTGCAAACAATATTTTTTTCCGGAAGTCTTTTTTCCGGAGTTATCAAGGTCATCGATGTTTTTTGATACATAACTACATTTTTTTATTGCATCGTGTAACTGATGGAAAAATACATTCATATATAATAACATGATCTTGAAATGATCTTGATCTTCGAAAATTAAAGTTTTAGCTAAAATTAATGTCTATAGAGATCCCAGATTTTGACCAAGACTCTACATCAAGAGCGTGAATGTAAATAAACATGTTTACTGTCGCATTACCGATGATACCTAACGGTTTGAAATCCAGATCAGTTTCAATTTATCTGTCCGTGTATCGACGTGCTGTTTGAAATGATTTACTCAATGCAAGCGGAATTTGATATGGTATTCATTTACGGTAAAGCTGATCATTGTTTAAGGGAAGCAGTTGGAATGTACAAAGATAAATTTCGAGACCGTAATTATCCGTCACGTTGTACTTATGCAAAGTAATTTCCGTGGAATTGGTACTGTTGTGAAAAAAACGTGTTAGAATCAGAATTGTTACGAAAGAAACAAAATAACTATTCCAGATAAAGTTAACGAAACTCCACATGTGAGTTCAAGACAACTTCTAAGAAAGAAGAAAAATTTTATCCCTATCATATTCGTTGCATCAGGACCTTCACGGAACAGATTTTGTAAATTGTATGAATTTTTCTCGGTGGGGTTTGCAGCAATACGAAAATGTCGAATCAGTTTTTAAAAGAGTACTATTTACCGATGAAACGTTTTTCACCAACCGTGGACAGCTAAATCTAAGAAACATGCATTGTTGGTCAATTGACAATCCACACTGACCAAGATTAGTGGATAAACAAAGATTCTACCAACTGTTTGAACAGTTTCAAATAACTTTCAAACCCCGTACATACAATACGAAATCGGTAGAAAAGAAATAGAAATTCTGTACTCACTTCCGACCGAAGTTCCTGCACTTCTAATTTAAGATCTATGCACCGGCTCTCATACTGCGCCTTATCCGATTTCTCGCTTTCCGTGATGCGCAACAGGTGCAAGTATTTCTGTTCGAGATGCTCCTTCTGCAGTAGTAATTTGTTGAAACTGTAATCAACGACCAAGTTTGCGGTGAAATGGATGTCTCTTTGCGGCACGTTGAAAATACAAAGTGTAGAAACACAAAATACAAACGCTAGGACACGCGAACTTGATGGATTGTTTACCCTGTATAATCATCCCCTCCATATTTATACCAATTTATGACACCCTGGGAACATACCGAATTTGGCGAAACTTCCGTTTATAGCAAAAATCAGAATTCGATGAAATTTTGAAAATACGTTCTTTTTTGACAAAAATGACGATTGTCAGACGGATTTTTGACGCATCGAAAAATTTTTTTTTTATCATTTCAATGTCGCGCTCTACCTTACCGACTTACCAACTTTCTATTTTATATAGAATATCTTCAATTAGTTGTAAAAAGGGATCATCACCAGTCTAGTTCACCTCACAGCGTCATAAAAATTCACACATATCATCTATAAACGAATCCTCTAGTTTAAAGTAATACATATACAGGGTGGGGTATTTTAAACAGGTCACCTGAATAACGCGGCTGCTATTGGTGTTAGGAAGAAATGTATCAGATGGAACTTGTATGGTATCGAGGGGGCATTATTCTGATGTTAGTAGCTTTTTTGTAGGTGGATGCGCAAAGGACATATGAAGGTCAACTTCATTTTTTAAAATGGAATGAGGAATTTTTTAATACGTCAATCAATGCAGCTGGACATTCATAATAAAAAAGTACTAACCTATGTATGTCGAAAAGTTAGTCGTTCAGAAGATATTTCAATATAAAAAACATAAAATACCATTACTGTCGTACTACACTAGTAAGTAAACGCTAACGTCTTAATACGGCAGTAATGATATTTTTATATTTTTTACATTGAAATATCTTCTGAACGATTAACTTTTCGACATACATAGATTAATACTTTTTTATTATGAATGTCCATCTGCATTGATTGACGTATTAAAAAATTCCTCATTCTATTTAAAAAAATGAAGTTGACCTTCATATGTCCTTTGCGCATCCACCTACAAAAAAGCTACTAACATCAGAATAATGCCCCCTCGATACCATACAAGTTCCATCTGATGCATTTCTTCCTAACACCAATAGCAGCCGCGTTATTCAGGTGACCTGTTTAAAATGCCCCACCCTGTATAAGGTAAACTTGAAATTTTGAAAGACTACGTAGAGCGCAACATTGAAATGATAAACATTTTTTTTCGACGCGCTAAAAATCCTTTTGGCAATCGTCATTTTAGTAAAAAAAGAACCTATTTTCAAAATTTCATCGAATTCTGATTTTTGCCATAAACGGAAGAACAGCCCCGAATTTAATAGTTGACGAATCTTCAAAGTGAATCGAGACCTATAATTCCTTTGAGAAATTCGTTCTACGCGATGAGTAAGATTGAAGGTCCATTTTGCGGTCCATTATTGTAACAAATCCTCGTAGAATCACGCTATAGCGGTCGCGACATGTAATTTTGAAAGACCCTGTACATTTGCAAAGAAATTTTTTAACATCGATACATTTCAGTACATAAATCTGCGAAAGGCTCATACGAGACCAAGATGTAATCGTGTATCGAGTACCGCTCCACGTTGTAAATATCACGCGATACGTTCAATCAGTTTAATCGCTCGGTATTGCACGCAACCATAAAAACGGAGATACCTACGTATTTCACCGATCCGCGATGGCACGAACACAAACCATATTTATTCGGCAGAGAATCATTTCGATTGAAACGAAATATGGATTATGGCAATCGTGGAAAACCGTTAATCGTTTGCGAAAAATGTTTTAGTAGAGTGAAGATTTTACTGGAAATTCACAATTTTACGAAGAATCGTTTAAAATGAATTCAATGGAAATGTATTCCTTCTATGACGGCTATTATTATGGAAACGTAATAAAATCTAAATTTACTATTGTATTAATGAAACAAATTAACGCGTGCATAGAAACTTTACAGTTGTACTTGTTTTGCATTACACATATTCGAGAGAAACAATTTCATGAGCGTTAAATTCATTATTTTAATGTTTAATCCATTTGGGGCACGTTTTTCTGTTATCTGTGGGCATTTAAACTTTACACAGACGCTTTTTGAATTATTTGTAACAACTCTGGGGGCCGTAAAAGAATCCAAAAGTCGGAAATAAAACAACATGGCGAAAATATAATTTTTCGTTCTCCATATTGAAAAGCTTCTCTCGTTCACGAATTGATTTAAACGAATGGGCCCGGCCACTGAAATCTTTCGGTAGGTATGTAACATGATACTGAAAATCCCATCAGTGGTAGATTGCGAATCTTTATGCAAAATAAATATTTTCTACATCGATTGCAAGAAATAGAATCTAAATTCAATGTTACTTCTTTCCGCAATGATCTTAATGGAGGAGAAATTATATATATTACGGTCTTGTATTTTAAAAATTTTTCAACAACTTCGATTTTCATATACTCAATTTTGCGATAAATGGATAAAGATCCGCAGTCTAGAGATGAGGTTCCTGCCATCTCTGAGCATCGGGCACGAGCTTTGGCACTAGCCCATATTTAGTTTCGGTTCTTCAATCTACGACGGGTAGCGGACAGCGTAGTTAGTAAAGGGTAACTGTTATCTTCACGTTTCACTGAAAGGAGAACGTGTTTTGATGAAGAGCATGCGATGACACTGACGCACGTAGTGCACGCGATGTGCTCGTTCTGCGCACCTGGAGGCATTACCAGGGTGGTGATTAGGTTCGTAAGAATTTTGTAGAAAAATACAGAACTGATTTGATATATTTTTTGTATAACTAATTCGTTGTTAAAGGAGCCTATTCGTGATCAATCATATTGCGCAACAATTATTGTGCAGCATGATGTACATCCAAATCCATATTGTATTAATTAGCCAATCACTAACATTCACGGTCAAGCATGTTGCGCAACAATGCTTATTGCGCAACATTATTGACCGTGAATGTTAGTGATTGGCTAATTAATACAATATGCATTTGGATGTACATCATGCTGCATCATAATTGTTGCGCAAAATGCTTTATGTTCTACATTAAATAAAAAATATTTCGTGCCGATCAGAAATCGAAACGTGATTAGAAGAACATCGACCTTGATCAAAAGAAGAGGTCACATCTGTGGAACCGCTGATTTTAATGAAACTTTTTGTGGCGATTTTAGAGACAAGTGTACTTAGTACAGGATAACTGTTATCGTCACGTTCCACTGAACGGAAAAGGTGGTTTGATGAAGAGCATGCGATGACACGAACATAGTACACGCGATGTTCTCGTTCTGCACACATGGAGGCATTACCAGGGTGGTGATTACGTTTGTTAGAATTTTGTAGAAAAATGCAAAACTGATTTGATATATTTTTTGTATAACTAATTCGTTGTTAAAGGAGCCCATTCAAGATCAAGCATATTGCGCAACAATTATGGTGTAGCATGATGTCCTTCCAAATCCATATTGTATTAATTAGACAATCACTAACATTCACGGTCAATAATGTTGCGCAATAAGCATTGTTGCGCAACATGCTTGACCGTGAATGGTAATGATTGGCTAATTAATACAATATGGATTTGGATGGACATCATGCTATACAATAATAGTATTGCGCAATATGCTTTAGGTTCTACATTAAATAAAAAATATTCCGTGCTGATCAGAATTTGAAACGTGATTAGAAACAGGAACAACGACCTTGATCAAAAGAAGAGGTCACATCTGTGGAGCCGCCGATTTTAATGAAACTTTTTGTGGCGATTTTAGAGACAAGTGTTGTTAGTACAGGGTAACTGTTATCTTCACGTTTCACTGAAAGGAAAAGGTGGTTTGATGAAGAGCATGCGATGACACTGACGCACGTAGTACACACGATGTGCTCGTTCTGCACACCTGGAGGCATTACCAGGGTTGTGATTACGTTTCTTAGAATTTTGTAGAAAAATGCAAAACTGATTTGATATATTTTTTGTATAACTAATTCGTTGTTAAAGGAGCCCATTCAAGATCAAGCATATTGCGCAACAATTATGGTGTAGCATGATGTCCTTCCAAATCCATATTGTATTAATTAGCCAATCACTAACATTCACGGTCAATAATGTTGCGCAATACACATTGTTGCATGATGTCTATCCAAATCCATATTGTATTAATTAGCCAATCACTAACATTCACGGTCAATAATGTTGCGCAATACACATTGTTGCGCAACATGCTTGACCGTGAATGGTAGTGATGGGCTAATTAATACAATATGGATTTGGATGGACATCATGCTGCACAATAATAGTATTGTGCAACATGCTTTAGGTTCTACATTAAATAAAAAATATTCCGTGCTGATCAGAATTCGAAACGTGATTAAAAATAGGAACATCGACCTTGATCAAAAGAAGAGGTCACATCTGTGGAGCCGCCGATTTTAATGAAACTTTTTGTGGCGATTTTAGACACAAGTGTTGTTAGTACAGGGTAACTGTTATCTTCACGTTTCACTGAAAGGAAAAGGTGGTTTGATGAAGAGCATGCGATGACACTGACGCACGTAGTACACACGATGTGCTCGTTCTGCGCACCTGGAGGCATTACCAGGGCGATCACGTTTGTCAGACCAACGGAAGCATTAAGGTAGCAACGTGAAAAAGGAGGGCGGTCAACCACGATTTAGAAATTTATCCTTCGCACAACCGAGCTGTACAAATACGGACGATAACTTGTCCCTTAATTTTTCAGAACGTAACGAGTGTACCCTGAAATGTTCCAATTACTACGTTTGTTCTTTACTTTCTTTTATGTCCCGGAGCGGCGCCCGATTTTTAGAGTGCACCACGCTTTAATTATACCCTTAGGTAATTGGTTTTGTCCAATTCGGGAGAATGCTATAAAAAATGTAATAAGAGTTTGCAATTACGCTGTCTTCTGACTCTGTAACACTCGAATTGTCTTTGTTCATTGTTAAGGCGTTCCCTTTGAGGCGAAAATGAGGTTCTGTTTCACGTTTCAAAGTAGGAAAATGTTACCATAACGTGTCCACGAAAATTTTGGTTTGACCAATTAGTTTTGATAATACTATAGAGCCTCAATTATTACAACTACACAGGGGAAACGTGATTGTTCGAATAGTAGAACAGTCAAGGTCAATATCCCTATTTCTAATCGTGTAAGAGTTCTGTTACAGCAGAAAAAAATGATTGTTTAGAAGATATTTTTGAGCTTTCTTTTACACATTGCATTAAAAATATTTGTTCAAAGACTTTCTGATATAATATTAGTTCACTTAATACGGAGTATGAATAAAAAATGATCGCATGTCTGCTCACAAGCTTGTCTAAGTTTCTGCTGGAATGTCCACGCACGATATACAGGGTGTGGCCGGGACGAGTGATACAACCGAGCAGGGGATGATACTACATGTGAAAATAAGTCGAAGAAAAGGAATAACATTTTTTCGTTTGATGCCCCGTGTTTTAGAAAATCGAGTTTGAAAATGCAGCGAATGCGCATGCTATTAGAGTGGAACTATTCGCATTACTATTCGAATAATTTTACAATCGATGTTCGAATAAATAATTACGAATTATTCGATTAAATACAGAGAATAACTTCGTTCGAATAATGAATAATTATATTCGGAATGTAATAAAACTCGACAACAAATTCGACTAAAAAGAATCTATTTGAATAATTATTTTCGATAAATACTTTTTCGGAACTATTCGAATAATTATTTTCGATAAATACTTACTCGGAACTATTCGAATAATTATTTTCGATAAATATTTATTCGGAACTATTCGAATAATTATTTTCGGTAAATACTTATTCAGAACTATTCGAATAATTATTTTCGATAAATACTTATTTGGAACTATTCGAATAATTATTTTCGATAAATACTTATTCGGAACTATTCGAATAATTATTTTCGATGAATACTTATTCGGAACTATTCGAATAATTATTTTCGATAAATACGTATTCGGAATTATTCGAATAATTATTTTCGATAAATACTTATTCGGAATTATTCGAATAATTATTTTCGATAAATACTTATTCGGAACTATTCGAATAATTATTTTCGATAAATACTTATTCGAATAATTATTATCGATAAATACTTATTCGGAACTATTCGAATAATTATTTTCGATAAATACTTATTCGAATAATTATTATCGATAAATACTTATTCGGAACTATTCGAATAATTATTTTCGATAAATACTTATTCAGAACTATTCGAATAATTATTTTCGATAAATACTTATTCGGAATTATTCAAATAATTATTTTCGATAAATACTTATTCGAATAATTATTATCGATAAATACTTATTCGGAACTATTCGAATAATTATTTTCGATAAATACTTATTCGGAACTATTCGAATAATTATTTTCGATAAATACTTATTCGAATAATTATTATCGATAAATACTTATTCGGAACTATTCGAATAATTATTTTCGATAAATACTTATTCAGAACTATTCGAATAATTATTTTTGATAAATACTTATTCGGAATTATTCAAATAATTATTTTCGATAAATACTTATTCGAATAATTATTATCGATAAATACTTATTCGGAACTATTCGAATAATGTTCACAATTCTGATAGGAGTGACTCTAAGTATCCCTAAAAGATCGATCTATGGTTTCCTGATTTTAATCATTCTATCCCGAAGCTCCAAATTATGTACAGAACAGTTACCTTGCGCTTTGTATGGCATCGATCCATGTTTTGCATTCGAATTCCGTGGCTGCTTTCAGCTCGTACTTCCGTTCGTTCTCCCTTCTGTAGTATATTGCGAAACAGTGCTGAAATAAATTACGACAGAACGATTAAAGCAATTTTATATTTCACGCGTCTGGCGTTCGCTTAACTTTTTATTCGAATAAAATTACTGTGTCGGAATTTGCGATATAAGTGGAACTTTATTAGACAGTCTAGTCGACAGCGGTATCGGTAGCCGAGGTAATTTTAATGAATAATTTTTCGAAAGACCGCGTAATTAACTCTACATTGCTCATTTACTAAAATTCGTTTAACAATATGCTAGGTTTCCTCTAAAAATATTTCCTTCATTATTCTTTATCATTGTACTGCAAATGTTCACGGTGTGTAAACGATTAAATCATTAGCATTCAATTATCAATTAAGATCGTTACGTATAAGCAATCGGATTCCCAATGAACAGACACGCTTCAGTTAATTAGTTTCTGTTGAAACCAAAGTAACACATTTAGGTGAGTATCAGCATTCCATCATTTATTTACGTGCAAATTCGTGAAATAACTGTAGATACAGTATCTCTCTCCTATTAATATTCAGACGCTCTAACAAAACAAAACGGTAACTTTTTAAATATTGGACTATACGATTAGAACTTTGTTGAGAAGTTACGGCAATTAGTTTGCTGCATGATGTGGAAAGAAATTTTTTCAAAAATTGCAGTTGAAATTGTGTGGAAAATACTAAAAGTTGCATTCCACAACTTTTTAACGAGTAGGGCACAAATCAACTAATAATTAAGAATGACTAATAGCCTGATTGATTGTCAGTCATAGCGGAATAGTCATTAGTTAAAACTTTTTGATTAGTTATTCACAACTACATGGAACTATTTAGTCACAGCTGTAAGTAATCGTTAGTTATTGCTTATTAGTTATGATTAATTATTAGTAATAAGCAATAAGCAGTAATTAATAAGCTATAACTATCGACTACTTAAAGCTTCGACTAACTACTGCCATGTACGATGGTACATGGTAAAACAATGAATTGAAAGTTAGTTGAATGAATCCATGAATTCGAGTTGCGTTGTTTCATGCGTTTATTAGACAGAAGTCTGCGGTATCCTCCCTGTCTGACGAACAGTGTTTCATGTTATACATTGCTCTACGTTCTAACAAGGTTGTAACGGCTCGCGCTGTTTTCATACAGTTCCTCGAGCCAGGATATGTTGTAACCAGCTAACCAGCCGGGAGGGTGTACAGTTACGTTCGGATACGAGTAAATTTTGAACTTGAATTTTGAACTTGAATTGTGAACAATTGTGGACTTGAATTGTGGACTTGAATTGTGGACTTGAATTGTGGACTTGAATTGTGGACTTGAATTGTGGACTTGAATTGTGGACTTGAATTGTGGACTTGAATTGTGAACTTGAATTGTGAACAATTGTGGACTTGAATTGTGAATTTGAATTGTGAACAATTGTGGACTTGAATTGTGAACTTGAATTTTGAACTTGAATTGTGAACATTTGTAGACTTGAATTGTGAACTTGAATTGTGGACTTGAATTGTGGACTTGAATTGTGAACTTGAATTGTGGACTTGAATTGTGGACTTGAATTGTGGACTTGAATTGTGAACTTGAATTGTGGACTTGAATTGTGGACTTGAATTGTGAACAATTGTGGACTTGAATTGTGGACTTGAATTGTGGACTTGAATTGTGAACTTGAATTGTGAACAATTGTGGACTTGAATTGTGAACAATTGTGGACTTGAATTGTGAACAATTGTGGACTTGAATTGTGAATTTGAATTGTGAACAATTGTGGACTTGAATTTTGAACTTGAATTGTGAACAATTGTGGACTTGAATTGTGAACTTGAATTGTGAACTTGAATTGTGAACTTGAATTGTGGACTTGAATTGTGAACTTGAATTGTGAACAATTGTGGACTTGAAATGTGGACTTGAATTGTGAACTTGAATTGTGAACAATTGTGGACTTGAAATGTGGACTTGAATTGTGAACAATTGTGGACTTGAAATGTGGACTTGAATTGTGAACAATTGTGGACTTGAAATGTGGACTTGAATTGTGAACTTGAATTGTAAATTTCAATTGTGAACTTGAATTGTAAACTTGAATTGTGAACTTGAATTGTGGACTCGAATTGTGGACTCGAATTGTGGACTCGAATTGTGGACTCGAATTGTGAACTCGAATTGTGAACTTGAATTGTGAACTTGAATTGTGAACTTGAATTGTGAACTTGAATTGTGAACAATTGTGGACTTGAATTGTGAACTTGAATTGTGAACTTGAATTGTGGACTTGAATTGTGAACAATTGTGGACTTGAATTGTGAACTTGAATTGTGAACAATTGTGGACTTGAAATGTGGACTTGAATTGTGAACAATTGTGGACTTGAAATGTGGACTTGAATTGTGAACTTGAATTGTAAATTTCAATTGTGAACTTGAATTGTGAACTTGAATTGTGAACTTGAATTGTAAACTTGAATTGTGGACTCGAATTGTGGACTCGAATTGTGGACTCGAATTGTGAACTTGAATTGTGAACTTGAATTGTGAACTTGAATTGTGAACTTGAATTGTGAACTTGAATTGTGAACAATTGTGGACTTGAATTGTGAACTTGAATTGTGAACTTGAATTGTGGACTTGAATTGTGAACTTGAATTGTGAACAATTGTGGACTTGAAATGTGGACTTGAATTGTGAACTTGAATTGTGAACAATTGTGGACTTGAAATGTGGACTTGAATTGTGAACAATTGTGGACTTGAAATGTGGACTTGAATTGTGAACTTGAATTGTAAATTTCAATTGTGAACTTGAATTGTGAACTTGAATTGTAAACTTGAATTGTGAACTTGAATTGTGGACTCGAATTGTGGACTCGAATTGTGGACTTGAATTGTGAACTTGAATTGTGAACTTGAATTGTGAACTTGAATTGTGAACTTGAATTGTGAACTTGAATTGTGAACTTGAATTGTGAACTTGAACTTTTACTCTGAATCTGGACTCTGAACATTGAACGCGTATTAAACTATACCATTACGAACGATATGCATGATTTACGAATGTAAATTATCAGATCTACTGTTTTCGAACTAGAGCAATAATTGTCCCTAAACCAGCGACAATATTGTGCAAAATAACGTTTGAAACAGGACTGTTCCTACATATCAAACTCAGCTTAATGAATAATTGTTTTTTTTACTTTTTCTCGATCGCAATATTAGATAATTCGAATTTTTTCGCGGCGCCTAGGTTCGATCATTATTCTTTTTGTGCAACGAAACACCACCTTCCTGTTTCCTCTACTATTTGGATAGCACACGTATGATAATTCTTACATATTTGCTACAAGTAGAGCAAGTACAAAAAGAATAATGATCGAACCTAGGCGCCGCGAAAAAATTCCAATTATCAACTTAATGAGGTTGAAACGATTAATTGAAACTTAGTTAAATGAATCCATGAATTCGAGTTACGTTGTTTCGTGCGTTTATTAGACAGAAGTCTGCGTTACCCTCCCTTTCTGACGAACAGAGTTTCATGTTACACATTGCTCTACGTTCTGATAAGGTTGTAACGGCTCGCACTGCTTTCACACAATTTCTCGGGGTAGGATATTTTATAAGCAGCTAATCAGCCGGGAGGGTGTCCAGTTACGTTCGGATAGAGTAAATTTTGAACTTGAATTGTGAACTTGAATTGTGAACTTGAATTGTGGACTTGAATTGTGAACTTGAATTGTGAACAATTGTGGACTTGAATTGTGGATTTGAATTGTGAACTTGGATTGTGAACTTGAATTGTGGACTTGAATTGTGGACTTGAATTGTGGACTTGAATTGTGGACTTGAATTGTGAACTTGAATTGTGAACTTGAATTGTGAAATTATCAACTTATTGAGGTTGAAACGATTAATCGAAAGTTAGTTAAATGAATCCATGAATTCGAGTTACGTTGTTTCGTGCGTTTATTAGACAGAAATCTGCGTTACCCTCCCTTTCTGACGAACAGAGTTTCATGTTTCACATTGCTCTACGTTCTGATAAGGTTGTAACGGCTCGCAGTGCTTTCACACAATTTCTCGGGCTAGGATATTTTATAAGCAGCTAATCAGCCGGGAGGGTGTCCAGTTACGTTCGGATACGAGTTCCTGGCATCCTCCCTGCTAGCGTAGGGCGGGTCACCGTGGAGCAGTTAGTGGGTATGGCTCCCGGCTGCCCCTTTGGGGTTGGAGTCCTCACATACTCCTATGTACTCCCTTCAGGGAGAGCAGGAGATTCGTAATTAGTAGACTGCGGATCTTTATGCAAAATAGAAAAGTTCCACATTGATCGCGGTAAGCAGGAGTAACATAGAAATTGATTTCATCCCTTAACGACTTTGTTGCATTAAAAGCAACTATCCAACATTCTTGAATTTTAAAAATCTTTTACTGTTTCATATTTCAACCTACATAAATGCATAAAATCCGCAGTCCAGTAATAAGAGATTGAGCTCCGATCTTTAGTTATTGAACATAATGAATAACAAACAAAATGGAACGTATTTCGTAGTAAAACCGTATGGGAAAAAGTTCATATAAAATGGAACGGAAAATGGAGTACAAAATCATTGCTGGAAACCACCCGATACGAGCACAGCTGAATATTCTCTTCGATTGTTTATTGTTAACTAAATAAAACGAAATGCTCAGCAGAAAATGATTGCTGAAGACTGTCCGATACGAGAATAAGATTTGAGAATTATATATTATTAATATACTGCGGATTTTATGCGTTTGCAACAAGATGATCAAAATAAGAATGAAATTTTTGTATGAAGATCCGCAGTCTAATTATTAAGTTTTTCGTCTAAGAATTATATTATTTAAATAATTAAATAATATAATTATGTTTGATTTCATTACAGACACAATGTTATTAAATTAATCTCTTGAAAATGATCCAAATTTGGATCGAAACGTCGAGATGAAATATTGTGAATATTTGCAAATAGTGTGTTAAAGTTTTAAAGTATTAATAGATCGAACCAATGCGCCGAAAACATTTAATTTTTGCTTAAGAATTTCCGTCTGATACGAGAATACGATATGAGAATCATATTATTAAGTTTTTCGTTTAAGAATCGTCGACAACGACACAGTTTTGAATAATACAACGAGTGTTCACGTATTCCATGGAAATTGTCATTAATTAAAACGACACGCTTTCGCCTTGATTACAAGGTGCGCGGAGTTTGAACAAATATTTCAAAACGGAAAACGTAGCGCAACAAGATATTATTCCACATCTTTTGTTTGTTTTTGCGCACAGAAACATTGCCTTTTATGCCACAAATCATGCTCCCTGTATCGCTATACTTTTTAGAGTAATGGAAAGCGCAAAGCAAATACTACCGTTCCGTGCTTCCGTGAAACGTATTCTTCGGAAATGAGATTTTTAATGTTAAGGAAGAAGTGAAAATTGCCAATCGTTTCGTTTCCGTAACCATTGCACAGACTGTGCAACATGAAACGTGTCGAAGTATTCTAATTGTTATGGAAAATTGGATTGCGAGACCTCGGTTACCTGATTGACTTCTGACACGCCGATAAATCGACGTATGTAATACGGCTGTATCGATCAACGTGGAAATCGAATTCCATCTAGCGAACGCGTGCGAAATCGCTAACCGTGATTTATCACAGTGATCATAGAATCACGATCACGGTCGTGACTTTAACTTTATTCACGCTGTGATCGTGATTTTTTAATCTAGAATCAATTTGCTCACTGTCATCCTAATTCTTCATTTCGGTTCATTTAATCTTTCTCAATTTAAAGTTCGCCTGCTGGAAGTTAGCCCCCCACTTGTGGAATTAAACAATTTCAACAGTTGTGCTGAATTGTGCTATGTTTGTGCTATATTGTGCTCGAATATTATAACTGTAATATAAAAAATAAGATGAAAAATTGAAAAAATCGATTTTTTGAGTAGCCCCCCACTTTTCATTTTTTTCAATTTTCTCAATTGTGCTAAGTTGTGCTAGGTTGTGCTAAGATTGTGCTAGCACAACTTAGCGCAATTGAGAAAATTGAAAAAAATGAAAAGTGGGGGGCTACTCAAAAAATCGATTTTTTCAATTTTTCATCTTATTTTTTATATTACAGTTATAATATTCGAGCACAATATAGCACAAACATAGCACAATTCAGCACAACTGTTGAAATTGTTTAATTCCACAAGTGGGGGCTAACTTCTAGTAGGCTTAAAGTTCTCTGTACAGAACGTAAAATATTCAGTTTGTCTCTCAGTACCTTATTTCAGTATCTAAAAAGAAATAAGATTGATATGCATTTAAATGGTATAAAAGTGCAGGTAGTTTCTTTTATGTTCATATACAGTGACTCCCACTAACATTCGGTCATTCTTAAAAAGACGATAACTTTTTTAACAGTGTAGTATACGATTGGAAACTTTTTGGGAAGCTAGAACAATTAGTTTGCTACAGGATGTGACAAAAACTTTTTCAAAAATTGCAAGGGATCGGAATTTTAGAAAAAATACTAACTTTCACTAAACTTTCACAGTGCATATAATTCAGATCTACAAAACGTATTTTCTGAATGTTCAAAATAGGCCCACATAAAAAAGTTGTAAAATGCAACGTTGAATACTTTTTCTACAATTCCGATCAATTGCAATTTTTGAAAAACTGTTTTTCACATCCTGTAGCAAACTATTTGCTCTAGCTTCCCATAAAAATTCAAATCGTGTAGTTCAATGTTCAAACAGTTATCGTTTTTTTAGAGCATCCGAATATTAATGAGAGTCACTGTACTAAAGTTTTGCAAAACACCAATGTATTTATTACTTAATAATTATAAGGAACGCGAATGATAGTTTGAGAAACGTCCAACGCGTACGCAATAATAATTCGTCCCTTCGTCATGCAACTCTTCTTTGACAATTTCTCCTCAAACTACTACAATTTTTGAATATGTTTAATATCTAGGTGCACTAGGGTTGGAAAATGCAACGAAATGTAATACATAATGCACTAACTAAGCACATGTATGGCTATCATGATGTGTTTCATATACAGGATGGACCAATGAAGACCATCTTGAATATTTCCGTTATTTGTAAGAATATGAAAATATGTACATAACGCGACGCATAATTTTTCCACCACTTGCTGCCATCTAATAAGGAAATGTTTAGAACAAGAGTTGCAGGGTATGGTGTTCACAATAGATGTGAACTGCGGATCTTTATGCAATTATGGCTTTTGAATATAAAATATGACAGAGTTCAGTACGATTTTCATTTATTTCAGATCTGGAAATGCTATTACCGCGGAAAATAAGATTCTACTTTATTCCGCTTTCTTAAAATTCCTCTGCAAACATTGAAAATTGCACGAACATCCGCAGTCTAAATATCCGTAAACAAAATTTGTTTTCATGGCGAAATCGAGGTCACTTTGGATTTTACAAAATAGGAACGCATTTTTTTTACCATATTTATAAGTATACAGCGGATCTTTATGCGAAATAAACATTTTGTGTCAGAATTGTAACAAACTGGAACGACATAGGAATTTATTTATTTTCTTTCCTAATATATATTTCCATAATATATTAATATTATTATAATAATATTAATATTATTATATATTAAATAATAATATTAATATTATTATATATTAAATAATAATATAATAATATTAATATTATTACCTATTAAATAATAATATAATAATATTAATATTATTACATATTAAATAATAATATACTAATATTAATATTATTACATATTAAATAATAATATAATAATATTAATATTATTATATATTAAATAATATTATTAATATTCCTAATATATTAAATATTTCTAATGGTTTTGCTGTTTTAAATTACACTTACTCATTTTTTACCATAAAAGCATAAAATCCGCTGTCTATTTACAAGAGATCGAGACAAATTCAAAGCACATATTATCGTGCATCGCGTTACAGGGAACACCCTGTATGTAATTTTTTTTTATATTATTACAAATAGCGGAAACATTCGAGATGGTCAAGTGTATTAGTCCACGCTGTATATTTGTTGGGAATCGCCACTACGTCATAACAGCTAGAAAGTGGAAGGAATTTAGGGTCTAATACTGACTACGCAGTGTAAGGAAACTTTGTACTATGATCTCAACTAATGGAATCACTGTGATTCGTTTACACTTTAATCAAAGCTACTGACAGCATTGTTCTATTTCGATCCAGACAACATTCTTAAGACACAGTGGTTACGTCGTTTGATATGGTCGTGATTCGTACCTTCAGTAATGTAGTTTGGGACAATTCAGAATGTGAGTCTCCGTTAGTGACGTTCATTTCATGCTGCAAGAAACATCATTAATTTTTAGTCACTACTAGTCTACTACTAGTCGCTGCTACTCTACCTACGTTGTGTGTATGTATTTCACATTATTCGGATGAAATCACCACAGTGTTAGTTCAATATTCCAAAATAGAAATCGTGCAATGATTTCGACGCACAGGTTCGATCAATTATTAAAACAAACGTCGAGAATTTTCTAAATTGCAAAATCGCTTGTTTTAATGATTGATCGAACCGTGCGCCGAAATCAGCACACAATTTCTATAAAATATTTACGATCGGCAAAACGGAATATTTATTCCAAAATAGATACGTATTTTCGAAAAAAACTGTTGCATTAAGCAACTAAAATTAATATTTTTAAGAACCACACGCGTGACCCACACAAGATTTTCGAATGTTTAGAACCTTTGGAAATTGTATTTGGACTGTAATCCCAGAAAAAAGAGTCCGCGCGTTCCATTTTTTATTTGACATGATGTACCGTATAATTTTATATCTAGACCCACTGTTGAAATGCGAGATTCAAAATAATATCGATCCGTAAGAAGATTCAATTTATAACTGTAATATAGTGCGAGAAACAAATTTACGAAGAAAACATTACATTAGAATTCTGTTATTCACAAAATAGTTATGTTATTAATAAATACGCATTAAATAATAACTAGCATTTAAACGACTTTACGCACAAAAATGTCGCTGAAGAGAAAAGAAAATCTATATTCTTTATACGATTACAATTGTTTTAATGCCTAAATATTGATTACAAACGAATCAAATTTTATTTCATCTAGAATGAAAAGCGTAACATTCATATTTGTTTCGATTTTGTTAAAAACCTTCGTGACGAGTCTGGCTCAACTGAATATAAGAAAGAAAAATACCACGGATGCAATCGGAGCTGTTGCACGATTTAAATAATTTCAGCGGCACACAAACGTATGAATCGTTTAAAATGGTTCATTTCACGTGGAAGTAATATCCTTCAAGACTGACAGACTAATCAGGAAGTTTCAGCTGCGAAATCCCTGTTGAACAAATAAAAGAGAAGAGCACACCTATCCACAGCCCGTCGGAACTCCGGAGCAACGGAAGAAATTGGAACGGATGTCGAGCGTAAATATTTAACGGCAGTCAGGAAGGAAGCAACCCCCTAGTTGGTAGAAAACAGAGTCTCTTAGGGACATTGTTTATGTCCACGGAATGAAGAATAGATGACCGAGGAACGGGTTATATCTCGAATGATACTGCGCCACTGGCAAAATGAATGGACACCTACATTTTTCCTTCGAAAACTATCGATTTCATGCGTAATTCCTGTCGCTTGCGTTCCGAATGTAAATTTATTATAATTATATCATCCTATATCAATTATATCATCTTATATCAATTATGTCATCTTATATCAATTATGTCATCTTATATCAATTATATCATCTTATATCAATTATATCATCTTATATCAATTATATCATTTTATATCAATGATATCATCTTATAGCAATTATATCATCTTATATCAATTATGTCATCTTATATGAATTATATCATCTTATATGAATTATATCATCTTATATCAATTATATCATCTTATATAAATTATATCATCTTATATGAATTATATCATCTTATATGAATTATATCATCTTATATCAATGATATCATCTTATATCAATGATATCATCTTATATGAATTATATCATCTTATATCCATTATATCATCTTATATCAATTATGTCATCTTATATCATCTTATATCAATCATATACATATAGTATAATTACAGTGACTCCCACTAATATTCGGACACTCTTAAACATACGATAATTTTTTAAATATTTGACACGGTGTAACAAAATTTAGTGTCATGGTTTTGGCAGATGGTTGTACACCTTCGATTCAGTGGAGATTTCAGTGCGCTGCAGACATCAATATACGTTGTTAATAAACAAATATGTTAGTAAAACATATATTATCATTATTAAGGATTAAAAATGTGTCATATTCAGTTTCCTGCGTACACCAATCGTTAACTTACTTTTCGACTCGAGTGTATGTCACAGTTTATGACATTTTTGGGATTTTCGATGTAGTTTATTTGATTCGTAGGAATCCTGTGCACGAGTTATCTACGGCTATCTGGAAGAAAATATATTCCGAGCAAATACGACGAACGGCAGAAGAACAAATTATTTTTGAAATATTACGAGCATTTTTTATTAATTCATAATATAGCAAACTGATGATTCACTTTTTTCTATACTGTTGTTTAAAAATCTTATATTTTCCCCACTTGTTAGCGTGACCTAACACCTTAATGAAGCTCGCCTACCAAACTTAAAAATGCAACGAAATGTATGCAATACCGATTAAATATCTACAACTTTTTATAACATCAGATGGGATCGCAATGCTTATGTATGTACCCAGGTATACATGAAACGAAACTGGAAGATGAGCAGCTGTGGAGCCACCGCGATAAACAATATTTGCGAGACGTGCCATTTTGCGAGACGTGCCATTTTGCGGAACGTGCTGTCGCATAATTTTTAATAAAGTCCTTTTCAAGCCTTTCACACGTTTACAGATCCTTTGTATTGCGACGCGTCATAGTTTCACCATTAATTCAGAACAACGAAATTTCAAAATACTTTATTCACGGGTAGGAATACCTCGAATACGAGGTTTGATCAAAAAATTCCAGGACTGTTTAAATTACGCACCATCAAAGGTCGGAGCGTGGTGCAATTATTTAAAATTCTTTCTCCGAAAGCCTCTCGCAACATTTGAAAAGTTTCCATGCTTGTTTTTTACAATTTCCCACGAAATTTCACACAGATGCGTTGTTCCTCTTTTTCATCTATATAACAAAAATTAAATGCTGTTCGTTGGTCACGACATCACGTGAGAACGGCTGAACCGATTTGGCTAATTGTTTCTTTTAAATGTTCGTTGTAGTCCGAATCAGGTTTTTAGGATAAACAAAACTGGAAAAGTTGCCCGGAAACATGAAAATTCGGGAAATGTGCTTCTTGAATCATATTTCAATACAACAAAAAAACGAATCGCAGCTTTTAATCAATATTTCAGTAGAAATTTACATACGAGCATATTTTGAGCTGCACAAAGGTTAATTTCATTATAATAATAATAAAAGAAGTCTTTTTGTGAAAGAAAAATACATTAGAATCAGTGGATATTTTCTCGATTTTTTCTCTATTTTGGACACTCACATTATTAGATATAAACGTAATCTAACTAAATCATGACCAAAGATAGTCTAACTAGATCATGCACAAAGGTTCATTTGATAGAGGAAGGTTCATCACAGCCCATTTTTGTGAAATAAAATACATTAGAATCTGCAGAATTTTTCTTGATTTGTTTCCTCTACTTTGGACACTCACATTATTAGATATAAACGTAATTAAATCTAATTAAATCATGACCAAAGATAATCTAACTAGATCATGCACAAAGGTTCATTTGATAGAGGAAGGTTCATCACAGCCCATTTTTGTGAGATATAATACATTAGAATCTGCAGAATTTTTCTTGATTTGTTTCCTCTACTTTGGACACTCATATTATTAGATATAAACGTAATCTAACTAAATCATGACCAAAGATAGTCTAACTAGATCATGCACGAAGATTCATTTGATAGAGGAAGGTTTATATACACAGCTCATTTTTGTGAAAGAAAATACATTAGAATCTGCAGAATTTTTCTTGATTTGTTTCCTCTACTTTGGACACTCACATTATTAGATATAAACGTAATCTAATTAAATCATGACCAAAGATAATCTAACTAGATCATGCACAAAGATTCATTTGATAGAGGAAGGTTCATCACAGCCCATTTTTGTGAAATAAAATACATTAGAATCTGCAGAATTTTTCTTGATTTGTTTCCTCTACTTTGGACATTCACATTATTAGATATAAACGTAATCTAACTAAATCATGACCAAAGATAGTCTAACTAGATCATGCACAAAGGTTCATTTGATAGAGGAAGGTTCATCACAGCCCATTTTTGTGAAATAAAATACATTAGAATCTGCAGAATTTTTCTTGATTTGTTTCCTCTACTTTGGACATTCACATTATTAGATATAAACGTAATCTAACTAAATCATGACTAAAGATAATCTAACTAGATCATATGCACAAAGGTTCATTTGATAGAGGAAGGTTCATTTGATAGAGGAAAGTTCATCACAGCCCATTTTTGTGAAAGAAAAATATATTAGAATCTGCAGAATTTTTCTTGATTTGTTTCCTCTACTTTGGACACTCATATTATTAGATACAAACTGAATATGTAGTGGACCCAGCGGACAGTATTTAACCTTCCTCTCTAGAATGAGCCCTCACTCGGCTCAAAATATGCTCGTATGGGGACCAAAAAGTATTTCCGCGTAAACTCACGTTCTGGCCCAAAATCTAGTAATTTTCTAGTAATGTTACATGTACACCCTACTCCCTTAACGAAGAGTTCGGCGACAGGTCTCGCTTTAGCGTGGTATCGCCGTTGGCCGAGTCAGAATCAATCTACCGTAGCCGCGCTCCGATTGTACCGTGTTTTTCGTTAATAATTTCGAAACAAAGCTGCGGTGGCCATTTTCGCAAAGGAAGATGTCGCTTCGAATGACCTCAGGAACCTCCTATTTCCGAGGTTTGCATCAGTTTTGGGACACCCTGTACGTAGCCGAACGAAACGTCGATACATCGGCTGATTAAAAGCAATAAGCGCAGGGGTTTCCCGCTAATCCATCATTATTAACTGAAATCCCCGGGAGAAATCGGAGGCTCGTTGCGCCATGATTTTTCTTTACGATCAGCCGACCGACTTATTCCTGGAATAAGAAGGAATTGGTCGTCGTCTTCAACGCCCTTAACGATTGCTGACAGTAGTAGCTATCCACGCTGATAAGAGATAAGCAACGACAGGAAAACGGTGCCGCTTCTGCGGCACAAGCTCCCGCGAGGAGCTTATTCTTAGCTCGAAACAGAATCGATTTATCCCTTCGGCTTGTATGCTGGTTGGTACTGTGCCACTGCGGCCCCTGAAGTCATCGTTGATCAGACAGAGAGAAACCGGAGAAAAAAAAAGAAAGGAAAAAGAAAATAGAGGAGAGGTGTGATGGCGGGAACCGAGAAAAACTAGCGAATCGGACGCAAAACGAGGATACGGCAACGGTAAATCGTGGAATAATGAGCAGAGATAAATGAAACGCGACGGAATAATTATCACGAACAAAATTGTCCGCGATGTACTCTCTTTCTCTCTGGAGTACAGCAATACTTCCCACGGAGAAAACAAAGGAATTTAACCGTTTTCTATCTAAAGGCGGATTTGTTCAGTTTGTTTTTAAATCACGTTTCAATGAAACAATGTAAACGCCACGGCACAAACACGCTCTCCTTCAATATTCATTTTTCTCTGTTGTTTATTGAATTTCTGGCCGAGCCTTGCCCTTCACATATTCAATTATAGCTTGTTTGTTGGCACACAACAGATTCAAAGCATCTAAAAATCTATATCAGAACGCGAAGACCTCCGACATATTTAAATAAAAAGACTATGGAACTACTCTCTAAGGTGGTTAAATGATAAAGCATTCTTTGAAGAAGTTCTTACAGTTTTTCAGAAAGACATTTTCGAAAATCACATTTTTCGGAGTACCTAATCAAAAATGTGAAGCGCGTGAAATTTGACCGTCGCAGAGTTTATCAAGGTCACTACAATATTAAACAAGTATAATAACTTTTATTTGAAACATCGTTTGATATCCTTATAGTTTTCAAGATATGGAATTTTGTTCGTAAAACTCCAATGATAATAAAGCGAATACGTTCTTTTATAACAGTGCTCTTTTATTATAATCATGCCTAAAATACGAGAACGTTCACATAATATAGTGAATTAAATTGTGTATAGCAATTTTTATCAAATTTGTCAGTATCTACAAGTGTCAATGTTTCGCCTCGATCCAAGTTTCCGTTATAGCACTTGTCATACCGGTTTCAAATGAAATCTGATAGGAGAAGCAGAAAGGGGATGCAACTACTCCATACATCCACGCCGCTAATAAATACAGCTGACCCTATTCCGCGAAATATCGGCCACATTACAGACACAAATCGGATTAACAGTTCTGGAATCAGAACTCATACTGCAATACGCAACTAGTGTCCGTCAGGTATCGACGTTCAAACGTGATGCAGCTAAAGATAGTTCGTACATGAAAATCGAACCTGCGTATAACGAATACTTTCACGCCATTAACAGACGTGCAGCTTTATAAATCTAAAGCATTATTAACCCTTTTGCATGAAGCTTGTACCGGTGCTACCGACTTCAGCCATCCGCGGCCGTCAACTGAATTGTTGGCCCGTATCATCGCGCGTGGCCGTGTATCGATGTTACTTTTGATCTTATTTAGGAATTACACGGAACGATCAAAACAGAAGACAGTATTATAATTTGTACAGTAAATTACCTCAGCATAGTTCGTAGAATTTATTTAATATGGTAATTTTTAAAATGTTTGATACATAATGCTACATCGCCAACGTCACATTCAAAAACTGTTTCTTTTCGAACTAACATAGATAAGCATATCTGTTTGGGAAAATGCCAATCAGTGTGTCGCGATAATGAATCATTGATAGATGCAGTCTCTTTGCAATATTCTTCAATCATTTCTTCCACTAAACGTGAAAAGCACGATCCGACTGATTGTTTTTGAAAAGCAACTGTTTAGTAACATCATTGTCTATAAAGTAAAAAAAATATTTTTGTAGTTATTTTTCAATAAATAATATTTTAGTATAACATAATAGTGGAATTCAGTGTCTCGATTATTTGAATATACTTTCTCAGAAATGCACGCTTAACGAAAAGTTTTACAGAATATTTTGCGGTTGGTGATAGATGACGATAGCCATGTGCTGATTGTTCCGCTTACAAATGCAAAAGGGTTAACCCTTATCACTCGAATGGTGACTCTGAGAGAGGCGCCACTAAAAATTGCTGTACCATTATTCAAAATATTGGTGAATTCTTCTCGATCGGAAATTTGGATAATTAAAGTTTAAATGATATCGGCGCCAGGTTCGATCATTTTCAAATATTTTCAGACGCAATACTTGTTCTCTGAAAAAGATCCACATCGGGATCGAAACGTCAGAAACATTTACTAATTGCACATTTGTTGTTTTTTCTTTCTAAAATGATCGAACCTGGCGCCGATATCATTTAAACTTTAATTATTCAAAATATTGTTTACATTATTAAAGTAATTGTCCTCTTCATGCATAAAGGAATTGGAAACCGTATAAAACTGCGTATACGGGGTGTGGCCGGTGCAACCGAGCAGGGGGTGGTACTTCATGTAAAATTAAGTCAAAAAGGGAATGACATTTTTCGTTCGACGCCCCGTTTTCAAGAAAATCGAGTTTGAAAATGTAGTGAATGTGCATGCTATTGGAGAGGAACTATCTGCTGCGTCTGACCATGGCTGACCAATTCTACTACCTGCGTATACCAAAGCACGTGAACCCGATGGATCTTTAAACTCGATTTTATCGAAAACGAGGCATCAAACGAAAAAATGTTACTCCTTTTTGTTAAATAATTCCACAAATAATTTTACACGTAGCATCATCCCCTGCTCGATTGTACCACCCCTTCGGCAACACCCCATATATTCCGATTAATATGTTTAGACTTATTTGCTGGATCATACAAATAAGTAAAACTGTTTAAAATTTAAAAATGCTTTCTATTTACAAAATTCAAAATATTTCAAATAAAAACTGAAATTAACATTACAAAACTTAAACCTAAGGATAACTTTATACATTTAATAGTGTTTCCTATTCTCCTTTAAGTTTCATGTAAAAAAAAGTCGATAACAAGGAATAACATATTTCCGTTTGACGCCCCGTTCACTAGAAAATCGAGTTTGAAAATGCAGCGACCGCGTGTGCTATTACATAGAACCATCTGCTGCGTCTGACCATGGCTAACCAATTCTACTGTACGTAATTTTAAAACCAAAAATTGAAATTATCAATAGTAAGTCACTAATCGATATGCTGTAAATCATTTAGCAAATGTTTGTTTACAGTACAAAGTATATTAACGAATCTTCATGTTATAAAATAATTAATTATTGAGTAACATTACATTTTCGCCAGTATTAAATGTTAATTATATCGGATATTAAACGTCTAAATTGTCCTCCGCACGTAAGAATGATAAACCACAGAACTGTGCAAATAAAAAACAATGTTGAATTGAGTGCATAATGTAATTAAACTTAAATAAACCGAAACAAATATCAACGTTACATTAAAAAGACAGCGTAAGATTAAAAATATTTTCAACCACACGTGCATGTACTAACAAAGACAGTTATTCGTTCTCTTTGTTCTACAAAGGCGCTTCGTAAATACGTAGTAATGGAAAAAGTTTTCCTCTGCTACTTTTCATGAAATGTTCTTGTATTTGAAAAAGACGAACTTAAAGGGAAAAGTTTTTGCGCAGTGACGCACGGCTGCAACAAAACGAAGTTTCTCGTTTTGCTTAAAAACCGGTAATATCCAAAGTGTCTTTTACACGACATGATTTTTTAAATACTTCTTTTATTTTACCCAAAAATTAAAATATTTCCAGCAATTTGTTTCAGAAATTTTCATTTGAGGAAGTTTAATACCGTCACATTCTAGAAGAGCCTTATCAATGAACATTTAAGTGGAAAAATATGTGACAAACCCTTTTACTTCACTTTATTTAATTAGTGCTGACAATTAATTCTGTAACTTTCAAGAACCACAAAAGACATACAAACGACGCACAAACTTATCGTCTCCCTGTCCATCCAGATCATAAATTTGAAATAGCAAACTGTGAAAGAACACCTTATAGCCATTTTCAGAAATCCTGGATTATAAAATACTAACTTCAAGGTACTTACAAACTTCTCAGAATATTCGCTGCCAGTGGTTGCACAAACTGTATGTACACCTTTTAAAATAGAATAACTTTTTTACATTTGTACCAAACGACCTATGTATATGGTATTTGGTCCCCTTAGGGTTTTAAATTCATTTAACAATCTCCCCTTTCTTTCTACTTCTCCCTGTCGCCTTATAAACCATAAATCCAGAAAAAAACGCAAGCAAACGAACGGTTATTTAATATAGAAAAATACAGAACAAACATGTTTATATCTGCTCCTCGTGTTTACCTTGAACGGAATATTATAATACTTCGAAATTGTGCATATGTAAATATTTTCCTTGCGTAGTATATTCCATATCCTGGAGGGATGCATGGCATTCGTTATCAGGTAATTAAATCTGTGCTTAGCAACGAGCTTGTATTTAACTTTACCCTTTGCAAAGTGAAAGTTCTCGAGTAATTAACTATTATACGTGATACAGTAAATTACTTTGGTACACAGAGAAAATTATCGAGCAATCCTTTGTAGCACTTCTTTCAAGCTACCTTCGCGCATTCCTTAGGAAAATATAATTAAAAAATGTACTTTTATATACGCGGTATTTCGTAACTGGTGGCACAAGTGTAAAGAGGGTGATACTACGTGAAAAATGAAGGCGAAAAAACGGAATAATATTTTCCGTTTGGCAACTCATTTTCGAGAAAATCGAGTTTGAAAATGCAGCGAATGCACGTGCTATTGCATAGGAATCCTTTGACAGTCTGACCATGTTCAACCAATTATAATCAAGAATACAAAGCCTCACACGAAAAAATTGTATTCTGTATTTTCGACAGTTTTCATATATTACAAAGTTAATGTATTGGTAATCACTTTTCAATAAGTATTTCATGTGCATCTTTGCAATAAACAAAATTTTGGATATCTTAACAATTAATTTACATTTGATTAAATTTAAAAAAAACAGCTTTACAGTCATGGAACTTCTACTTATTTTAAACAATTTTGTTCACCAATTTTATTAAATATTTCCGTTGATTTCTTTATTTCGCTGTTGAGTAATAAATGAGGATTAATATTCTTCAAGTCTTGAACGCGTTAAAGTGCGATCTCCTTTGCAAGTTCAAACACGAGTCGGCTACAACTCTTGAAATCGGAATGAAATTTCCACTCTTTCAATTTTCTTGTTCTAAAATAGAATTTTTAACTATACATTTGTTACTTATTTAGTAGTTTTTCAGATAATTTCAATCATTTACTCTTCACATTATGAATATTTCTAGAAATACAGAGAAATTTTTAAACAAACACATCGGTGATTTAAATTATCTGAAAAATTAATAAATAAGTAAAAAATGAACCGTTTTAAATTTTATTTACAAATACAAATTTCAACAATGCATGACCCTGCGTTTAGACTTCGGAAGCAGTGGATCAATAAACGCTTGCGTTTTGGTCTGGTGCAACATTCAAAAATCTCGAAGCGAAAATACAAACGCAAACGTGCGTACCGAACACCTCACGTGTTTGCGTTTGGGCGATGCTCTTTCGCGTTTCTTCGCAAGTGAAAAACAAGGAAAGACAAACCAAATCGCGTCGTAGGAACGCAAACTTGTGCGTCCAGAGGCACAGCAGAGAGCTACGAGGAATGGAGTATGGATCGCAGAACGCTGCGTCCAGACGCGCAAAGGAGATCGCACATTTACGATGGTATCACTTTCGTTCCTGTGCTGCTCGATTATCGAACCGCGCACGTTGTTAAAACACCAAACGCGCCTGGCGCATTCTCCACATACGGTGCCGCATTGCACGAAGCACTTGCAGAGTGCATACCCTTTATGCAATGCAGGTTCGAAAAAGAATTTTATACTCTTTAAACCGGATGTAACATAATATTGCCACGTATCGCTGCCTGCAAATACCTACAGCGTGACAAACGCAATTTGATTGGGTTCGAACGAATTTTCGCAGCGTTTCGAAATTGAAATTCCATGGTAAAATTAAGATTTAAATATTAATGCTCTCAGCGCAGAGGTTCGATCATTTGTTACTTGATTTACAAAGCAATTTTGCAAACTACTAAGGTAATCTTCAGTGGTTACTAGAATTGCGTCTGAAAATGTTGAAATTTTGGAATACATAACGAGAAATTATTAAAAATTAGTTGCAATTTTTGTCGTTAAGAAAACTGCTCACTAGCTTTGTGGTGAAAATGAAAAAATTCGGTGTGATAATGTGATACCTGTTGAATATATTAACAACAAATACGATCGATATATGGTTATAAGTAAAATTAAAATATTTATTCACAGGTTTATTCAATAACATGATAAGCAGACTGTGGATTTTTATGTATGATAAAAATGTTTTTTATTGATTGTGCGAAGCAGGAATGACATAAAAACTGATTTCATCCCTTAACGACTTTGTTACATGAAAAGCATCGTTACAACAATTTTGAATGTTTGTAAATCTTTTACTATTTTATAATTTTAGTCCAACCAATTTTTTCACAAATGCATAAAGATCCGTAGTCCAATGATTTCTTAAAAATGACAGAAAGTAATGCAACAGAATGGAAAGTATATTATTGAATAAATATCGTAAAATTTTATCTTTGAATTTGAATTCAAAAAGTTATTTTCCGTTATTTTTCCGACATACTGTGTGGAATTAATTCTCTTCAAAGTACACAGAATTTCATTCGTAGCTCTGATTGAAACATTAAAAGTGTTCACCGAAGATATAGTTTCGAACCCATTAGCTGTTAGGAGAGCCTGCGAAGGTGTTCCATTCAGAATACCGCAACATTTTCAATTCTTTATGCATCAACCTTAACTTGGCACCGCAAACTGTAGTTGTTCTGTCTAGTGACCGCTATTTGAGCAGAAGTTAATTAAAAAGGTGGTTGAAAGCAGCTTGCACAAGATACGACGGCCTCGAGGGAAAAGTCCGAGAAAAAATGGAGAAGCAACGGTGTTGAACCTCCGACCACACACACACTTTTCCCTCTTTTCGCGTATCGCTGACTACTAGGAGCTTATTTTCCGTTTCTGCGCGGAACTCTTTGTCACCGCTGCTTTATCGAACTTCATTAAAATCCTTGAAGTGGATAAGGTGGTATAAAATGATAGAAATTGTCCTCACTTCATTTATTAGTGAAATCGATAAACGCGAATATCAGTGCAGTGTTGTAGTTTCGGAGGATTGTAATCGACTGTCGTCTATTATTGCATTTCCTAAACATGTCGGAGTTAGAAAAGTCAAAAAGATAGGAGAGAAACAAAAAAGAGAATGGAACAGGAAAACTTAAGAAAATAGCGACAGCGATAGAAAAGTAGGCGAAGGACCGAGACTAACGAAAACCAAAACTCTGGCGACGTTCTCAAGAATGCGTTGAAAATTACTGAAGGGCTGGCCACCAAATGTGCGACCAGCAGACAGGAAATAGAGAATAATAGCGTAACAGAGTTGAAAGAGAAGAGAAATTTTTAGAAGAAAAATATACTACAGCCACCACAACTTTTTCACTCAGGAAATATCCTGTCGACTACATCACGAATTTACAGTGCTCCACGAAAGTATTTGAATCGAAGTTAGAAAGTCTTCAGGAATGTTTCAATAGGCTATACCGAAATCGATTACACGTTGACCTTTTTTTATAAAGTTCTCGTATTTTAAAGTCTGATCAGAACGGATAAAGGAATTCTTGAAAACAAAAGTTTTGGTATTAATAGAACGAAATATAAAAATAAAAGCTTTCTCGTAACAGTATCACACAGTTCGTTTAGAAATGTGTATAAGCGATAAAACGATCTAAACGACACAACAGCATTGTTTATAAATTATCGTTTATTTTGGATTGAATTAAACAAGCTTCTTAGAAGCTCCAAAAAACTCAACAACCGAGACAGTCTGTCAACCTATAATGATGCTTAACATCGCCCTTCGTACAGAATACATTAGCATACACCTTATTAACATACTGGAAGCAGCTGACGTAATTTTACGTCATTTTAAAAAGTATAACTGGCATCCGGCGACGTAATTTTACTTCGTTTTAAAATCAATAATTGATTGCCGCCAACATGATTTCACATCGCTTTATATTTAGAACGATGCAGATCACTTTCCTGATGATGTAGCAACGTTTTCCTGTTCATATTTGAATGTTACAACCCTGGGGGCAAACAAAATTATGAAAAACTCATTAATACATAAAAGAACTTGAATGTTAATCAAAATAAATATTTTTAGTATATTTTTTGTCGACGCAATTTTATAGCTGGCTAAAGAAACATCTATCGATTTTGAATTTTATTAAATTTTTGGAAAAGGCTTACATTATTACTTTGTATTATTACATTACTTTATTATTTCATCAGGCTTATATTATTGCATAAAGATTCATAACCTATTTGATACGTCGAAAACGTGCAATACCTTCATCAAATCGATTCTCACTGATGAAACTAATTATCTTTCGTTTTATAATTTATTTTATAATCTACGTTATAGATGTATAATAAATAAAATATATTATACAGGATGGTTATACAGTATTCAATGTATGAAAAAACGTTTTTTATATATTATGAAAACTTATGAAGATGTTATTAAAAAATAAACCATTTTCTTTTGATGAAATATATTTTAATATAACTATATTATTAAGTACCTAAACTAATAATTTATCGGGTGTCTTATAATTTTCTCCATAGCTATACGCTAATGCTGCACCTGAGTTAAACAAATATTATCAATATAATCGCAATTCTATCGTGTTTGTTCTCGTTTTAATCAGAAATAAATCACCAATCCGTTGGTGAAAATTTCGTAACGAAATAACTAAAAAGTGATTCCCAAGTGCATTTCACGTATTGTTGCCAAAATCGGTGGTTCGAAACCCACCTTAATAAACTGTACGTAAAATAAATAAAACAAATCAAGGTAAAATAACTAAAACTAATAAAGTGTCATCATTGCATTAGTATTGCTTCAGCGATATAAAAACCCCATTTATTTTGTAGAGCGACAATTTTCACGCTATCCGTACAGATGAAAGTCACGCCACGGATAGGAACACCGTAAGTCCTTTTTGGTAGGCGATGCCGTATAGCTGTACAGCATCGTCTGCAGCTTAATCCTATAGGCGAATCTTCTTCGCGTAATAACCTTTCAAAGGCAGCGTTTCAAAGAAAGGAATCACATCCTCGGGCAAGAAATCGATTGCACCTGTCAGCCTTGACGTGGGGCGAGTTCGCGAAACAATGACTACGGCGAACATCGCCGGTTCTTCTTACATCGAAGTAGTCGCCCTGTTTTACCATGCCATTGTCTAACTGCCAGCATTGTCTTTGCTTTACATAGTCTGGGGAAAAGGGAGACAGAGACGTTGCAGCATCCTCCTCTGTTTCCACTCACCTTGCTCGTCTCACAACGTACAAGCTAGTAATAGTTTAGGGCAAAGTTGGGCAGTATCTGTACAAGGTGTCCCAAAATAAGTGTAACTCCTGGAAGTGGGAGGTTCCTTAGATCATTTGAAGCAACATTTTCCTTTACAAAATAAACGGGGTTTTTATATCGCTGAAGCAATACTAATGCAATGATGACATTTTATTAGTTTTAGTTATTTTACCTTGTTTTGTTTTATTTATTTTACCTACAGTTTATTAAGGTGGGTTTCGAACCACCGATTTTGCCAACAATACGTGAAATGCACTTGAGGATCACTTTTTAGTTATTCCGTCACGAAATTTTCACCAACGGATGATTTTTTTCTGATTAAAACGAGAACAAACACGATAGAATTGCGATTATATTTACAATATTTGTATAACTCAGGTGCAGTATCAGCGTATAGCTATGGAGAAAATTATAAGACACCCGAAAAATAGTTTTGGTACTTAATAATATAGTTATATTAAAATATATTTCATCAAAAGAGAATGGTTTATTTTTTAATAACATCTTCATAAGTTTTGCGAAAAATAATAACGCATTTCTAATTTATTCGAAAATAATACTATTTCGGTTGGACATAACTATAAGACACTAATGTTAGTCGATCACAGACAGTCGTTGAATCGATATACTCTATTATAGTGATTTTGTTAGTATAAAATAGATAAACATTAAAACTAAATAAAACCATGCCACATGCTAAAGTTGTAACCGAAGAGGAAAAGATAGAAATCTTTCATACATAATATATAAAAAACGTTTTTTCATACATTTGATACTTTATAACCATCCTGTATAATATATTTTATTTATTTAAGGAGGTTCCTTAGATCATTTGAAGCAACATTCTCCTTTATAAAAATTGTGTCCGCTGCTTCGTTTAGGAGTTATTATCGAAAAACACGGACCAATCAGAGCGCGGATACAGCGGACTGATTCTGGTTCGGCCAATAGCGACACCACGTTAAGCGGGGCCTGTTGCCGAGTGGGACTCCGTTCGCTATAGCCGGGTTCTGATTGGTCCGTGTTTTTCGTTAATAACTCTTAAACAAAGCAGCGAACGCCATTTTTGTAAAGGAAAATGTCGCTTCAAATGATCTAAGGAACCTCCTGTTTCCGGGAGTTACACTTATTTTGGGACACCCTGTATACAAAAGTATCTAGATACGTATTTAGATACAAGATACGCATTTCGATACAAGATACGTATCTATTATTCGTGACCCTTTTTATTTGACTTATATTTAGATACATTTGGATGCGAACCGAAAGGATCCGAAGCTATAGATACATTTGTAACTAGGATCTGTATCTAGATACAGATCCCATCGGATCCTTTAAAGATCCTTTCCGATCATTTCGGATAACCATGGCCAGCTCGAGGCCCGAAAGTCGAGCAGGTCCTATGGGAATCACCGACACAAATTTTTTCGACACGGTTTTAACCGACAACAAAGTCTGACAGCGATTTTAGATTCGTTGTCGTTTTCAAAATTCTTGTCGTTCAATTATTACACGTATTCAGTTTTGTCATAAACGCATAAAATCCGCTGTCTAGTAATTATACTACTGCAGGTTTTATCATATCAGATTCGTAATTTTATTCTTTAATCAAGCTAAATATCGGGCGAGGCAGACAACGGTAAACCCAATATATCGATTCTGTAATTAAAATTATAATGCGTTGAATTACCTGTATTGCATTTATTAAATTGAATTATATTTCCCATTAGAACGTGTCCATTGTTCCGTTCAATAAAACAATAACCCCTTTTAAAGCGAGTGGAAACCTTTTCAGCAACTTCCTTTATGTCCGGCCGTTCTCGCGGCAAACGTTCGTTCAAAGTAATTCGATACAAAAATGTAACTCGACGCTTAATAAAATATATAGACACTTTTTCAGATTAAAAAATGATTGCTCTCATTTATGCAGCCGCGTAAACTGCATTTTAACGTTCATTAATCAACAACCATTTTTATAAAAACCGACTAGCTTTCATACAGAAAGGAATTAAATTATTCTTCGACGGACAAAAAGCGATCGCGATTTTTTTGAAATATTTTCATACATGCAGACGGTTTTTGTGTACACCCATGTCTCGATGCACGATCTATTTTTGGACCAAAATGTTGGAGTATTTTGTAAAAAAAATAGTATACCATATAATTGTAATATTAACCACCGTCGAAAGAATAATAATCCAATGATAAAAATTGTTTGTTTCTAATGATTTCTTCATAGAACTTTTATCAGCAAATTTGTGACATTCTTTATATTCGAATGAGTCCAAACACGACGCGATTTGTATGTTTTCTATTAGTTTAATTAACGATACATTAGACTCTCAATTATAAGAACTAATTAGTGGAAAGAATGTCACAAATGTGCCGGTAAAAATGACTAAAAAAAGTAGTTTGAACCAAAACAATTTTGTTATTGCATTTACATTATTGAACCACAATAGTGCTCGGATTTTTTGAAAATGTTTATTGAAAAACGTCATTTCAGTAATCTCCTTTGCAACCTCTGTTTTATTTAAATGTAAATCATTTTTATAAATATCTTTTATAAATGAACAAGACTCGCGATCCAAATTATGTAACATTGATTAATTGCTATTATAGCGCCTAATCTATTTGTATGATTTTTTTGTGACAAAATCATCGTTAGAAACGCACGAATTTTGAATGAAAGTTATCCTAGTCTGTTTGCGAAGTTTATTGTTGTTATTTGATACATCGCGGCGCAGTGGCATTAATGTCGGCACTGACAAATAATCAGCGGCATAAATAATTCAGTTCAGTTGAAAACCATTAGCGGCCAGTGTATTTCAATTCTTCGTGGCGTTGGTCAAACGTAAAAACATGTATTCGCGCCTGACATATCGCACGCAAAATGTTTGCATGTCCAATGAAGCCGGATATTAACAACGACGTTGAAAGAGTGCAGTATGAATTTTAAAACAGGTTTCCGTGTACAAGAAAAAATGGAAACATCCTTTCTGGAAGTAACTTTGGAAACGTGACATATTTTCATTCCGTCTAAGTGATTTGTAATCGCGTTTCAGGGATGCAGTAAAGCCAGCGAAAAATACATCGGGTAGAAAAGTACATGAAAACGGACTTAACCTGTCAAGCGACCTTCCAAGAAATCGATGGAATAATTTATGCGTTAATACATCGCGTGTAATTTGTTCATAACTTCGCACGTGTTGCCGTACACACTGCCATTTCTCCTCAACGCGTACATTTCATTGCCAGATGGGATCTTTTACTATATAAACAATTTATATCAATAAGTGAACTATAAGAAAAATAATGTAATTCTCCTCTTATAATCGAACGCTAATGATTCTTTTTTATTTGTTTTTAGAGGTATATCACACATTTTTATCAAGTTATGGCTTGGAGCACAAAGATTAGTCTTGTTGGATGCTCAATTGTTTATTTTACGATGAACGGAGACTAAATTTATAACCGAAGACATCGATTCAAATTATCTGAAAAACTACTAAATGAGTAACAAATGAATAGCTTAAAATTGTATTTTAAAACAAGAAAATTGAAAGAAATGATTAGAAAAAATATATATTTATTATGATAATCATCAGAACATAAAGATCAGTTTTTAATGAATTTTAGTGGAAATCCCGATTTCAACAGTTATAATAAAATGTCACGATCCAGCTCACTGTGTAAAATCAACAAGATCAAGATCAAAATCAAAGACGCTTTTTACATGAATTCGGATTACAGCTATTTTTACGAAAAATATTAATCCTCATTTATTACTGAACAGCGGATCTTTATGCAAAATTAAAAGAAGTGAAATAGAAATTCATTTCTTTTCTTAGTCCGTTCAATAGATTGTAAACAATGTAAAAATATCTTTAAATTTTTCAATAGTTTTACTGTTTGAAGTTACAGGTTTTGCACTCCGAATTCACACTGTTGCAAATTTATTTCACCATTTTGCAAAGAAAGTATTTTTAACCCTTTGCACTCCTTCGTAGAGTTGACATCAGCGAAACAGAAATATAAATAAAACGGGTCTTTAAATGTGTTCGGTTCTTCCTTTATATATTGAAGTGTCTTATTATTTTAGTTAAAAACAAATACAAGTTCTTGTCACTTTGACAATCTCAGACAATCGAATTTCCTTAATGCGATATTGTTTCTTGACGATTTAAAAACTAATCTGCATTCTCTACAGCGAAATGAACGCAGCAATGGCAGTTTACGTTCCAGCACGCATAACAACACGAACAAACAGAAAACAGTTGTGTAATAAGAACGCGAAAGTGTATTGATCAAATGGAGATAGAATTTTTTCGCGTAACACGCGTTCTTGCGACGCGCACGTAACTTTGTGAATAACAAATTACATACGTGGAAGCACTCGGCTGAAAGCATTCGCTATCGCACGCAAATATTTCCGCGCAGTACTGCATGTGGACTCTTGTTTTTCCATGCGAACGCGGCGTTCGCATTTGTGTGGAGGCCAGCATCGGAACAAAGGGGACAACGAGCACAAACAAATATACCTGAATTCCCGTGTACCCACAACTTTTTCAACCGTGGCGGGATTTAGCGTGTCGTACCGTATAACGTGCAGCACTTAGCCCATTAACGCCGCTACTGATTAAAATCGATACTCTGACTTAACAGTAAATACACCGTGATACCGGCATGGTCACGCCAACAGTGATTACATTGAAGCAATAGCAGTATGTAATAAGCTACATGGGAAACACCGGGTGATCAAATTATTGCAAACATATGCACGCATTGGGTCCCATTGTAATCACCGACACAAATTCACCCATTCCAGATTTGACCGATAACGCCTATAAAGGCGTTAGCTCGGTTAACCGAGCACGACTTTGATCGATAACGATTTTGACCGGCAACGAATGTAAAATCGTTCTTTCAAAGTAATTTTCGGTGAAATATTCCTGGTGAAAACCGTGTCGGTGATTTCCGTGGGACCCGCACAAAGCATGTGTTCTACGCTTCTTTTTTTGTGCAAGGGTGGTGGGGAAATGCTATTACGCACCACCCTCCATTCCCCCACGGCTCTTAAAAAAAGGAGGTGCCGACATAAGAGAGGGGCTGAAAAGGGCCGGAGGGCCCTGGGCGGTGGAGGTTTAGCGGTTATGGCAGTGTTACTATCTAGGTAAATAATTCCCCATGCATAACATCCTTAGAGGGGAACCGAGTCCCGCACTACCCTCCCCAAACTTCATCTTAGGGGAGGGTGTTCTTAAGGGGGTAGAGGCCCCACGTGACCATGGTATTTTTCAGTGTGACCAACCTCCGCGCGGAAAACCAATTTGGCAACAATGATGAACATACATTTGCATCAATCTAACGCTTCAATTTCGCTATAATTACAGGTTTTTTTCTTTTCATCAGTATCTTTATTGCTATTAATGAATCCGAATGGCTTCATGCCCTTCACACTTTTGTTGTTACGAATCTACGCTGATAATTCTCCTGACTAAGCGCCATCTTGTCCAAGTAGCTGAACTAAAATTGCCCTTCATTGACCTTCATGAACGGAATCTGGGAAACAATTGAATGTGATCACGGGACCACACCTCACGTCCTCATACGATTATGTATTGAGCTGAGTGAGGGCTCATTCGAAAGAGGAAGGTTAAATGAAGCGCGCGTGGATCCCTAAATTAGCAGGAAAAATCTTGTTGTGATCGAAAAATACATTAGAATCTCCGGAATTTTTCTTCATTTGTTTTCCCTACTTTGGACACTCACATTACTACATATAAACATAATGTAACTAAAGTTGGACCCACGCGCGCTTCATTTAACCTTCCTCTTTAGAATGAGCCCTCACTTAACTCAAAATATAATCGTATGAGGACGTGAGGTGTGTTCCCGTAAACTTGTTTTTTTAGTAATATTCTAGTTATATTCTAGTAATGTCACGTGGGTACCCTACCCCCTTAAGAGCTTTTATTAAGGGGGTAGAGGCCCCACGTGACCATGGTATTTTTCATTGTGACCAACCCCAGCACGAAAAACCAATTTGGCAACAGTGATGAACATACATTTGCATCAATCTAACGCTTCAATTTCGCTATAATTACAGGTTTTTTTCTTTTAATCATTATCTTCATTGCTATTAATGGATCCGAGTGGCTTCATGCCCTTTACACTTTCGTTGTTACGAATCTACGCTGATAGTTCACCTGAGTTCACCTGACTAAGCGCCATCTCGTCTAAGTAGCTGAACTAAAATGGCTTCTACTCACCCTTCATGAAGAGAATCTGGGGAACAATTGAATGCGATCACGCGGGAACGTTTCACGTCCTCATACGATTATATTTTGAGCTGAGTGAGGGCTCATTCGAAAGAGGAAGGTTGCACGCAGTGCGGTCTTCTCGATTTTTTCGCGAGAAAAATCTTTTTGTGCACGAAAAATACATTAGAATCTCCGGAATTTTTCTTCATTTGTTTCGCCTACTTTGGACACTCATATTACTTCATATAAACATCAACTAAAGAAAACATGAGAAGAGCGCACTGCGTGCAACCTTCCTCTTTCGAATGAGCCCTCACTCAGCTCAAAATATAATCGTATGAGGACGTGAAACGTTCCCGCGTAAACCCCTGTTTTCACTTGTTTTCTAGTAATATTCTGGTTAGATTCTAGTAATGCCACGTGGGTAACCAGAATATTACTAGAAAACAAGTGAAAACAAGGGTTTACGGGAACACACCTCACGTCGTCATATGATTATATTTTGAGCTGAGTGAGGGCTCATTCTAAAGAGGAAGGTTAAATGAAGCGTGCGTGGGTCCAACTTCAGTTACATTATGTTTATATCCAGTAATGTGACTGTCCAAAGTAGGGAAAACAAATGAAGAAAAATTCCGGATATTCTAATGTATTTTTCGATCACAAAAAGATTTTTCCTGCTATTTTGGGGACCCACGCGCGCTTCATTTAACCTTCCTCTTTCAAATGAGCCCTCACTCAGCTCAATATATAATCGTATGAGGATGTGAGGTGTGTTCCCGTGATCGCATTCAATTGTTTCCCAGATTCCCTTCCTGAAGGGTGAGTAGAAGCAATTTTAGTTCAGCTACTTGGACGAGATGGCGCTTTGTCAGGAGAATTATCAGCGTAGTTTCTTAACAACAAAAGTGTAAAGGACATGAAGCCACTCGGATGCATTAATAGCAATAAAGATAATGATTAAAAGAAAAAAACCTGTAATTATAGCGAAATTGAAGCGTTAGATTCATACAGATGTATGTTCATCACTGTTGCCAAATTGGTTTTCCGCGCGGAGGTTGGTCATAATGAAAAATACCATAGTCACGTGGGGCCTCTACCCCCTTAAGGGCGGTGGGGGAATGCTGTTAAGAACACCCTCTCCTAAGATGAAGTTTGGGGAGGGTAGTGCGGGACTCGGTTCCCCCCTAAGGATGTTATGCAGGGGGAATTATTTATCTAGATAGTAACACTGCCATACCCGTAAACCCCCACCGCCCAGGGCCCTCCGGCCCTTTTTAGCCCCTCTCTTATGTCGGCACCTCCCCCTGACCCGCTCTTTGCATTCAGCTGCGGGGAGATTCACGTCGACTATCGCCATTCCTGTTCTTGGCTTCTACGCACTCCGTTCCTGATGTATTGCCGTGGGGGTAGTGTGGAACTCGGTTTTACCCATGATATAATTTGGGAAATTATCTTGCCTTTAGCACACACCATACCCACTAAAACCCCACCACCCAGGGGCCTGTCGGACCCTTCCTCTCACCTCGAGTGCCCAAATATATGTTTTTCTGCTGGCCCACTGTCCACATTCAACGGGAGATATTCCGTGCTAAGTCCACAAGCCTGTCCTTTGCTTATATGTTTTCTACGCTCCTGATGTTAAGGTCAATGCCCTTTTTTTGGCTGTGGGGAAATGTTGTTTACGCACACCCTCTCCTCAGATGACGTCTGGAGAGGGTAGTGGGGGACTCGTCCCCCCCTAAGATGGAATGCGGGAGAAACGGGGCTACAAGAATAAACTATCTCGTACCCCTGCCTATACCCTTTAAAACCCCACAGCCTAAGGCTCTTAGACCCTTCGTCTCATATGTGTTCGCGGCTAGCGAGTATTGCGCGACCTACTTTTCGCATTACAGCGCAACCTCTACCGCAAATCAACACCACTCCTGTTCTTGGCTAAGCAAGGTCAATGCCCCTATGTCTGATCATGTCCCGATTTCGGATCAGCGCGCATAGTTTTGATTTAATGTAGAAAATTGGACAACAAATTAGTTATAGAAGAAATTCTTTTTTTGCTCAGTGTTTTCGTACAAAATGATAATTCGTACGCTGCTGAATGTGGCACAGCAGTAATAGAAATATGGGATATAACAAGTTTTTCGTCCGACCAATCATATATTTTCCTTTTTTTCGATGATCTGCTGTCATCTTTCTTGTCCACTATTGCAATCCTTTGATTGTTGGTTCGAGTATATGTGTAACCGCATAATTAAGCTATTTCGATAGGGTTGCGGTATAAATAACAACAGTGTCACTCATGTTTGCAAGTTAAAAACATCAGGAAGCTTTCCGAAGTTGCTCGATACGTATGCAAAGGGAGCGACTACGCCAAACTTGGATAAATAGGTAGGGAACAGAGAAGTGGAGAAGTTAGGTAATTTAGTGGAATTTCTTCTTCAAATAACCGGACCTGAATACATGTTTGATGAGTACTGTAATTGTCTCTACTTTGTCAACTAAACCAGTGCAGCTTTCAGGCAAACAATGTATCGAGTCATAAATAGTTTGGAGGAGCATCTGATTATTCTAACAAGGGAACATATTCAGTTGATACAAACCGATTTTGATGAAACTAATGTGAGATATAGTTCTTTGAAAAATATTCGACACGTATTTCTTTTTATCGGCAACCATCCACTTTGAAGGGATGAAAACAGCCCTCTAAGTTGGGGGTCAGAACCATTGTTACACTTTGAACTTGATTGATACAGTTATTAAGATTTAGAGTACCGGTGCTTCTCATGACCGTTTCAATTTTCAATCAACCCTAAAATGTAACAATTTCAAACAGTTCTTTTCGGGCCTGTTCAAACCCTGCTTTTAACATCTCAAAAAAGTTCAAGCTACTTGGTCCAATTTGAAAAATAGTTATTCGTTTCACACACTCAGTATTATACACGTACTATAATTCATTCGATTATTTGTTCAACGCTAATTCGTTAGTCCATCAATGATTACCGTTCGATATAAATGTAACGTGTCTCTGTTTAGTGCGAAAGAAATACTTGCAGCGCTGTCGGTGTAACGGAAAGACTAACAGCTGTGTACACCTACCTGTTTCTCCAACTCTTTGCCTTTGGCGGTGATGAGCGTTTCGCAGTAGCAACCCTCCAACAAAACAACGCCGTTGGGTCTGGAACAGTGTTCGTTCTCGTAATAGAACAGCAAGTTCTGAAACAAACATCGCCCCCATCATCAGTTATCTGTAGAAAAGTTAAGTATATTTTCTTTCCGTTCGTTGTAATACCTCTGGCAGAAATTATTCGATCAAACGACTATTGTGATTATTAACCCTTCACAGAACACACCCATAAACTTACTTTAGTGGGCGCATGGGGTCTCTTGGCACACAAATGTTTAAACCTGCAGAACAGGAGAAAACATTCAAAATAAAACAATGAATGAAAATTATGAAAACTAAGTAGATTCATTTCATGATAAACACGAAGGAAACATTATTTTCGAGGATTACATGAAGTATGGAATTTGTGCTTTTAAAACTGGAAAAGTTATTTACTATTTTGTACTAGTCCGGATCAAACAGATCCTGTTGCACCCTTAGACCATATGTGTATACTTATCAGGGTTGGGCAAAAATTCTATGTAAATAAAAATTACGAAAAAAATGGGTTTTCCAAATGTGTTTTAATCCCACTTTCTTTGAAATTTTTATACAACAAATCAAGCGAGTGGCAGTGAAAGCAATAATTTATAATATTTGACATACTACACACAGACATTAATAACAAAAAAACAATTGTCCCTAAGTAAACGGTTTTACAATATACTGACTGTTATTTAATAATTTTATTAAAACAATCCAGTAAAATCCGAATATTTTTTCGGTGAGTTTTTTGATTCTTCCAGAAATTGTAAACATTTAGACATAAATAAAAACAGCAGGTACAAAGAGTACTATTAAATTTATCAAACTATAAAATACCAAGATAGATTTTAATGAAAAAGTGAATCAATTATTAAGCTATTTAATTCAACCGTAATCATTCATTTGAAACATAGGAAGCTTGTACGTTCGATTGAAACACTACACACACGTTTTTCGTCGAGAAAATTGACCGAAAAATGAAATTTCACACGTAACCAAACTTTATTGATTCAATTTTCTGCGTACATTCTCGTCACTCCGGTATACATATATGCAAATACAACTCGCGGTGTTCCACAAACTCTCGAAAAAAATCATTTTTCAAAGAGACCCTCTCTCGGTTTCTGAAATTTAATTTCTTTTCATTCTGGCCGTCGAACATTTGACTTTTGAAATGAAAATCGTTTTTCTATATACAGGTGAAGTCTCATAAAACTATTCCTCTCTTTCGAAGTTCTTAACTTTATCTTTCGTTAATATCCTTTCGAAGCACAAGCTAAATTCCGTATAATTTATAACAAATTAAATAAATAAATAGAGAAAAAACATTTTCTAGGTTTCAACAGATTAAGGAAGACATTACTGATTTTGATGTAGTTTCAAAATTCATCAAATGATTATTAAGCACAATAAATGTCCATCCATTATTAGTTACTTTTTCACCCTTTGCACTCAGACATGTTTTAACTCGAAAATCAAACATTTCTTCCGACCTACAGTATTTCCATTCCCTATGATTTTTTCAAATATTCTAGATATCAAATTGGTGTCAGGTAATTCAGTACGAAACTTGACAAATAACACACAAATTTCAAACATATTTGTCAAGCTACATATTTAATGACCACATATAATACCTCATACAATATCTATATGTTTAGCAATTGATTAATAAACTGCGGATTTTGTGTATTCATGACAAAAATGAGTAGGTATAATGTAAAATAGCAACAATATTAGGAAAATTTAAATTATATTATTTTCAACTTACTAAACATATAGTGAGTGAATAAAATTTCTATTTCACTCCAATCTGTTGCAATTCGAGTAAGAAATTTTTATTTTGCATTCTTATCCACAGTCTATTAAATAGACACCGATATATTTAATAATGTAGACAAAATTTTTAATAATCTCACTCAAGTCACCATTCGACTGCTAAATGAAAAAGAAACATTGAACAGCCTAATTCACCAACAGATAACATCTGTAACACCATACATAATAGAAACAAATTTTACATTGAAATTGTCTCTAAAGGGTTAAACGATTTCTTTGTTGTAATACTTAAATTACATTTATTTCATTTTCATCGTTGGAAACTCGGCATCTGGGAATGAAAGTAAATCTGCCGCGGTAAAGCTCAGTAAATAGGATGAATACAAGATTGTTGTGATCTGCGTTTAGCCCATAAATTGGCTTAGCTTTATGGGTATGCGTGCCAGCAGAAACGATGCCATGCAGAAAAGCCATTGTTCGCTTTGAGATTTCCGTCGTACTCGCTGGAGTCCTTCGAGCAATCGTTCCATTATTTCTTTGTGAAACGAACCATGCCCACTCAGTCATTGAGCTGCGAATTTGTGACGAATAAGGCGACCAGAGCAAGCGATAAGCACTCTTTCATTTTCGACATCAGCGCCCACAATTCCGTTGATCTTAGCACCACCAGACGTTTACTGGTCTGCTGACTTTCTGTGCACGAATCGTATTCGCACTATTACGGTTCATCACGTTTATGTAATAATGCGATAATTTTGCACAGAGATTTACTGTACTTAAAATAAAAACAGGGCAATTAATGCTTCCAAAAGATTTTTCTGGAAACATTAATACCGCTTAATACCGTCTCACAGTGTGTCGCCCAATGGAAAAAAGTCCGGAAATCAAAGTGTAAGACCAAAAAATTTATGTATGCTAAAATGTTCGTAACAAAACGTAGTTTCTGAAACTGCATTAAATTTTAACTGAATAAATCAATTTATTATTAAAATTGAGGCTGAAACTTTGCTATCAAATTCCGTGCATTATTTTAAACATGCATCCCTCGCAAGCTATTTGGTTTTTTAATTTGATTTTTAGAGGGTGTGTTTAGAATTATAAGACCTTCAATCTCCCACAAAATTTTTTTATAATAATCGCAATTTGTCCTAATTTTTTATGTTTAACATTTATCAACTTTGATTAGAGTTTAAAAAAAAGTACATCAAAGTACAGCCGTAAATTTTTTTACAGTAATTGGTAGCATATTAAACTTTAATTTCGCGTTGGTTTAAATCTGCTCACATTTGCTCAAGGGGAGAAAATAATAAAAAACCATATAAAGACGCTCGCGCTCGGCGGCTTTCTGCGTAGTCTTTCGAAGAAATTTGTTGCAATTATTTTTAAACGCATGCCATTTGACAAGTAGTTACATATGTGGTCAATTTTATTCTTATAAATTATATATTTAGTTTTAAAATTGTTTAAATATTTACAATCTTCCAATTCAGTATTACGGAAAGTACCAAAAGGTGCCTTTGAGATTTTGTATTATATTAATTTAAAGCACATTAGACTTCTTTCTAGGTAAACAAACGGAATTCTTAAGGACTCCTAAGTTTTAATTACTCGTTATGAAGATTACAATTAGATAAACAATGTATATAGTATAGTACTTTTTTAAAAAATTTTCGTTAAAATTGTAAACCACTTTTTATTCAATAAAAAGTCATAAAAAACAAGATCATCGCAACTAAAAAATAAAATTTTTGTTTAACTAATTAAAAAAAAATTTTTTTTTACATCATTCGATTCGGTTTTGCATTTTATTTCAAAAAGTATTAAGATACTTTACTCGAAAATTGCATAGTTTAAGAGTTACGACTTTTTTCCCGAATTCCCATATACTCGACACACTGTGCGTCTGTGCAAGCCGACTACCATTTCGCGGGCGGTGTGAAACGTTCGCTTAGACAGTCGAAATTGCTCAACTAGAAACCGCTAATTAAAAGTCGTTTGGAAACCGAAAATTCAACTTTAGTTTGAAGCGACGATGAATTCCTCTTTAATCTGTTTAAAAGCTGCGAGACATTCGTGGTCCCCGAATGGAACTAAAACGAAGAGAAAAGAAGATACACAGAAACAGTTGCTAGCTTACCTGATATAAAAGGAACCATCGTAATTGCCACCTAGCCATGTCCTCGGTCCGTTTATGCAGATGTCCTTTCATGGTGTAATCCTGATGAGCCTTCTCCGAGAGCATGATGAGCTGCGAGTCGTTCACCTTTACTGGAACATACAATGAACATCGCGGCGTTAAAACACATGCCAGCCATAACCGATCGCGCAACCGAATCACGACATTTACTACCAATGTTCCGAGGCGTGTTGCGCTAACTAGTTGTGCGTCATTGTTCTCAAGTGGAAATTCATTCGACGCATTAGTCACGCGACTGCACATTCGTCCGGTATTACAGAGTGAAAATTTCTCCATTGTGATCCCGCTTGACTAAATTAAATCATTTCACGGTGAAGTGAACGATTTCCTCCATTTCCGACAAAGGGTGAATTCAACTAAATGTGCCACCCGAAATTGCTATTTGGTACATGAAACAGTGATCGAAAACAAAGGTGTATGGTTTTAAGGGTAGCATAAATCATGATAAACAGTTGTTTCCATTTTACTTTTTTTGGTGAACTTGTAGGAAACGGTCCTTCCTCAGATTTCAATCAGCCCTAAGGCTGGACATGTCAAGGTCGTCATTTTAAACAACATTTTCCTTTGAATTTTGTTCCGGTTTGATGCAAATTATTAATATACATACATTTTTAACACAATATTAATGGTTCAAAGAATGCTACATTCGTAGGCACACAGATTTTTTTTGTGCAACTGTGCATGTGCAATTAACAATTGCATCGTTTCTTTAAGTAGAAATGCATATTTTTTGTTGTACTAATCGATTTTACTGTTTATTCTGTGTAAAAAATGATTACCACAGCAAAAAATTATTAAATTATCTTGTTTTCAAGATACTTTAAAATTTCTATTTCTAATATTACATAAAGATTAATTTTATGAGAAAAAATATTTTTTTCATAGTATGAAATAGAAATATTATTTGTATATTAGGAAAAACTATTCTATTTCTAATATTAAATAGAGATTCGTCTTATAATGAGAAGAAATATTTTTTTCATAATATGAAATAAATATTATATGTATATAAAGAAAGAATATTCTCTTTCTAACATGAAATATAGATTCATTTAATATTTAGAAAAAGATATTTTTCTCGTAACATGAAATAGATATTTCCTCCATATTTATAAAATAATATTCGTTACTTAATATAAAATAAATATTGTATGAATATTTGAATATTAAAAAAATATTGAATCTCTTTTTAATATTATATGAATGTGTATACAATGTTTTGTGCTATTAGGGAATGTGTTCAGAATCTTCATCACGTGTCAGACACGAGATTTAAGGCAAGGGGTTAAGGGGTTAGAACACAGTAACAAGTGGAGAAAATTTAATGTGATTCCAGACTTGAAACTACTATTTAAAACAAAAATACAATCTCTCGAATTTTTTTCAAAATGTCACCGTGTCCTAACCCTTTAAAAAATTATAGTCACGAAATTAAATGTTTAAAAGGAGGTGATTCTGTTTTAAAGAATTAAGGTGTCCTCGAGATTGAAACGAATGTGTAAAATATTTTATTATGCTTCAGAAAATTCAGCGAACGGTACAATCGATAACATAATCACTTGCTTCGCGGATTCATCAATTTTAGGGGTCGAATTTACACACTGCATATTAGCATTAAACAGCGATTTAAAAGCAAATTCGCTTGAAACCGGTTTCATTAAACTGCGCTTCACCATGCAAATTTTTGTAAACCATCAAATGCTGTTTACCATAAAAACGTTCTAAAATTTTGAGGGGAAACGAGCACTCTGTAACAACATGGCCGAAATGCACACGCTCGGATGCTCTCTATCTGAACTATTTCAAGAACATTGGGTTCTTCGTTTCAGAGAAATAGTCTCAAAGGCAGAAGCTGCAATAGCACGCTATAAAAAATGACTCTTTGAACCTCCTAAACAAGTACATCCTCTTAAAGGTTTAGAACCACGATGACACCTTTAAAGACATCGATTTTTTTACCTTTTACATTTTCATAAAGCCTAACACGCTAAGAATGTACCCACTTCTAAAATATCACGATAAAATTTTATCTCGGAAGCTCTGATTATCTAAATATATAAACGTTGAGGACAGTTTCGTGTAAAAATAAAAATCAGTTTCCTTCGAACTTAATTCAGAAATTACCAGAAAAATGATTTCTTTCATTTCTAGTCTTCATATCGATGCCTCTTTTTTTCTTCTACCGAAGTGAGAAATTTACCCGTTATAATTGTTATGTAAATGAACACTGCAAGGCCAGCATTGTCGTAATTATTATTATTGAATATATGCATTACATTTCCTTGCAACGAGAAATTTACATGGAACCAAAATATTTCTGTTCCAATTTCACTTTGATGGAAGTTTAAAATAAGGTTTGTCGTTAAATATATCGTCCGTGGTACGTTTTGTTGTTACAAATAGAATTTCAGAATATTATTATTTTAAAGTAAATTTATTAATCATTAACGTGTAATTTTATGGATCTCATGTAAATGTGAGATATGAATTTCATGAATCTCGTGTAATTATATAAATGCATATGGAACTCTGTGCATTCAAATTTAGCACAAATATTTATTAGTATTCAAAACAAATGCAAATTCCTTAAAATTAAATTTTTTCATAGGTTTTATTTTGAAAAACATGGGTATATCAAAGTAATCAGTATGAATGCAGTTACGGTCCAAAAGAAATGAAGAATTTTGATTATTTGCAAAATAATAGCGTTTCAAGTCGAATTGCGATTTTTTAATATTTTCGGTCCTTAGCACGTGAAAGAATAAGAATAATACATCATTAAATATTAGTAATATAAAGAATAAGAATAATACATCATTAAATATTAATAATATTAAATATTAGTAATATAAAGAATAAGAATAATACATCACTAAATATTATTAATATTCGGACACTGTTAAAGAACAATCTTACCGCTCGAATTGTATCAATTAAATTATACCAGTTAAGAGGCCCATTAATAATCCTAGCGACTCCTTGATTTCGTATCAGGTTCATTTGCGATAAAATAATTGCAATGATACACTGTGTAATTAAAAAATACAACTCACCTCTCTGCATCTTCGGGCTCAACATGTTCAAAGAATGTTGTCAATAGGCTTTCTTTCAGCAAATCCCGTAATAAATACTGTTTGTCCAATATTATACGGTGTTATACCGTAGAATATAGTGCCGCGCCGTCATGTAGAAATGTCGTGCACGGACATCTATCGTGGTGTAAGTACCGCAGGAACACCACTCTCTTGACTTTCTTCGGTAAAGGCTTTCCACGAACCTACGACAAGTAGAAAATAACGCTTAAACTTCCTTATCTACTCATTGTATTATAAATAACGTTGACTTCCACTCCGTTACATACTTCATAGGTAACACTATAAGCTTGCAACACTTTCAATGCGATATTGCACAACTACAAGCAACGGTGGCACTTGGGTAATCAGAAATGTTTCCCTTTTTCTTATATACAGGGTGTCCCAAAACTAGTGTAGGAGCGGAAAATGGGAGGTTCCTTGGGTCATTTGAAGCAACATTTTCCTTTGCAAAAATGGCGTCCGCGGCTTTGTTTAGGAGTTATTAACGAAAAACACGGACCAATCAGAGCGCAGCTGTAGCGAACGGAGTCCGACTGTGCGACAGGTCCCGCGAGGCGTGGTGTCGCCATTGGTTGACTCAGAATCAATCCGCTGTAGCCACGCTCTAATTGGTCCATGTTTTTCGTTAATAACTCCTAAACAAAGCGCCGTACGTCATTTTTGTAAAGGAAAATGTCGCTTCAAATGACCCAAGGAACCTCCCATTTTCCGCTCCTACACTAGTTTTGGGACACCCTGTAGGTACAGTGGATTTGGGAGAGACAATGCTAACAATCGAAATTTCCGACCTAGGAGATTAGTGGTTCACAAGATACGAGTATTAAAAGTTGAGCAATTTACAGTGTTTTAGATAGGCAAGAGTGCCGTGAAATATAGGAATAACAAAACAATATTTAAAAATTTATTGCAGTTAGTAATTTATATTTTTCAGAATTTTTCATAAAAGATTTCATGCATGTTGATTTGAAAAATAATTTATTATTACAAATTTAGCAAGAATACGGAATGTTGGTACCTGATAAAGCAAATTTTTCTTTGAACAAAATTCATTCGACGACTTAATACGACATTGAATGCGTCATTTATGCAGCAGTCCAGTAATCAATGTTTTCTTGTTCAATTGATACGTGAGTTTAAAATCATTAATTCATGAACAGTGGGGTATGTAATGTTGATAGAAAGACGATACGTTTCCACGCGTGAAGATTTCATGTAAATTAATGTCCGTCCTCTCGAACATGAAATTGTATGAAAGTTTGAAGGGTATTATACGTATATTGGAGATTAATCAGTGACATTATTTTATATATTGAACAGGGACATTTTCAATAATACAGAACAATTGAACAAAAGCGTATTGAAAAATATTAAATTGTATTAAAATTTGAAAAGTATTTATACATCCATTGAAAATGAATTAGTTACATTGTTTCAAATATGGAACAAATAAATTTTATATAATTCATAATGATTGAACAAAAATGTACTGACAAATATGAAATTTTATCAAAGTTTGAAAAATATTATACATCCACTGAAAGTTAGTTAGTGATATTGCCTTAATTAGCGAGCAAGTGAAGTTTGAATGATCGAACGAAAATTTATTGAAAAATATGTATTACGTATTTTCAATTGGTTTTTTTGGATCGTTGTCAAATACTATTTTTTACTATGCTCATTTACGAAAACTGACCCCACTTTGTTCATTGCGCAATTTTGAAAATTGCGCACGCTGTTTGCTAAACCCAATTAATTCTTCTGAATTGCTGCTTTCATCGATATCACCGTTTACCGGTGTACGACGTGCGAAATGAATAAAATGTGCCCGCAGAATGACAGAGTATTTCGTGCTATTCTGGGAATATGACAGGCTTTTATCGAAATATTCATGTATTTGTTGATGAATTCGAACGTACATCCTCCGATCATATAATAGCTCGCAGAAAATAATTATTTTTCACCTTCAAAAGCGGAACGAATTTGTAATTGCCGTTTTCAAAAAAAATAATTCTTTTAAAGTTAGTGAAATAATACGATCTTTAGCCGAGTTCTCCAGCTTTCTTTTCAACCATACTTCACAATGTTTGAATCAGGTACCAAAAAAGTTCGAACTTTTTTTAATAGGTTTCTTCAAACCGAAGAACTTTTTCGAAAAACGCCTCTATGTATATAGTAAGTACACAGCGGATGTTTATACAAAATGGAAATTAAATTTTTTACATGATTTCCAACAAACCGCAGTGAAATAGAAATTCATTTTTTTCTTAATGTATTTAATAAGTTGAAAATAACATAACAGTATGTATAAAAACTTAATCGGTCACGTCAAGGTCACAGTGAGTCACAAATGTTCGTAGAACGATTTAACTTTCTTAACAGTGGACCAAGTAACGAGTTTTTTCATTAACTCATGTAACAATACTGTACTTGCTACATAAACCAACCGGTTTAAAACAATAATAAATAAATAACTTAGAAGAATTCAGAAAAAATAGTAAATATTGGTTTTACAACTGTTTTATCACAGTCTGTAATTAAAATGAAAAAACACATTTTTTAGATATGTTAGTTGTATATTATACGTGCTGAAAACGTCGAAATTAGACAACGTTACCACGAGTTAGAAATCCTTAAAGATTGTGACAATTTTAATTTTTCACCATCTTCGTATTTTTCATAATTACCAAATGTATTTTTTCAAATTAAATTTCAAACGGAGATAAAATTGTAAAATCAATAGTTACTACTCTCTTCGCCCTGTGAATTATAATTTTTTTTATACATCATTTAGTAATCTAATTCCTCGAAAATCTTGAAAAACACAAGTGATTTGTTACAATTCTTAAAAGGTTCGAACATTTTGAAGGGTGTACGAAGACTTTTCTGGCTGACTGTACGTGTCAAAACGTCACTACCTAATCGATTATGACAAACGAGCAAAATGTACGTGTTCGAGCCAAAACGGTCATCATCGACACATAGATAGATTGACAAATGTCTATTATATTTCCAACGAAGATCAACAATTTATCTATGACAATACTTAATGATTGTTACAGCTAAATTGACATTACGAATATGTTATTTATTTGTAACACATGTATACAAACTTCACGGTTCAACCCTTGCTAATATTTCTTTTTCTGTAAGACTTTTTAAAATAACTATTTTCGCTGACCTGTCAAAATACTGGAAATCGATCGACTTTAAAGATTTATAAGCATATACTTCTGAGCCATTGATCCTCCAGGATCGGAACATGGATTGCTCTCACCTTCTCGTCCAAATCTACTGGATAACATAGGAAGAAGGCAAATACTTCTGGTTACGCAAGGAAAAGTTTACCCTCTTGTTGTGCTAAAGGATGGAAAACGTTTTAAAAATCGGTAATTTCACCTTGAAATGCCGACATTTTATAAATATAATCAATACTTGTAATTCAGTTCCTCTTGGGCTACGACTAGATTCATTATGTTTAGTAAACCACTTCACTTTTTGTTTATTCGATAATGAAAATAATCGAGCCATGTATTTTAAAACATACTCTATCAAAAATACAATGACTCCCATTAATATTCGCACGCTCTAGAAAAAACGACAACTGTTTTAACATTGAACTATACGATTTGAATTTTTTTGGGAAAGTTAGAGCAATTAGTTTCCTACAGGATGTGAAAAAGAATTTTTGCAAAAATTGCAATTAATAGGAATTGTAGATTAAAAACTGGAAGTTGCATTTTACAACAATGTTATGTGAGCCTATATTGAAAAATTAAAATATACATTTTGTAGATCTCGTTCTTTCAAGTTTCATCGAAATCGGGTGATGCGAAAAAAACGACAGGCATTGCAAGATGTATGAATTCTTAGATTTACTGCAGTTAAGTGCCGAAAATCGTGAAAAATCTGCAATTTTTACTATCTTTATTACAATTTTTACTAATTGACACAAATCTACAAAACGTATTTTTTAAATTTTCAATATAGGCCCACATAAAAAGGTTGTAAAATGCAACTGTTAGTATTTTGTATAAAATTCCGATCACTTGCAATTTTTGCAAAAGTTTTTATCACATCCTGCAGCAAACTGTTCTAGCTTCCCAAAAATGTTCAAATCGTATGGTACATTATTAAAAAAGTTTCATACAATTTTGATTAGTTTCACTGTAAAAAATTCACGTACATGTTAAATACCAGTAAATATGTGTGCAACATCCTATTGCAAAAAGTCAGATAGCTTTTCCGGAAAAATGCTGAAATATTCGTACAAAAAAGCGACTTCGAAAACAAGAACACCTCCTTAATCAATTTCTAAGTTTACGAAAAGTAATGTACCATGTGTAACAATTGCGGATGTGTCTGTCAAATGGCAAAAGCACAAAAACGTTGGAACAATTAAGGTTTGATCACCAGAAATATCCCTCGCTCTATCACGGCAGCCGATGGACAATGGCCAATCAATGTCCGACCCTACAATAAAGGACCACCGATATCGATTTACAGCGTACCGTTCAGATTAGGCCTAGAACAAAATAACGTATGTAAAGCGAAAAAGACCGGGGCCGTTCGAATTCGAATTTTGAAGATAGATTTCTGATCTATCGTGTGTCGCTTGAAGTACTTGACTGCGTAACAAAATGAACGTTCACGAATCTCGAGGATCCCGTAGAGTAATGGCTGCGCCGCAACCTCTTCAGGCAACGGCAGTGTTTCATAATGTAACAGCGCGTAGTTCCGCATTTACCGGAGTGTTTATACAAGATGTCCTTAAATGTACATCAATATCCCAAGTGGCGTATCAACGGCACAAAACGGAATAAAGTTCCACTGTAAACACGACGCATTAAAACTGCTTTTACGTAGTTAAGTTACGCTAAAAAAAAGAAAACGACCCCGTCTAATATGCAGTGCCTTTCGAAAATATTTGAACATTGATTCTCCCGTATTCAACAGATATTTATTTATTTATTTATTTATTATTGCTTTAAACCAAGTGGTTTATATAGCAAGTACAATATTATTACAATTAGCTTACATTAACTAAATGAAACATTATTACTAAATTCTAACGGAACATTGTTTGAGAAAATTAAAAATTATCTTCAGACCTTGTATATCAGGTTTACATAAGAAGGAACTAATACAAAGGGGGAAACAGTACGTATTCAACAGATATTTGGATTATTATAATTTTATTAGATAAAGTACAGCAACAAATCTCGACACAATTTAAAGCTCGAGGCTTTTACTTTCACGACCCATTGTTTATTTTCTGATGAGATTTTTTGCGTGATATAACGGTACGAAACCGAAGCCGCGTTTTCTTCTTGAATATGCTATAAATTTAATCGACTTTAAAACCATTGGGATATTTTTGTTGAACATTTTATGAGAAAATGTACTGTGTGCTTGAAGTGTTCCCCTTTACAACGGCCTCCTAAAACTACATACTCGATTTTTTTGTTGGTACTACGATGCGAAACAATGCTGAACAACGGCAGAAGAAATTGTCAATGATGAATATGCTATTCAAACTTAAATGGTCGCTTTAACACTAGGTTTACGGAGCTAGAACTAAAGCTTAGAAATAAATATTTCACGCTCTTTTATATACAGTGAGTCCCACTAATATTCGGACACTCTTAAAAAGACAATAACTGTTTTAATATTGTACTATACGATTTGAACATTTTTTTAGAAGCTAGAGCAATTAGTTTGCCACAGGATGTGAAAAAAGAATTTTGTCAAAAATTGCAATTGATCGGAATTATAAAAAAAATACCGAAAGTTGCATTTTACAACTTTTTTATGTGGACCTACGTTGAAAATTTAAAAAATACGTTTTATAGACTTGTGTCAATTAAACATATTCTGAAAATTTCGTCAAAATCAGTCGACGTTGCAATGAGCTACAAACGTTTAAATATGTTAAAAATTGCAGATTTTCACGATTTTCGGCCTTCGACTGCAGTAAATCTAATGATTCTTGCATCTTTCAATCGTTGTCGTTGTTTTCCACATCAGCCGATTGCGATGAAACTTTCACAGGGCATGTAATTGACATAGATTTACAAAACGTATTTTTTAAATTTTCAATATAGGTCCACATAAAAAAGTTGTAAAATGCAACTTTTAGTATTTTTTTTGTAATTCAGAGGAATTGCGATTTTTCACAACATTTTTTTTCGCATCCTGTGGCAAACTAATTGCACTAGCTTGCCAAAAAAATTCAAATCGTATAGTACAATATTTCAAAAGTTATCGTCTTCGTAAGAGTGTCCGAATATTAGTGGGAGTCACTGTAAACATATCAAAAATGTGTCTGCATTTAAATTTCAAGATCTGCAAAACGTATGTTTTAAATTTTCATTATAGGGCTACATGAAATATTGAATTAGCAAGAAAGTAATTTCGGTATTTTAAGGTGAAAAAAACCGAGTTTCTTTATTCAAGCGATGAAGTTTAATCAATAAAATATATTTTATTTATCTTTTTGGCAAAAGATCATTGAACAAAATGGAAACTATTTTATTTGTTGAAGTCCACAGCTTGAATAAAGAAAATTGGGCTGTATTTCACCTTAAAATACCGAAAATACTTTCTTGCCAACCCAATTGTTGTAAAATGCAACTCCATTTTCTAATCTATAATTCCTATAAATTGCAATTTTTGAAAAAATTCTTTCGCACATCCTGTAGGAAATTGATTGCTTTAACTTTCCCAAAAAAGTTCAAATCGTATAGTATACTATTAAGAAAGTTATTGTCTTTTTAAGAGTATCCGAACATTAGTGGATGTCACTGTAGAATGCTTCATGATGTTAGACAGGAACGAAAAATAAAGAAGTTGCCGCTGAGCTTTCGTTTTTCTGTTACCAGCACTTGAACATTAAGGTCGGAGCTCACTGATATCAGGCAATCCATCATTCGCGAGAAAGCTGAACAGGAAGTCTACATTCACCCTAAGAAATTGGGGAGGGAGGGAGACCAAAAACTGACCTCGCAGAAACTGCGGAGAGGTTGTAAATTGGAAAAGTTTAACGACACTCGACGTTGCTACAGTATTCCGCAATATTTTGCAAAGAAATGCGAGTAAATCCTGGCGTGTCTCACGCGCGAGGTAAAATCTGCGCGATATCCCTTTGTATGGGATTTCCTTATGGAAAACAAGCATTCCCTAGAATATTCGCGTATACAGTCGGGAAGAAAATTTTGTGGAGACCCTCTGAAAACTCGGATTAACTTTATTAAAAATTGAACGAAACGACTTGAATTTTGTTGAGATGTCAAAAAGATTGACTTTTATTTAAATAACAAGTTCACCTAATATTTGCAATTATATAATCACACCTTTATTTATTACTTATTATTTCAATCATTTGCGCAACTCTACACCTTTTTAAATACTGCTTAACAAACATTAATATTACTATCGTTACTGAAGAAAGTTGGAAAGAAAATTTGTTTAATGACTGTAAATAATAAAAAATATTTCAGTATTATTAGTACTGAATATTTAATCATCTAATTTGTCAATACAAATAACTTGAACTGGATTTGTAAGTAACAATTAATTTAATTATTTTAAATAATTTATATTTAGACTTGTTCAAATGATATATAATTGTTTTTGCTTTTTATTTGAATATCTAAATACGAAATAACTTGTTATTTAAATTTTTATGCAGTCAGTGTTACGTCGTTTGTGTTCTTCATCTGTGCCTTGTTCTTATTTGTAACTTTAGATAATAAATTTAATTGTATCCGACAAGAATTATTTGATTAAATTGATCGAATAACACTCAGAGTTGGGCAAAAATTTTATTCGAATAAAGTGGGTCTAAAACCCACTCGGAAAGAACCCAATTTATTCGAAATTATATATTCCAATAAAATTTTTGCCCAACTCTGATTAAATCAAAATTTAAATGGAGGAATGCTCTCGAAAATCAGCATCGCATTTGCTTTGAAGGGATCATGATTTTTAGCGAAAAAGCCACTAAAAGAAAAGCGTCCTTGAGCTGAACGTCCTTTGGTCGTTATCGTTTTCAACGTGGCGCACATGACGCACAACTATCAGATGACTACAAAGGCGCATCAAAGAACCAAGCGGTTTTACATTCCGTTTATATATGTACGTATTTCGCAAATTCCCAAGAATTGAGAATCCGTAAATCCGTAATGCAATGCGCTTAATTTCAATCCTTCTAGCTTGCAACAAGTACACAACTCTTGATCTTATTGATTTCAGCGATTTGATTAATCTCCTTTTCCATTAAAGGATTACACTCAGTCGCGCAAACTAACTATGAGTCGATTTCTTTATTCATATCACTCTCAAGTAATACACTTGGTGTGACCTCCAGAATGTGTCTTTTTTAAATTTGATACGTTAAATGTAGTCAGCCTGCAAATGTAGTTGCCTTTTCTCGTACTTTTCAAGGTCGTCGATGTTTGTTTTTAAACAACTACAATATATTTTCTAATACCTTGAGCGAAACGTAAAAACATACATTCAAATAATAATTAAAATATTAACAAATATTATATTATATTTGTAATTAATAATTAAATAATAACTTAGCTTTTACTAATATACACTGGTAATATAAAATAAGAGAGAGAGTTAATGTTATATAGAAATTTGAACTGCTAAATTTATCATCTTATCAAAAATAAACTGATTAGGTTGCGTTAGTAAATTGATCAATGAATTATCATAAAAAAAGAACTAAATGGAATTTGTTCAACACTGACAATTCTGAAGATATAAATTTCTGCAAATATACAGTGTAATGTACTTAACAATTCATTAGAGTGAAATATTCTGCACTGTGATTATCCTGTCCTCTGGACAAGGTAATTTAATTTTCATAACTACTAGACTTCCGCTATTCCACGTTTGTTGTTGATGAGAACACGTGTTATAGCAGTTTCACGTTACTTACGCGATAACTACGTTAATCTGGAGATTAGTTTGGTTGTTTTGCCCGGATTGTGCTCAATATATTTACAATTTAGATAAATTGAATAACTTAGCATCGTGCTCGATATCATCAATAATTATTTACTAAGAGAGAAAAAGGATGCTGCGAGATTCATTATACATTCATTACAAAATATAGTTTTATCGATTTATTTAGATTCACGAACACTTGTATAATTAAGAGTTACTGAAAGATTGATTCATCCGAATTGCGTTATTTATTGAAAGCTACTCTTTATGGCAAATATACTCGTGCCCTTTATTAACTAGTGGTTATAATAACATTCGCTCGGGATTTCTGCTGGGTTTAGAACAGTACTTCCGACGAATTATAATACCTTAAGAGCGTAAGAAAAATAAATAGCATGGGATAAATAAATACTTTCCTCATCTTTAAAACCATTCGTTATCGATTGGAATATACTCAGTTTCAATTATACGTATATACAGGGTGTCCCAAAATAAGTGTAACTCCCGGAAATGAGAGGTTCCTTGGGCCATTTGAAACGATATTTTCCTTTACAAAAATGGTGTCCGCGGCTTTGTTTAGGAGTTATTATCGAAAAACACGGACCAATCAGAGCCCGGCTATAGCGAACGGAGTCCGACTCGGCGACAGGTCCCGCTTAACGTGGTGCCGCTATTGGCCGAACCAGAATCAATCCGCTGTAGCCGCGCTCTGATTGGTCCGTGTTTTTCGTTAATAACTCCTAAACAAAGCCGCGGACGCCATTTTTGTAAAGGAAAATATCGCTTCAAATGTCCCACGGAACCTCCCATTTCCGGGAATTACACTTATTTTGGGACACCCTGTATAATTGCTAAGCTATGCAATAAATAAAAATTTATGACGAAGGAAGTTTCATTAAACCATTGTTCACATTTTTTATTTGAAAGGGTTAACCCTCAGCACTGGATCAGTGACTGTACGTACTATTATTCGAAATATTGTTTCATTATTAAATATATTGGTATCGAACCAATTAAAATAAACATTAAATTATTGTATGAAGAATTATATCAATTTCATATGCCCATAAAATGAAAAAAATCATACAGAATGGAATTGATCTAGGTCGAAGGAAATGTTTCATTTCCGAGTTAGAACAGCTTCGAGTGCAATGTGTTAAAAGTAAAACGTGACAGATTAGACTTCGCGGATCCCCGATCTGTGCTTGTTAAGGAGAAAATCGTTCGTTGAAATTTCCGCGCAATAAACGAGGAAACGTGACTTCTGCGAGGGAGCAATCTGTAGACGAACGTTGAAAGAAAAATATGAAGTATAGCGCGACCGCATAATATAATTCGTACCTTTCAGCCACGTGGCTGAACAACAAATCAACGATATGTCCTTGAGAAACAAGAAACAACCGCCAGACCCGCGCAACAAATACGTGGCATCGAATGGCAACGAAGAAGAAAATTGAGCAGTGAACGGTAAAAATACCGATACGAGATCCGATAAAGGCGAGGGGTGAAACAAGGGAGGAAAGACGGAAAAGTGAGCCATGTGAGCGTGCATTCTAGTCGCTAAGATACAAGGTGTATCAGATAAATTGTTACAAGTTCTTTTCTCAGAATCTGATGAAGATACCGACTTAATATTTGTTTTTAATTAAATGTTTATGGAGAGTTAATTTTGTAGCATAAAATTTTGTAGTATATAAAAAATTATCCCGAAAAAATTTAATACATACTCGAATATTTGTGACCCCCTTAACCATTTAACTGAAAGGAAATTAAATAGGTACCTTCATTAGATTCCGAGAAAAACAGCTGGTAAATGTATAAAATTTATATGATAATACATATAATATATACATACAATATATATATATGGATTTATGTATATTTACATGTGTATTATAAATTGCTTACAATTAGGGGTATGGCTGAAGGCACAGCGAGAAGTTTCACAACTGTAATTAACCCCTTATCATTTAGACAGTTGTGTACGTAACTCGACAGTGGTAGACAGTTCCTATTTCGCGTAAAGATCCATAGTCTATGTAATTACAAGATTAATGTTTGTTTTCATCATTAGACTGTGGATTTTTATGCAAAACGAGAAAGAGTTGTCTGTATTAATTAGAAGACACTGGAGCTACGTATACACATTTATTTTGAAAATTATTTTAACGAGTTGGAAATGATAGAACAGCATTATTAAATTTTTTCGAAAATTTTCACTGCTTTGAATATGATCTAGTAATTTTTGTTATAAATATATAACATTCGCAGTCTACTCATAATGTTCAACGGTAGAATTTTTCATAGAATAAACAATTAAACCAGAATGCGTTAAAAAATACAAAATCGCATATTTCAAAGTAAATATTTCGAAAATGCAGCAATATGTGAATTGTTAATTGATAAATTCAAAGGTCGACCTAACGTAGGCAAAACGAACAAGCCGAAACTATATCCTTTCATCTTTTAACCGATATGTTACATAGATCGAAAAAATTCTAAGGCGGACGAAAATACATCAAAAGTGTTAGCTTTCTAAATAAAATATTTGTAAAGTTTGATCAAAGCGTGCCACCATTTTTACATTGTGTTCTACTTTCATTTTTCAAATGATGCATCCCGCACATAATTCGATAAATTTTAGGCTGAACGTCGATGAATCAAAATTATTAACTTCTTCCATGAAATATTTGTAAAATTTTAGCAAATGGTTGCAGAATAGTCACAATTTTTTATGCATTCACCATTCGGTTGATCTGTCGCGTGAATCCCTCGAAGAATGTCAAGTTAAGTGTCACTAAATCAAAATTATTAACTTTCCAAATCAATTATTTATAAAGTTTGATCAAAAGTGCTACGATCTTTACAATCTGTTCTACTTTCATTTTTCAAATAATGCATCCCGTACATAATTCGATAAATATTAGGCTGAACGTCGATGAATCAAAATTATTAACTTCTTCCATGAAATATTTGTCAAATTTTAGCAAATGGTTGCAGAATAGTCTTTCTTGTGCATCCCGTACATAATTCGATAAATATTAGGCTGAACGTCGATGAATCAAAATTATTAACTTCTTCCATGAAATATTTAAAAAATTTTAGCAAATAGTTCCAGAATATTCACAATTTCTTGTGCATTTACCATTCGGTTGATCTGTCGCGTGAATTCCTCGAAGAATGTCAAGTTAAGTGTCACTAAATCAAAACTATTAACTTTCCAAATGAATTATTTATAAAATTTGATCAAAAGTGCTACGATCTTTACAATCTGTTCTACTTTCATTTTTCAAATGATGCATCCCGCACATAATTTGGTAAATTTTAGGCTGAACGTCGATGAATCAAAATTATTAACTTCTTCCATGAGATATTTGAAAAATTTTAGCAAATGGTTGCAGAATAGTCACAATTTTTTACGCATTCACCTTTGGGTTGATCTGTCGCGTGAATCCTTCGAAGAAGGACAAGTTAAATATCACTAAATCAAAACTATTAACTTTCCAAATCAATTATTTATAAAGTTTGATCAAAAGTGTTACGATCTTTACAATCTGTTCTACTTTCATTTTTCAAATAATGCATCCCGCACATAATTCGATAAATTTTAGGCTGAACGTCGATGAATCAAAATTATTAACTTCTTCCATGAAATATTTGTAAAATTTTAGCAAATGGTTCCAGAATATTCACAATTTCTTACGTATTCACCTTCCGGTGAATCAATCGCGAGAATTCCTCGAAGAATGTCAAGTTAAATATCACTAAATCAAAACTATTAACTTTCCAAATGAATTATTTATAAAGTTTGATGAAAAGTGCTACGATCTTTACAATCTGTTCTACTTTCATTTTTCAAATGATGCATCCCGCACATAATTCGATAAATTTTAGGCTGAACGTCGATGAATCAAAATTATTAACTTCTTCCATGAAATATTTGTAAAATTTTAGCAAATTGTTGCAGAATATTCACAATTTCTTACGTATTCACCTTCCGATGAATCAATCGCGAGAATTCCTCGAAGAATGTCAAGTTAAGTGTCACTAAATCAAAACTCCAAACTTCCGAAGTGAAATATTCATAAGACTTGATGAAAACGTCCCTTGGTATTTACAATACGTTTCATCGAAAACCGTGAAGCACTTACTGCGGCCGTCCGAAAAATCCCCCCAAAACACACACGCGCGCGCACACACGTACACAGAAACTGACACGCGTTAAAACTGTAATCCGCGGTGGCCCGGAGCACTAGATTCAAACGGTGCGTTTATCCTCGATCATGGAAAATCAAACACCGAATCGGAGTGGAAGATACAATCTGTGCGTCGGTGCTGCGAAACTCGAACGACGCGGCGCGGCGGGTCGGAACTCGCATGGCTGCAGACCGCTCGAAAAACCGCGTGAAAAAGGGCCGAAATCCCAACAAGTACATTCCATTCGATGGAAATAAATCCGACGGAACAGCCGTGGAAGACGCGCGAAGTATCGCGGATGAAATTCGCGGTTCGAAGCGGGTTATGCGAATGCGAGAGTATGGGGAAAAAGCGTTTTGGTCACAGTACCTGTTACTTCTCTCGATATATCTCTCCGTAGCGCTGGACTGATGCCGCACCACCTGTTCGTGTTCCAGATTCTCTGCCCCCCACCCTCCCACCCCCACCTGCACGGCTGCTACTCCGGTTCGCAGATGTTTGAGTGTGCTGCTGTCGAGGATTGCGGGTGCAAACGAATTTCGGCTGAGAAGATTCGATTAAGCCGTGGTTAATCGAGAAACACAAGAACGCGGGCCGGCAACGGGAACGACGACTACGAGAAAAAAAACAACGGCGACAAGGTTTGCAGAGGACAAACGTAGGCTAGCGAGGGGCAACTGGACAGGTGAGATACCAGGTGAGATACGACCGAAAGGGACGAAACTGGTGGTCCGTTACCGGCGCCCGACGCTCGCATGATCGGGGGATGTTTCGGCGTCGGGGATCGCGACGTGTCTACTCGACGCAAGCTGCCTCCTCCGCCTCTGCACCGCTCTGTCTTTCCTCCAACCCCAGAATCTGCGCTTACCTGTCACTGCGCACACTCCTGATGAAAGCTACCCCACACGACGCCATGGGGCGGATCTATATGTGGGCTAATTGGGCTGCGAGGAATGGGATCAAGTTCAATACGACCGGCGACCGGCGAATCCGTGAATCGATGGACAAAGCGGCGAAGTCGAACGACCATGGTCCCGCCGCCACCTTTGCTGCGCCACACGCCGCTTTCTGAACGCACGGATTCAAAATATTGCCATGTCCCATCGATTCGATTCTCAAGTTTCCGATACGTGCAGATCTGGAGGAGAGAATGTTTGCGGAAAACTTATGCTCCGTGCTTTATGGAATATCAAAAGGTTCTGTATCGACTCCAAGCAATAGATGCCAGACAGACTTGTCATTTTATTTTCTTCGATAATTCTAAGCTGGGCTAGTTCGAGATACTGTGAGTCATGAAAATATTCGAACTGTACATGTTAAATTTCGAGTCTCTCAGATAACGTAAACGATACTTAGTTACGTCGGCTAAATGAATGCCACGAAGGTATTCGAACGACTAAATAGCATTTTCAACAGATTACGGTGTTTTAATGTTTTTTAGAACCACCGTGAACACTTGTTGCGGCTTGCAAACGTCGTTGCATGCTATCAACCAAATTTTCAGTAACACCTTTCTTTATACATACAGTGACTCCCACTAATATTCGGACACTCTTACAGAGACGATAACTTTTTTAATAGTGCAATTAGTTTGCCACAGGATGCGAAAAAAAATTTTGTGAAAAATCGCAATTATAAAAAAATACTAAATGTTGCATTTTACAACTTTTTTATGTGGACCTATATTGAAAATTTAAAAAATACGTTTTGTAGATCTGTGGAAATTATATGCCCTGTGAAAGTTTCATCGCAATGAACAGTGGGAGTCACTGTACCTGTAAAATGAGTGCAGTGGTCTGTGCATAATTTGACATCTCGCGAGGCCTGACTCTCGATTTTTGTCACTTTCCATTAAATCGGGCCAGAGCTTGGTCTGCGTCAAGAAGAGCCGACTATAGCAGTATACAAAAATCGTTATCGTAGTGAAAAGTGGTAAAAAGCAATTAAATGAAGTGAGTGATTCGAATTATGTAATACAATTACAGTGTAATTCGAATAGTGTGTATGTAAAATACAATGTAATTCAATTACAATGTATTTAAAATTTCAATTAGCATAACTCTACTGAGTCTGTGATTGTGTTTTTCGTTAATAACTCGAACACAAAGCGTTTCAAACAAAGGAAAACGGTGCTCAGAATCACGAAGGGAATTGTTCCTTTCATTGTGGCACATTCTTTTTGCGACACCCTGTACATTGATAGCATGCGTGCTTTTCTGGCGTGGAAAACGTACACAAATCGACTAAAGATAAAATATATTCTAAACAAATTCAACTTTCAACGAAGAAATAAAAAAGAAATGGTCTCTTATGAATATGGAATGACGATCGATCACATATATTTCCCAATAATTGCTTTAATTTCGTTTCCGTTTGTAAATTTTTCCCTCCACAACATGTAAAGGAAATTAAGAGTTTCCCACGTTTGCTAACGACACACAGTAGACATCAGATTTTAACTTTCATATCGAGTCGACTCTGTGTAAATACTCGACTTAATGAACAATCAATTTATGAATATTTGTTCGGATCACGGAATTTCTCTTTGTACGCCTGATTTTATGTTATATTTAACCCTTCAAAAGCCCAAGATTAAATGTCATACGATTTTTATTAAAACCGTGCATTCCTACTAAAAATTGTTACATCCTTTCATCAATATGAATGCTGCGAGCATGAATGTCGATGCAGCTTCGTAAATAATAGTGAAGTTTCTTGTCTTTTACTTGCATTTCGCTTCCTGTTTTGACAGAATCTTTTTATTGATTTCACTGATATCGACATTTTGCATGAAATCCATAATTCTATAGACTTTTTAATATATTGCTGCACATTTCTTTTCGTCGAGGTATTTAATGAGATTGAACACGGCACTCGTAATTTAGTTACAATATTTTGTAAATACTAGATCCATCTTATATCTAGCAGTTTTGATTACTGAAAAACCCCATTTTTTTATTATCGAGAAATTAGAACGCGAATCGCGCACCCTTGCAACCCTGGAATAAGGAGTCTACTCCCATTGAATGACGATTTTATTACAAATATTGAAAATAAATTATAGTTATTTTAAGCAAAGCTATTTGAAAGTCTGAAAATCATTAAAAGGCATTACGAATATTTTGATCAGGCATACAGTGGGTCACAAAATTATTCGCTCGCTCCTAAAAAGACGATAACTTTTTTAACAATGTACGATTTGAACTTATTTGGGAAGCTAGAGCAATCAATTTGCTACAGGATAGGGTTAGATATAGTCAATTGCAATTTCACAACATTTTTTACATCCTGTAGCAAACTAATTGCTGTAGCTTCCCAAAAAAGTTCAAATCGTATAGTACATACAATAGTTAAAAAGTTATCGCCTTTTTAAGAGTGAGCGAATAATTTTGCGACTCACTGTAGATAAACGCATGCAGGCAGAAATGAAAATTGTAAGTTATCGGTCATTGGGGTGGCATAACCAAGCAAGGGTGATATACTGTGTGTACAATAAGTCAGAATATAAATAACATTTCTTCGTTTGACGTTTCGTTTTCAAAAAAATCGAGTTTTCCGCCTGATTCGCGTGGTTAGTATATGCACTAAGTAGAATTGGTTGATCATGGTCGGACGCGTCAGAGCATTCCTACGAAATACCACTTGTATTCGCTGCATTTTCAAACTCGATTTTCTCAAAAACGAAGCGTCAAACGAAAAAACGTTATTCCTTTTTTTCGACTTAATTTTACATGTAGTACACCACTGCTCGTTTGTACCACCCGCCCCGCGACTCCCTGTATAATTGACTATTTAGAAATTTATTCTTTCTTTGAAATGTAGTTGCATTACAACTATTTGTAGAAATAAATGTATTATTTCATTTGTGAATTTTTTGCTGTTTCATCTATGAAAAATATTACGAACAAAAAGTAATAGTCATTTAAATAAAATTAGGGGAAAGACGAATAGTATTTTTAATAATTATAATTAATTAATATAAAATTTTATAATTTGTCAAATTATTCGTATACTTTATATCGTGTATGATTATTACGTGAAAATTAATAATTGAAGTAGTTAATGGATTGAGAGTACATAGGATTAAAGGATTGTGCATAAATAGTATCGATATTCATTCGAAGCTATAGCAACGTTCCGGTATTGATATTCGATGTTGCAGAATGCTTTCTATTTACAGAACATCAATTGAAATTTGGCATACAGATGCCATGTACCAAGGATACCAGCTTTCTACGTTGAATTTGAAAAAGTTTTAATAATTATAGTTTAGTTCTTTTACAATTTTTCATTTTTACAGAAAGGTATATGTTGATATCAACATTGAATGCATCGCAATAACGATTTAACTAAAAGGCTAATCCTTAATCTCATACTAATCTATAATTCTTGTGTTTATGCAGATTTGTTATAATATAATCAACTTGTGCTAGTATTACTAAAACGATTTATTAATAGAATTTGATATGCAGTTTGCAAAGAATAACTAAATCATTTTGAAAACAAACATTTACAGTAAACAATGTTATCATTTGATAAAATAAGTCACCAAAGTAATCATCGATCAATTAAGATGATTTTAATCTGAACACATTGGATACCGGAACATTTTTATTCACCATATTCTACGACAAATTAAAAGTTTCTAATCAAGTTATAATTAGATAGCGGATTTTTATACTATTATAGGAAAAATGGGTGGGTGAATTGGAAACAGTAAAAATATTGGAAGAATTTACAAGACGATTATATTATTTGCAACTTATTAAACATAATGAGAAAGAAAAAGATTTTGTATTTTACTCCCGCTTGTTGAGCTTCAGGCAGAAAAGTTTTATTTTGCATAAATATCCGTTATCTAATTATAGTACTATGAAATGTGAAATTTCGCAGTAAATTATAATGAGCGTATTTTTAAATTATTAATATTCAGTAATGCAAAGTGTTCCAGGATTCCCAGCGCAAACAGGAAGACGATGATTCTTCACAGAAGAAGGAATTAAAAGTTAACAGCAACATTTTCTTCCACAAGACTGCGGTTTTCGAGAAAATTGAAATTTAAAATTCGCCGAGTAAGTGTGCTTCGTTAAGATGCGATCTCCTTCTTCTCCGATCCCACTTTTTCATTCTTTCAATTTTATTGTCTTAAAATCGAATATTAAATTATTCATTTGCAACTTATTTAGTACTTTTTCAGATAATTTGAACCTTTGGCTGTTCTCTGTATTTCTTGACATTTATTCTCCATATTATGAATGTATCTTGAAATACATAGAAAGTAATAACCAAAGACATCGGTGATTTAAATTATCTGAAAAACTACCAAATAAGTAACAAATTTTGAATGTACTAAAACTCTCTTATATGAAATTACATTTAAGAAAACTGCGAATCACATAAACATCTCCAGTTTACTTAATATGAAAAAGTATAGAAGAAAGTGTTTATACACGCCGTTTTAATTATAACATCTGTTGGAAGGAATAAGATATTTTTACCGTCGTTATTTCAAAGTCCATGAAAGGTCAACTTGCTTTTTCAGCGCGCTAACTGTGGCATTCCTTTTTCGGACTTTCACATCCAGCGATACCGATAAATTAGGTCACGTATGAAATTCTCACATTCACTGGTGTAGCGCAAACGTGAACCTGATATATTCATTGTTTACTTTTTATATGCAGTTATTCGAGCGCATTAATGAAAACGCATGAGATCACAAGAACGAACAAATAGGTACAAGTAAATGTACAAACTCAATATTGCCTCGCAGTCCTTTAACAGTGGAAAATAATTATGTGAAATCGGTTGAAGGGACTTTCATACAGTGAACCACGAAAGTATTTCAATGCACTTTAAAATGGTATAACCTTTTTATAATTGTACCAAACGACCTGATGTTTCGTGAGCAGTTAGAGGCATTCGTTTACTAAATGATCAGCAAAACAGATCTTTCAAAAATTACAATTTACAAGGTTGCACACAAAAATGAAAAAAGCATTTTTTAAAACTTTTTTAATTGGGCTCTTAATGAAAATTTAAAATATATGTTATGTAGTTAATTATATACATGCGGAAAATTTCATCAAAATCGATCAACATACCCAAGAGCTACAAGTGGTTCAATGTGGTGAAAATCATAGTTTAAAATACACGTATTTTAACAAAACGAATATTTTAACTTTTTATTACGGGCTCTAACAAAACAGATACAAATGTTGCCTGTTTTACTTCGACGGCACTGTATACGCTTACACTTGTAGAGAAATTGAAATCTGAGGTAGTTTCAACTCTGATTTCTCTTGCTTAGCATGGATTATATCCTATAATCAATTCAAGTTCGACAATAATGGTACTAAAATTAATGAGCTTCCTTTGATTAAGGTCCCTTAGTGAGATCCTTCTAAATTGCCCCCATTTATTGATAACCGGCTGGTCTTCGTGAGACAACGTGCACGGCATTAGAGGTTGCATGAACCGCTTAATGTAAAGATTATTGATTGCAGCAATTCCTGCGAGTGGTAGAATAGTGCTGAAGTGCCAATTGAAATGAGAAATTGGATTTTTATATAGTTTCTCACGTGGTACTTTTTGAATTGCGTATAACTCACACGTGCCAAACCTATGTATGTTGGGCCATTTTAAAAGTTCTATTCTTATCTGGGAACCTTTTTCGTTATTAAATCATTTCGATTTGTTGTTCGCTCAATACCACTCTCTCGTAAAATTTTTCCATTCATGTCCGTCTCTGACGACAGGTGGTTAAAGATGTTGGTATTGTGGTTGAACAACCCTTGACCATTGCTCGCGTCACCCTCGAACCAGAGCCTTCTCCTCTGGTTTGGTTTTCCTCTTTAAAAGAATCAGTCTTCTGCCTGATTCGTCTTTGATTCACACCTTTCGTCCGCGATAATTACTCGATACCTGTGTAATTTAAGTATAAGTCCGTCGTTGTAAGAAAGTGAGGCAGAAGGATTATTGCATTCGTTCTGAATAGACCATTTCGGGTCTGTAAGACACTTTCGGGTCTCTTGTGCAGCAACCTCCTGGTAGTGAGACCTGGGCAATCGGTATTATCCTCTATTTGCAAGAACTTCTAGTATCTTATAAATCAAGTATAATATCAAGCTAATAGCTGCACTTTTAATAAATATGTTGATTTTTAATCAATTCTATTCCTATTCTCTTCCATAACATTTTGCAATTTCATCTTCCTTCAGAACAAAATATATGCATTATTCAAGCTAGTTTACCCCGGGCTTGAACACTGTCATATATTCTCTGGTTCTATTTGGGTAAAGAATATCTTGTCTGTGCTAATATCTCGTCGGTGACGGAAATTTTGGGCCTAAAATCCGGGTTGTCTGTCTCCCGATCAAGCCGGTTAATCGAGGTTCTATTGTAGTGAATTTACATACTTTTTAATACATACAAGCTAACAATTCTAAAGTCACTTTACAAGTGTAGCCTTGTTTGCATCTGGATAGTGCTTTTTATAGCCTAATTCAGTTTGCATGATAAATTGTTTTTCTCCTTCATTTTGTGATAGTACATCATTAAATTCTTGCATAAGGTTGCCTCATCGATCTGCCGTCTCATTAACTACTACTAAATCGTGTACAGTGCGTATCAGAAGTTTAGACGCACCCTATTATTCTAATAAAAACGTACCCTCTGACGAATCTTCGATAGATTTCTTTTGTCGTATGTTTTGATCAACTTGACAAATTACGATTACTACTAAAATTATTCATATGTGGCACCGCAGGGAAGAATTTTTAACCAAAATATGAAATAGATCTGTATCAGAAGTTTAGATGGACTTGCTATGCTTGTTGTTTGTAATTTGGTAATTTCATAACGTAAACCACTGGCTATATTCATTATAAGAGTATTTCTTTCTGATTTAAAAATGTTGTTGCTTCGTGATATCAGTCTCTGGTGATATCAAGTTTCCATCGTTGGTCACAGAAAGCCATCTAAAAATATTTCGGCTTGTTACAAGTAAACAAATATACTCGAACGGGGAGTCGATCGATTAAGTTATTTTGATGTGTAGTATGCCGGTGCAAACATCGTTTCGTAAATCTATCGAGGTTGCGGGTATTACTCGAACGATCGATACTTCGTTAGCATTGAAGATAGTGTATATTTTCAACCAATCACGCTTAACTATATGTATATTATTATTACTTGCTAAAATAATGCTAAATTTATGCTACACTTACCAATAGGAGATGCGCCATCTTTCTCTCCCTTTCTTCGGGCCTGGGAGGTAGAAAACTCCCAGGCCCAGGGACACCGGGTGACATTGTCGCTCCTTTTTCTCCCTTTTTCCTCTTTCGCGGCATAGATGGAGTTTTCCACACCTGTTCTTGGCTTTTGCCATCTTTCTCTCCCTGCACTCCTTATCCCAACAGCTTCTCTTTTTCCTTTCTTTCTTGCCCTCAGTATTTTTTATTTCTTCCAGTATTTCCTTGGTCTGCCAATTCTCTTAACCTCTTCTTTTAAGCATACTGCAACTCTTGTTTGTCAATATAATTGTTTAAACTAATATAACTCGAGGACCAATACCAAACCTTCCAGGTTGCACACCGTCCATTAGCCTCGTCCATTCATTTACAGTTACATCAGTTACCAATCGGCTCAGGAGTGTAAACTTAAGCTGTGTTGATAATTTTTTCACAGTAGAGTTATTTGAAGTCTTCGAATGAATCCTCGAATAATTGTCTGCCAGCCAGACAAAAAAACGGCTGCGAGCGCTGAATACCCAGACCCAGGAGCTCTGACCGCCTAAGTAAATCCCTCTGGCCGAGCAGTGCAATAAACCTGGCCATCGGGCCAGGTATATCGGTGTAAAACCACTACTAATTCAATTGCAAGACTTCCTCATTTCTCATAGCATCCTTATAGAAGTTACAGATTTTCTGCTCCAAATTCACCCTTTGGCAAATCAATTTCAACCATCTTGGAATATTTGAAATTGATGACACTTGAAAGAAACTTTTTTGAGTTCAGAAGAGGTTACCATGGATAAGAGGGTGCAGCAAAATTCTGAGTAACGTTAGGCATCGATAGGCTGTGTAGTAAACTTGGTGGCCGAGCAGTGCAATAAACCTGGCCATCGGGCCAGGTATATCAGTGTGAAACCATTGCTAGTTCAATTGGAAGACTTCTCCATTTCTCATAACTTCCTTATAGAAGGTACAGAGTTTCTGCTCCAAATTCACCCTTTGGCAAATCAATTTCATCCTTCTGCAAATCAATTTCAGCCATTTCGAATATTTGAAAGTGATTGTCACTTGAAAGCAACTTTTTTTAGTTCAGAAGAGGGTACCATGGATAAGAGGTACAGCAAAATTCTGAGTAACGTTAGGCATCGATAGGCTGTGTAGTAAACGTGGTGGCCGAGCAGTGCAATAAACCTGGCCATCGGGCCAGGTATATCGGTGTGAAACCACTACTAATTCAATTGCAAGACTTCTTCGTTTCTCATAACTTCCTTATAGAAGGTACAGAGTTTCTGCTCCAAATTCACCCTTTGGCAAATCAATTTCAGCCATTTCGAATGTTTGAAAGTGATGTCACTTGAAAGCAACTTTTTTGAGTTCAGAAGATGGTACCATGGATAAGAGGGTGCAGCAAAATTCTGAGTAACGTTAGCCATCGATAGACTGTGTAGTAAACATGGTGGCCGAGCAGTGCAATAAACCTGGCCATCGGGCCAGGTATATCGGTGTGAAACCATTACCAACTCAATTGCAAGACTTCTTCGTTTCTCATAACTTCCTTATAGAAGGTACAGAGTTTCTGCTCCAAATTCACCCTTTGGCAAATCAATTTCATCCTTCTGCAAATCAATTTCAGCCATTTCCAATATTTGAAATTGATGACACTTGAAAGCAACTTTTTTGAGTTCAGAAGATGGTACCATGGATAAGAGGTACAGCAAAATTCTGAGTAACGTTAGGCATGGACAGGCTGTGTAGTAAACTTGGTGGCCGAGCAGTGCAATAAACCTGGCCATCGGGCCAGGTATATCAGTGTGAAACCATTGCTAGTTCAATTGGAAGACTTCTCCATTTCTCATAACTTCCTTATAGAAGGTACAGAGTTTCTGCTCCAAATTCACCCTTTGGCAAATCAATTTCATCCTTCTGCAAATCAATTTCAGCCATTTCGAATATTTGAAAGTGATTGTCACTTGAAAGCAACTTTTTTTAGTTCAGAAGAGGGTACCATGGATAAGAGGTACAGCAAAATTCTGAGTAACGTTAGGCATCGATAGGCTGTGTAGTAAACGTGGTGGCCGAGCAGTGCAATAAACCTGGCCATCGGGCCAGGTATATCGGTGTGAAACCACTACTAATTCAATTGCAAGACTTCTTCGTTTCTCATAACTTCCTTATAGAAGGTACAGAGTTTCTGCTCCAAATTCACCCTTTGGCAAATCAATTTCATCCTTCTGCAATTCAATTTCAGCCATTTCCAATATTTGAAATTGATGACACTTGAAAGCAACTTTTTTGAGTTCAGAAGAGGGTACCATTGATAAGAGGTACAGCAAAATTCTGAGTAACTTTAGGCATCGATAGGCTGTGTAGTAAACGTGGTGGCCGAGCAGTGCAATAAACCTGGCCATCGGGCCAGGTATATCGGTGTGAAACCATTACCAACTCAATTGCAAGACTTCTTCGTTTCTCATAACTTCCTTATAGAAGGTACAGAGTTTCTGCTCCAAATTCACCCTTTGGCAAATCAATTTCATCCTTCTGCAAATCAATTTCAGTCATTTCCAATATTTGAAATTGATGACACTTGAAAGCAACTTTTTTTAGTTCAGAAGAGGGTACCATGGATAAGAGGTACAGCAAAATTCTGAGTAACGTTAGGCATCGATAGGCTGTGTAGTAAACGTGGTGGCCGAGCAGTGCAATAAACCTGGCCATCGGGCCAGGTATATCGGTGTGAAACCATTACCAACTCAATTGCAAGACTTCTTCGTTTCTCATAACTTCCTTATAGAAGGTACAGAGTTTCTGCTCCAAATTCACCCTTTGGCAAATCAATTTCAGCCATTTCGAATGTTTGAAAGTGATGTCACTTGAAAGTAACTTTTTTGAGTTCAGAAGATGGTACCATGGATAAGAGGGTACAGCAAAATTCTGAGTAACGTTAGCCATCGATAGGCTGTGTAGTAAACATGGTGGCCGAGCAGTGCAATAAACCTGGCCATCGGGCCAGGTATATCGGTGTAAAACCATTCCCAACTCAATTGCAAGACTTCTTCGTTTCTCATAACTTCCTTATAGAAGGTACAGAGTTTCTGCTCCAAATTCACCCTTTGGCAAATCAATTTCATCCTTCTGCAAATCAATTTCAGTCATTTCCAATATTTGAAATTGATGACACTTGAAAGCAACTTTTTTTAGTTCAGAAGAGGGTACCATGGATAAGAGGTACAGCAAAATTCTGAGTAACGTTAGGCATCGATAGGCTGTGTAGTAAACGTGGTGGCCGAGCAGTGCAATAAACCTGGCCATCGGGCCAGGTATATCGGTGTGAAACCATTACCAACTCAATTGCAAGACTTCTTCGTTTCTCATAACTTCCTTATAGAAGGTACAGAGTTTCTGCTCCAAATTCACCCTTTGGCAAATCAATTTCAGCCATTTCGAATGTTTGAAAGTGATGTCACTTGAAAGTAACTTTTTTGAGTTCAGAAGATGGTACCATGGATAAGAGGGTACAGCAAAATTCTGAGTAACGTTAGCCATCGATAGGCTGTGTAGTAAACATGGTGGCCGAGCAGTGCAATAAACCTGGCCATCGGGCCAGGTATATCGGTGTGAAACCATTACCAACTCAATTGCAAGACTTCTTCGTTTCTCATAACTTCCTTATAGAAGGTAATGATTTTCTGCTCCAAATTCACCCTTTGGCAAATCAATTTCATCCTTCTGCAAATCAATTTCAGCCATTTCGAATATTTGAAAGTGATGACACTTGAAAGCAACTTTTTTGAGTTCAGAAGATGGTACCATGGATAAGAGGGTACAGGAAAATTCTGAGTAACGTTAGGCATCGATAGGCTGTGTCGTAAACGTGGTGGCCGAGCAGTGCAATAAACCTGGCCATCGGGCCAGGTATATCGGTGTGAGACCATTACCAACTCAATTGCAAGACTTCTTCGTTTCTCATAACTTCCTTATAGAAGGTACAGAGTTTCTGCTCCAAATTCACCCTTTGGCAAATCAATTTCAGCCATTTCGAATATTTGAAAGTGATGACACTTGAAAGCAACTTTTTTGAGTTCAGAAGATGGTACCATGGATAAGAGGGTACAGGAAAATTCTGAGTAACGTTAGGCATCGATAGGCTGTGTCGTAAACGTGGTGGCCGTGCAGTGCAATAAACCTGGCCATCAAGCCAGGTATATCAGTGTGAAACCATTGCTAGTTCAATTGGAAGACTTCTTCGTTTCTCATAACTTCCTTATAGAAGGTACAGAGTTTCTGCTCCAAATTCACCCTTTGGCAAATCAATTTCAGCCATTTCGAATGTTTGAAAGTGATGACACTTGAAAGCAACTTTTTTGAGTTCAGAAGATGGTACCATGGATAAGAGGGTACAGCAAAATTCTGAGTAACGTTAGCCATCGATAGGCTGTGTAGTAAACATGGTGGTCGAGCAGTGCAATAAACCTGGCCATCGGGCCAGGTATATCGGTCTGAAACCATTCCCAACTCAATTGCAAGACTTCTTCGTTTCTCATAACTTCCTTATAGAAGGTAATGATTTTCTGCTCCAAATTCACCCTTTGGCAAATCAATTTCATCCTTCTGCAAATCAATTTCAGCCATTTCGAATATTTGAAAGTGATGACACTTGAAAGCAACTTTTTTGAGTTCAGAAGATGGTACCATGGATAAGAGGGTACAGGAAAATTCTGAGTAACGTTAGGCATCGATAGGCTGTGTCGTAAACGTGGTGGCCGTGCAGTGCAATAAACCTGGCCATCGGGCCAGGTATATCAGTGTGAAACCATTGCTAGTTCAATTGGAAGACTTCTTCGTTTCTCATAACTTCCTTATAGAAGGTACAGAGTTTCTGCTCCAAATTCACCCTTTGGCAAATCAATTTCAGCCATTTCGAATGTTTGAAAGTGATGACACTTGAAAGCAACTTTTTTGAGTTCAGAAGATGGTACCATGGATAAGAGGGTACAGCAAAATTCTGAGTAACGTTAGCCATCGATAGGCTGTGTAGTAAACATGGTGGTCGAGCAGTGCAATAAACCTGGCCATCGGGCCAGGTATATCGGTCTGAAACCATTCCCAACTCAATTGCAAGACTTCTTCGTTTCTCATAACTTCCTTATAGAAGGTAATGATTTTCTGCTCCAAATTCACCCTTTGGCAAATCAATTTCATCCTTCTGCAAATCAATTTCAGCCATTTCGAATATTTGAAAGTGATGACACTTGAAAGCAACTTTTTTGAGTTCAGAAGATGGTACCATGGATAAGAGGGTACAGGAAAATTCTGAGTAACGTTAGGCATCGATAGGCTGTGTCGTAAACGTGGTGGCCGTGCAGTGCAATAAACCTGGCCATCGGGCCAGGTATATCAGTGTGAAACCATTGCTAGTTCAATTGGAAGACTTCTTCGTTTCTCATAACTTCCTTATAGAAGGTACAGAGTTTCTGCTCCAAATTCACCCTTTGGCAAATCAATTTCAGCCATTTCGAATGTTTGAAAGTGATGTCACTTGAAAGGAACTTTTTTGAGTTCAGAAGATGGTACCATGGATAAGAGGTACAGCAAAATTCTGAGTAACGTTAGGCATGGATAGGCTGTGTAGTAAACTTGGTGGCCGAGCAGTGCAATAAACCTGGCCATCGGGCCAGGTATATCGGTGTAAAACCATTCCCAACTCAATTGCAAGACTTCTTCGTTTCTCATGACTTCCTTATAGAAGGTACTGATTTTCTGCTCCAAATTCACCCTTTGGCAAATCAATTTCATCCTTCTGCAAATCAATTTCAGCCATTTCGAATATTTAAAGACACTTTAAAGCAACTTTCTCTAGTTCAGAAGGGGTTAGCATGGATAAGAGGGTGCAGCAAAATTCTGAGTAACGTTAGGCATCGATAGGCTGTGTAGTAAACGTGGTGGCCGAGCAGTGCAATAAACCTGGCCATCGGGCCAGGTATATCGGTGTGAAACCATTACCAACTCAATTGCAAGACTTCTTCGTTTCTCATAACTTCCTTATAGAAGGTAATGATTTTCTGCTCCAAATTCACCCTTTGGCAAATCAATTTCATCCTTCTGCAAATCAATTTCAGCCATTTCGAATATTTGAAAGTGATGTCACTTGAAAGCTACTTTTTTTAGTTCAGAAGAGGTTACCATGGATAAGAGGTACAGCAAAATTCTGAGTAACGTTAGGCATCGATAGGCTGTGTACTAAACGTAGTGGGCAAGCAGTGCAATAAACGTGACCACCGAGCCAGGTATGTCGGTGTGAAACCACTACTAATTCAATTGCAAGACTTCTTCGTTTCTCATAACTTCCTTATAGAAGTTACAGCTTTTCTGCTCCAAATTCACCCTTTGGCAAATCAATTTCAGCCATTTCGAATATTTAAAGACACTTTAAAGCAACTTTCTCTAGTTCAGAAGGGGTTACCATGGATAAGTGGGTGCAGCAAAATTCTGAGTAACGTTAGGCATCGATAGGCTGTGTAGTAAACGTGGTGGCCGAGCAGTGCAATAAACCTGGCCATCGGGCCAGGTATATCGGTGTGAACCATTGCTAGTTCAATTGGAAGACTTCTTCATTGCTTATAATTTCCTTAGAGGAGCTGGCGTTCTTCTAATTAAAATGATACTAAAGCCAACATACAATTTCGACAGTATTTAGTGGTTTTAGGCCAGCTACACGCATCCATTTTTGTAACCCATATTCGAGTCCATAGAATTTCAAACCGCAGTCAAAGTCTGCGAACAAATCCTGGAATAATTTTTTGCTAACACGACGAATAAATGACGACGAGCGCCAAACGCCCAGACCACGGTGCATTGTACTGGTGTTCCCGGCCTTAAACTCCTTTCTCTCCGCTGTCAAAAACTATTAGGATATTTCCTCTTTCCTCAGTCATGCTTCCCATTCTCCTATTTCTCGAAGAAATCCATGAAGTTCTCATTCCATCCCTGCGCTTCTGGAAATTTACTTTCATTCTCCTCTCTCCCTTCGCACTATCTTTCACACTTCCTCTTCAGAATTGATCGCTCTTATTCTCTCTCCGAATCTCTTCTTCGTTTCCAGTCTCCTTTCTCTGTATACAGCTTTCATTCCCGTTATGTGCTCGTCCGTAATCTTTCCTTGACCCTGCCATCCCTTCTACCACCTAAGGAGGTGGAAGAAAGGGAGTTAAGGAACTCCCTTCTTGCTGCTTTAATCTTTCTTCACTCACCATTGTCGAACCTCTCTCACTCTCCTTTCTCCTTTTTTCCCTCCGATTGATCTCCTGCAACGCTGCTTCCTTGATTTAATTAATTTTCTCCTCGCCTTTCACCTTTGTCCTCCTGCTCGCCTTATTTCAATTATATAAATTCTTGAATTTGTTACATTTGCATTCTGCGCTACAAAGCATACAGCCGGATGATACAATGAAAGACTAATTAATCGATTGCTGTTTTGAAATGCAAAACGAACCGAGAATTGTTCGCGAATCGAGCATGCTGTATGATTGGCTTAGAATGTCCTGGATTCTGTTTCCATTGATCTCGCAAACACATATTTCAAACGGAAGTCGACCAGCCCCGACTTACTGCTTACTAGCTGGTTCGCACACGTAGGGTGGGAAGAACTGCAACAATGTGCATGTGAACTTGTGCTACACTACATGTTTAATAGGTTTCCCTTCCTCACGTTCGAACTGGGTCTTGGCTCGTGAACGGCTCTTACAAGGGGAAGCCACGGTTGATGGCTGACGGATTTTTCTGAAACTTGCAGTATTTGAAGATGTCTTCTAAAAATGTAATTTGGCAAAGCAGTAGCACGCGATTCTCAATATTTTTCGAGAAAATTGCTTTTGAAAATCGGTTTACACGCTCATAAGAAGAAGATGAATAGCCGAGGGTGTAGCGAGGATTACTAGTGATCAGTACGTAGCTGGTTCGAGTCTCGAAATCGATACCTCTCCTTCAATTTTAAGCCTAAAATCTATTATTCACAAGTTATTTTTATTTTTTAAGTAGAAAATGTATGTTTTTTTATTACAGATGGTGTTTTTATTACCAGACCAGTCCAGACGCGCAAAGGAGATCCCACCTTTTGCATTAGCCCCCTGAGGCCTACACTCTGGACTCTAGATAGAAAAGTCCACGAGATGCAATATCTGTATTACCGGGGCTTATACCTACACAGACAAGCTCATAAGATGCAATGTCTCTATTCATACAGTCCGCGCAGTTTATCTCTGTAATATGATTGCGACGGACGAAGCGCGTCCTTGCTCCATGGTAACGACGGACGCTAGTGGGAGACAATGGGCGCTATTGTGGGGAGTCTTGTCTCAATTGAGACAAAAATGCCCACCCCTGGTCTAAGGGATATGCACTTGGTGTCCACGGTCGTCTTCTGAATGTCTGTTGCCAATCTAGCAGCACTTTGCTTATTACTGGGCTTCTATACATTTCTGTTTCTAAATTGACATTTTCCGTTTACTTGTTGAACGATAAACAGTAAATATATTGGAGATTTAATATTATTCTATAACACATTTATAATAACATCTTTATTACAGCAAATTATCTACAGTTATTTAGTTTTCCATATCTAATCTTGATAAACTTTCATAACATTTCGAATTTAATTACTCAAACTAGATCAAAAGACTTTTATAGTAAAAATGGAAATTCTTTACAAATATACTAATATAAGCTTTCTCACTTTTTCCATGGAAGTATTATACTTATCGACAAAATTAAATATCTAATGATAATCTTTATAATATATGAATTATATATAAATATTTAAAACTAAGAATTCATTAGAAATGCTAGAAAATGCATGGATATAAAGGTGGAGTTATACAATTCTACTAAAAAAAAATATTATATTGATATGTATAAAATGAATGAAAGTAAAGTATGAAATTCTAACTTTTTTTTATACAGCAACTTCTTTATTATCAACTAAATGTTTCAACAAATGCCCATTTAACGAGGCACTTCAATTCATTGATCTTTTGCAACTATTCGCTCTATATACTTTTTCATTCCAGAAAATATACCGTAGTTTTATATTTTATTTATCAGTAACATTTTCCAAAAGAATGAACGAATTGTACAGAAATTACCTTAAGCATAATCGAATGAAATATCTGTAGCATTTCTAATGCAAGTGAGATTTTTAATGTATTGTCTATTTTATATTTCATATCATCTTATCCATTAAATCATCTTTTCAAGTATGAGTAAATTAGTAATGACAAAAAATATTTTAATCCAGCAAGCAATACTTTTATGAGTTATATGATGTTTCAAAATACATATTTCTTTTTCCTTGTTTACCAGGTTTACCTTCCTGTTTTAAAGCCATATAAGTACATGTTTGGGAATGCTGTAAACTAAATATTTATATATCTATAATACAAATACTAAGAAAATTGTTTTCCGGAAACAATTATATACGTTCTCGGCACACTTTTTGGTATCTATATTAATTTTGATTTACTTAAAAAAAATTGAATAAATGATGCAGATTCTCGCTTAATAGTTTATATTTATACAATAAAATGTTAATTATCATAATGAGGAGAGAAATCATCTCGTAATATCAAGTTATTACGAACATGGAACCAATTATAATCGTGTAGTATTCTAATAAATAAAGTACTTCAATATGTAAATGTTATTGAAGTTGTTATACATTTTAAAAATACAACTTCACACATTCGTAAAATTTGAATATGCACGATCACTTATTATTTCAAATTCATAATTATAAATAAAAATGAATACGTTCCATAATCTAATTCAATTATTGTAATATCATTTACGTGGTATTGTATAATCACGACAACGATAAATAAGTCAGGATTATCAGACAATTAGTTAGTAGACATAATGACATACAGAAAATTTAATATCTGTATAACAAAATAATCAACCCAGTACTTTTGTTTTGCTTCAGGGATACATTAATGGTACCAAAATCAGGGCTATAAATTACTAATTGCACAAGCCATTTTGTAATTGAATAGGACAAAAAAAAGGGAGGTCACGCAAGATGCTACATTCACTTACTTTCGCTATAAACGAATAATTTTAAGTAAAAACCCACAAATTTACACTAACATTAAGTAATTATCCATTAAAATTATACCTTTCTTGCAGAAGTAGAAATCTTCTTACAATCGATGTATTTTATTGTTAGAAGATTCTTTACAAATATGTCTGATGAATCAGCGAAGAAATCTAAACAACATCTTTGTATTCCCCGCAATATAGAAAATACAGTTTCATTCTGTTTACTCTTACAAAACTTTTATTATTTTTATAGCAAAATTGTGGACATAGGTGCAGGGTACGCAGCTGGTGCGGGTAATGTGATCAGTAAACTCGGAAAAATAGGGGTAATGTCACTTTGCATCATGGATGATCTGAGATCAGTTGTCCATAGCATATCTCCGAGTCCACTCTTTGGCATTACGTATTGCTTCAATTTCATTTACTTTCCAGAGTTCAGCAACGTCATTTGCCAAAGGATCATCTGGGTTCGGTGCACTTAAAAGTGCTTGTATCGACAGTAAAACTGTTCTAATTTGTAGAGCAGGACTCCATTTCTCTTTGAGAATGTCCAAACAAATCCTGCCCAATCTATGTAACAAATATAAACATTTTTAATGAAAAATATACAAATCTCAGTTTTGCTTTTTAAAATTCCATAACAAAGAATACCGATTTAAGGGAATAGACTCGTTTCTACGATTGCAATAGTGGGTGATGTGCTTTCTCATTTCTCAATAATGCAAGGATGGGGTTTTTTAGTAGTCAAAAGTGCTAAAAGTTCTATTTTTACGCTTACGAGGCATAATTTGCATTATTCGGCAGCATATAGCTGTCGCAGCTTTATGAAAATAGCTACATGCAGCTGTATACTTCAGAATAATGTAAATAAGTGCTTTTGACTACTGCAAAACTCTTCAATAACATTAACTTTTCACTACCATTTTAGATATTTTAATATTACCCCTCAATAATATTAAACTTTTCAATTTGCATTATTCAGATATGAGAAGGCGTATCCTGCACACTTGCAATCCTGGAAACAAGAGTCTACCTCATTAATTTCATTAATATTTTCTAACGACAAAGCAATAACATCTACGGGAAAGTTACTTTGATGATAATAGAAACAAAGCGATATAAGATTAACATATAAGTAAATACCTGTCTATATTTGGATGATAAATTTTTGTAATGAATCTAACTTTAGGAGCAGACATTGGATAGTCTTCTGGTAGGAACAACTCAAGTTTAAAAAGTCCACCTTCGAACGGCGAATCTTCAGGTCCAGTGACTATTACATGAAAATACCTAGCGTTTGTATCGTCTGGAACAGCGCTGATACCAGGAACTGGTTCTTGCATTAATCTCTGTGTTTCTTTGATAATCCTTCGTGGTAGAGCAGCCATGTTTGATGGAAAACCCCTAAAAAAAGTTTTTTTCGCTTCCTCTAACTTGTTTTCTTCAATTAATAAAATACACACTAAAGTAAAGAATGCATGAACTGAAATACAATTATCTACTATACATTGCATTGCCAAGGCTCGTTGTTTATGGGTTATGATATTAGTTTGTCTTTTTAAATAGGTTATACTATAAATTTGAAAGAATATGCATTTGCCTTCCTAAAATATAAATCATATAAATATATATATATTCAGTACAGTGAGAGAAAGAGAAAGATAGTAATAACATAAAAATGTAGGTTTTTTTTTGTACAGAAGAATTTATTATTTTATTAAGATCACTGTATGTAAAATTATAAAACAAAGTTGACTATCCTACTTATGCATAATATAAGGAACAGTTGAAAGAAGTAGATGCAGAAATTTCCTACACGTGTACAAAATTGGATCAATATTCTGATAATTTTTTAGTAAGTTTATAGCATAGTATAAAACGTACACATATAGATACAGGCATGAGTTAATAAATGACCAACAAAAGTAAATGTAGGTTATCTGAAAATGGTTTACTTTATTTTTATAAACATAGTGTACACTATGGAATTATCAAATGTTTTATGCTACAAGTCTTCAACAGGACCGGCAATGTGTGCACCGTTAATTGACAGTTTGTCACGCTACGTAAAGCTCTACTGAAAATGAGAAATTTGTATCGGTGTAAAACAACAAAACGTGTTGTTCAAAGACGAATCTACCCAGGGGTTATCGTAACGAACGTAACAACATTGAATGGATTGAACGGAAAAAACGTAAATGTACAATATTTCTCCTTGAGTATCTCTGCCAACCTCCAAAGCTGCTCGCAGACTTTTACATATGCGTAAACAATGAATTCGTGCACGTAGTCACGTATCGCGTAAAAACTCAACTGTGCAGGCAATCCCAGTTGTGTAAGAACGTTGAAAAAAGATTGGTTTAAATGTAGCCGTAAAATACGTACGATTATCTGAAAATCTCCCCGCGTCACCCCGCAAAGTCTGGCAGATCGTCCGCCTCTCTTTGTGGCCTTTTCTTCTGGAAACCTCCAAATCGATTTTTAATCCTATTTTCGCAGTCCGTCACCGTGTTATGATGATCGGCTTCCCAGCCGACTTTTAAAAAACTACTTGCAATCTATAGTACAAGCCCAAAGAGACACTTTAACGAAGTGTTAATTAAATTTCCCCACGTAAATGTGTGCTACAGTCCTCGCAACCGCTTCTCGCGATTCATCTTATCACGCGTTGATGGCGCTGGACGTGAATTCACTGCGTAAACCAATTTAACTGTTTCTTTGAGGAACACTTCTCGGTGCCGTGGTACGACGGACTGGATAACTTCGAAACAAAATTCAATTATACACTGTTACGATCCGGAACATTCTTATGCAAAAATCGGATTAATTTTATTGCGGATACAGTTCTCAGAGAAATGTCGTTTATGTAACCAATGATACTCTACGAAACTATAAAGAAAAATCGTAAACCAGTTCGACACTGTATTTGTTTTCTCTTCTTTCGACAAAATATCATAACATTTATAATAGCTTTACTATTTATGAGAACGTATTTTCTGGAAGTTTGAATTGTTTATTAGCGTAGATGCGTAATTAATTATATGACTGTATAATAAACGTATTTTTAAATTTGTTGTCAAGGAAAAATGTTTTATTTACATATCTAAATTATTTAAACCATTGCGTGCATAGTGTTAAATTTGGAACAGTAAAGACAAAATACGAATACGTTTGGAAATTTTTTAATTAAAAGAGAAACGTATATTTATCATACAAGTTTAAAAAAACGAATTTTTAGTATCGGTATTAAATATATTTAGAATCGAGTATTTTTATAATATTTATGTGTAAATTTAGCAAAACACAATGGCTAATTTAGTGTCAATGCTGCACGTAGTGCTAAATAGTGTAGTTACACTTTTCAATGCAGCCACAAATGCGGCACTGTCAGTGGAACCAACAAATTGCAGCAAAACTTAGAAACGATATTTGTCAGAAAATGTCTTGTACTGCTACTGAAATGCTGGTTCAAAGTTTATGCGATTTAAAATCAATTTGTAATCAAACGTTGTTTGATATTTTGTAATTATTATCATAGCAAAAGTAAGTTTCTACATCGCTACTGTTGAATATATATTTAGTGTTTCAACTTATAGAGTGATGTCGTCGAATGTGTATACAAATTTATGCATATATTATTGTTTCAATGATTCTTGCTGATAATGTTAGCAGCATGATTAACAGTTTTTAGTATGTTATTATTGTTTTCTTTTTGTTTGGAGATACGTTTGTTGTTCTTTATTTAACATTTAATGACAGTTGTGTAACCTCGAAAGTGAAACAAAATATTAGACTGTTACTTTGCTAAAATAATATTAAAATATATATTTAAGACAGTAAAAATATGAAATGAATTTAAAAATACTGTTACATTATTTTCAAGCTATTAAACATATTAAGAATAAAAATAAAATTCCACTTGCATAAAGAAAGTCTAATCATTATCATACGTGACTTGTTTATTTACTTATAGATATTGTTCGTTTATTATATTATCTTTTATGAAATGTAACTTTCATTTAAAACACTTCGCTTGATAGGAAGTTTGGTTATCAGTGTATTATGTATGAAATTATTTTCTTGTTAATTTAGAATTCTATGTTTTGAACAAGTTACTAAGGAAATAATGTAATTAAACTTTTATATTTTATAGAAGGCTATTAAAAATGGCTGATGTGCGATTGCTAATACAAGAAGAAGGTCGGGCAGCTAGAAATTTGATAGCTTTTAATGTACCAGTTGGAACAAGTAATAGTGAGAAGGTTACTAGAAAACCACCTAGTGTGCCGAGAATATCACAATCGAGTACAACTAAACGATCAATGAAACCAACAACCAGAGTACGATCAGCTTCCACTGGTCGAGACAAAAAATCTGGTAAGCTAAAGTTCTAAGTAGACTGTGGATGTTCACGTAATTTTTAATTTTTTAAGAATCGAAGTTGTTATTTTAAAACCATATGTATTTAAGTTGTATTCAATGTTCAATGTACACTAAATCGTTTCGTTTTTATGATAGAATTGCAGGCGAGATACTGGGCTTTTTTATTTGGTAATCTGCAAAGAGCTGTTGACGGTATTTATCAAACGTGCGAAGAAGATGAAAATATTTCAGAATGCAAAGAAGTGATACTAGTTTTAGAAAACTATACAAGAGATTTCCATAATTTGATCGAGTGGTTTAAAGTGAAATGGGCATATGAAAATTCATCACCTCCACTGAGACGTACTCCATTAGCTTGGGAAGTTAGGAAAACATCTCCTTGCCGCATCTGGAATTCAACGATGATTCCAAAATCCACTAGTCCTTTGCAAAGAATGAGCCCTACCGAATCTGTGTGTCGAAGTCCTGTTGACCAAATTATTTCAGAAAGTAAGACTATTTCCATAGATAATAAGGTCAACCAGATAAAAGGAGAGCCTGCACAGAAATTGGTAAAAGATAATAAAAGTAATGTAACCAGAAATAATTCAACTTTAAGTGAGAAATGTAAAAGTCCAATAGATAAGGGAATAAGTCAATCATTGATCAAAGAGAAACTCACGTCAATGAAAGTAAATAAAACTCTTGTTAAACATGTAATATGTTCAAAAACAAGCGGTAGCATTGCAATGGATCAAAAGCCAAATGATAATTTGCAACGTGATCTGAAAAGTAAGTTGGATACCAAAAATGTCTCGAAACCAATTAGAAATACATTACACAATAATTCTACTAAAATAGCAGATTCTAATATAATACTAGAGAAAAATGAACAAATAATCCAGAATGATAAAAATATACAATTAAATACTCATGCATTGACGGAGAAAGAACATTCTAAATCTATCGGTGTGGATAACAAATTGAGTGCTCAAAATAGTCCGTTAGTTAAGTCCACAAGTCCCAGGAATGATTTAGGACTTGGAAAAAATGAAATTAATGCGAAAGTAAAGAAGCAAAGCACAGGGAAAATTATTCGAGCTGTTGGCATAGAGAATATAACACCTGAAAATAAATTAATAGAATCTAACAATACTATTGTGAAAGAGAACAATAGTATTAGCTCAGCGAATAAAAGTGTACAGAGTATTGCAAAAGTTTCAAATAAAATTACTCAAAAACCAAAAACACAGTCCAATGCGAGTGATAATATAAATGTTAAAGTTGTTACGAAAACTGTATCAGACATGTCTTGCAATAATTCCAACAAAGGATCAGTTAATATTAACAAACCAGCATATTCTACTGTATCGCAAATGAAGGTTACTAAAACAAAGCAATCAGGTCTCTCAGAAACTCCGAAATTTTTTCGAAGTAAAACTACTCTAAGCGATAAATATATATCGACTTCAAACAAAATGAAACCAGGAACATCCGTCATAGTGAGACAACGATTTCAATCTTTCGATGATAAGGTATTTATTATCGCTAGGTGATTTATTAGTAGACAGCCAATTTTTTACATTTATGACAGAAACGAGTAGGTGTAATTTACAAAAGGAAAACCATCAGAAAAATTAAAAAATATTGTAACATTATTTTTAGTCTATTAAACATATTAAGAAAGAAAATTAACTTCCATTTTACTCCAGTTTGTTGCAATTCAGGTACAAAGTATTTACCTTACATAAAAAAATCCACTGTCTTATTTATTAGTATTCATAAAATTTGTAATTACTAGACTGCGGATGTTTATGCAATTTTCAACATTTTTTAGACAAATTTTAAAAAATTGGTACCAAATAAAAGTCTATGTTTATTGGCAAAATACATAAAAATTCTATTAAATTCTGTTGAATTTAATACTCCAGCATTTTTTGAAAATTTTTGTAAGTCATAAATGCATAAAGATCAGCAGTCTAGTAATTACTTTCAGTTAAAATGTAATTGGTACGCTCTGTTGTATTCTTATTAGATTTCGGAACAAAGTTCGCTAAAAAAGGATCAAAGCTGTAAGGATATAAACGGTTCAGTAGAGGTATTAACAAAACAAACGCTTACCGTGAAGACAAAAGAAGAGAATGATGGTTGGCAAACGGTTAGAGGCCGTTGCAGAAGAGGAAGTACTCATAATTTAAATATGTCTACAAGATTTCACAAACCGAGTACCGCAACATCTTTACCAGCTCTATCCATAGAAAGTCCGTCAGAAAAATGTAAAAAGAAATGCTTGACTCCAGATGGAAATGGCAAACAAAAAAAGAAATGTATTGCGGAAAAAGAAGGGAAAAACATAAGTAACGAAGTAGAAAAAGTAAAAGGGGAGTCGGTCGCAAGCCTTACCATTAAAGATAAGGTAGAAGAGGTTTTCAAAAACACCGTTAATTTGAATGAAATAAATTCTACATCGATGATTGCAGCTATATTTAAAAGCGACGCAGAGCTACTCGAAAAACGTATACAACAATTTATGGCTGCCCAAGCAGAAAGAGAGAGAATCATTTTGGAAGAGGAAAGAAAAACGGAAGAAGCTGATTCTCAGCGATCGCAGCAGTTGTCGGACGAAGAAGCTTCCTTGCGCAGGCAAATTTTAGAGTTAGGATGTGCGGAAACTGATGTTGACACAGAAACTGACGAGACTGATGGTGAAATGGTCCTTGAAATAGAGGATGAACCAGCAACGTCTCCTACTGCGGTGCCCGATGACGTCAGTTTAGAAGATAGGTACATATATGCATATATATGTGTACAGGGTGTTCACCAGATATTACCAACTCGATTTTGAATGGTTTCGAGAGATGCTTTGATGCTTCGAGAAAGCTCACAAAACCAAAGTATGCATCTCTCGAAACTCCCATTCAACGTTATACAAAACATTCATTGTTACTAGTAATAATAATGACGAAAATCGAAGTACATGGTAGAAGATACTAGTCTGTTATCCACTCTGTTATTATATTCGTTACGTTTAATATGTCTTTTCTTTTTGGATAGAATTTAACTTAGATTGTTCTAGGTATGAGAATGTGTTAGAGGGAATGTCTTGGGCTGAGTGTGTAGACACGCTCGCACAGTTACGTGCGTTAGTAGCCCGTCATCCCGGTAGAGCTTTAGAATTGCATCAAAAGCTTTCATCTCCATCCAGAAAAAGGTCATTACCCGAGACACTGAGGAGATACCAAGCAAAACAGGCTTGTGCACAACATAAACGCCAGAAATTGTTGATGGAGAAATCGCAGAGATTACGCGAATTGTTAAACAAGGTGAAAGACGTTAAGAGTGCCAAAAGTCAGCTGATAGAAGACAAGAGGGTGCGAATGGAGATGAAGTTGAAACGGGCAGAGGAGAATAGAACGCAGCATCTATTAGAAATTGTGAGGAAAGCTCACGACGAAGACTCAAAGTTGAAAGAGATCGCATTTATTAACGAGCTTGAAGCACAGAACAAGAGACACGATTTCATGGCGTTATGTCAGGAACAAGAAGAGAGACTACAAGTACACTATATAAAATTATATTCCCAATGAATTGTTATTTATTCGCTTATAATACTCCGACTTTTAGGGAATCCAAGAGGAACGTCAACGACGACAGGAAGAAAAGGCTGCTAAAGAAGCTGCAGCCGAGGAACGCAGGCGAGCTTTAGAGGCTGAGAGGCAGCTGCGTATACAGAAAATGAAGCAAGCTCGGCGCGAACGTGAAGAAAGAGTCGGAAAAATGCAGCTGGAAAGAGAAAAAGAGCGACAGGTAATAATATTTGTATTACTATATTATAAAGTGATGCTAATTATTATTAAATGTGTAGGAGCTCGCAAGAGAAAAAGCTAGGGATCGAGAAGAACGTTTATCGGCCCTTCATGCAGCTCAATTAGCGAATCAAGAAGAGTTACAGAAGAAAATAGCTCAGAAACAACAAGAGTCAGCGAGGAGACACGTAGAGAATATAGAACAGATTCGACAAAAAGCAGTTGAATCTTCGATTTTAAGGTCAGAAGAAGTTCCGCCAACTTTGAAATCCTATCCAGCCCAGAAACAATGCTCTCTATGCGGAACAGTTGTAAGTATTTTTCACCGAATCACGTTTTATTTAGAATGGGTCTTTACTGTACATCCTGTTGTGATTTATCTTGTAGTAATCATTAATTTATGTTAATATTTACGATCTTGTCGTTAACAGATACCGAATGAAGTGTATCTCCTAAGTCATTTGAAAGGAAAGATGCATATCGAGGCCGTACGAAACACACACGATGGTCGAGAACCATCTCGCGATGAGCTACAACGGTTTAACATATTGCAAATACGTGATTTGCCGATCTCAGTTATCGATAACAATAATTCCAATGAAATTAAAGCTGCGAAAGAGAAACAGAAAGCTTTGAAACGGCGGTGCAGGAAAATGAAACAACGTATGCTTTTACGTGGTAAAGAGTGGGAAGACAACCACAAGACCGATATAAATCAATCGACCGAGTCAACGAATAAAGCTAAGTTCCGTCGAAATTTAAAGGAATTGGATCGGTTATACAATAATCATTCGAAAACGGCGTGGTCCAGCGTCGCCATTGCTGCTTTGGAACGTTGTCTAGGTGAAATAACAAGAGCCTTTTCGAAATCGGTAAGTTTCTATGTTAAAGTGTACCGACTTCATAAAATATTTGAATATTTCTATTATTGTTTGCGGGAACTGAAATACAGTAAAAAGACAGATGATTTACATTTTACTAAGTGTATATTTCTAATATAATGTTTCAGTGCCCGCTCGATCAAAATGCATTTAGAAGTTTAAATGGATATGATGTTCTAACAAGTCTGTTGAACTTAGGACTGCAAATGCAAAATGTATCTCATAATTTACCAAATAAGTAAGTAAAATTTATTATTCCTCTTGAAAGTCTTATTTTTAGATTACAAGGCGTAATTTGCATTATTCGGCAGCATGTAGCTGTCGCAGCTTTATGAAAATAGCTACATGCAACTTTATGCTTCAAAATAATGCAAATTTATAGTAAATAATGCAAATAATCGCTTTTGACTAAAACACCATTAACACCCTTAGATATTTCAATACTACTCTTCAATAACATTAAACTTTTCACTACCATTCTAGATATTTTAATATTACCCCTCAATAATATTAAACTTTTCAATTTGCATTATCGAGAAATGAGAAGACGCATCCTGTACCCTTGTAATCCTGAATACGAGTCCACCCCTTATAAAAGAATTTACAGTGCCAGTTTTTTTGACACTTTAATTTTGTAATTCTGCCCCTATTTGATTTTTAACTTTTCACAGTATGTTATTTCTTTCTAGATACCAATTTCAAAGAGTTTTATTTTATGTTTCAGGAGCATCGTTTCTGTATGTCGTGTGTATAAGCTTAGTGTCAGCGGGAATGATGCCAACATTGAAGTAGTTGTGTCCAGCAACAAAATTCTGGTCATCTTGGATCTCTTGCTTCAACATTTAGAGGTATGTTTAAAAAAATTGTTAATTTTCACGATAAATTTTGAAAAGATTTTATTTAATTTTATATCCACTGAAATTGTTTTTATGTTTTCACAACTTTACTAGTATGTTTTAAAATGGTTAATGTGAATAGTATATATTTCCGAATTCTTGCTTCATGGTAAGTATAAATTTACTAGCAACAGTCAACTTAATATTAATTATATTAAACTGTATCTAATTCCCTTACTTCAGCTTATAAAATTTTGAGTAAATTATTTTTACTATTTTAAAGTGCTAATATTTAGAGCTTCTAACATTATCACTCTCCCATGGATATCGTTTTGCTGCATGAACTGATTATGTAAAACAAATAAAGCATACTTTAATTAACTGGTATAATTAAATCCTATTCTGAACAAGTAGGTCTGTAAATAAAACCGTGATGGTACTAATTTAACTATTGGACTGTGAATCTTTGTGGATATTTATATTATTAAGAAGCAATATTCTTCAAATGTAAAGTAAACTTCAAATAAAATTTTATTCTAACAATGTCGAATACTTGCACTAGAAAACGGGGACTTTACGCGTCAGTGCTGCGTGAGCGGATTCCCTGTCGATTTGCTCGTTTTTCGAGCTCATTTCGAGGTTGGTAAATAAACGAACGCAAAGACCATCATACCTGTCCTGTCCGACTTGTCAAAATAAGGATTAAAAGTCTTAGGGCTGGCTTCAGCTTGCCTCCTTTACTCTGAAGCCGGCTCTCGTCGAGTATTTAACTCTTTCTCCGAGCACGGGTCCGTAAGCTGGTTGTTGGAATCCATCGAAGAATTTCGGTTGTAAATAGTACACTCTGCATATACAGTGTGAGTCACATAACTGGAACAAGCTATATCTCTTGTTCGATTCGAGTCTAAAGTTAAGGGCTCGCATACCTTTAAACGGTTGAAGACTAAGAGAAACTCAACATCAACTTGTTGAAAACTTGAGCAGTAAACTAGTTGCTCTAATTTCTCAAGAAAGTTCGAATCGTAGATTTCAATATCAGAAATGTTATCGTTCTTTCGAGGGCGTTCGAATATTAATGGGAGGCACTGCATGTAGTATACTTTCACAGAACTAGAATATTCAAATAGTGTACGATAACGTAGTTTTATTAACCGATAAGGATTTTTCTTAATCGCTCGCTTCAATAATTGCTGCAACATTTAAAAGCTTATTCATATTCATTAACTTTAGACAAAGCGGTACTCGATTTTCCGTGAACCGTGTAATTTATTAAATGGTGACGAATTAGGCGTGAATTACACAACTTGTATCATTTCTGTACAGATTTGTGTGTAGATAGCTTTTTATACATTTTGTAGAAAACTCTGAATGGTTTAATAAATACGTGGTCAAATTTGTTTCGAGGGGATTCAGTTTCTGTTAGAAATGGCCTGTCATATTTTTACTTCGTAACGTGTGTTCGTTATATGTATAAATAATAAATACATATCTTACTTGCGTACATAGATAGATATTTCGGTATTTTAATCCATATTGAAGATAAGACAGTAAAAATGTTAGAAGAATTTCAAAATATTATTACAATATTAAATACATAGATCAATATTTCGGTATTTTAATCCATATTGAAGATAAGACAGTAAAAATGTTAGAAGAATTTCAAAATATTATTTTCAATCTACTAAACATATTAGACGACTGCATAAGTAGTGTAAAAAGGAATTATATAGTCACCATTCATTTCTAATTCTAAAATAAACATCTATTTCCTAATTCAAGAAGAAGAAAATTCCAATTCTAGAATTAGAAAAGAATGGTGACTACACGTCCAATTGATTAATAGTATTCTTTAAAGTTCAACCATTGATTTTGATCTTCAAATTGTGCACGAACTTCTGCAATCATCTGATATTACGAAACAGGATAAATGTCCATTTCACTGCAGTTTGTTACAATGTAGGTGGAAAATTGTTATTTCGCATAGAGATCCGCTGCGTATGTAGGTATTATCAAAGTCGGACATTTCATATGCAGTAGTCGAATAGTTTGTCCGTTATCGTTGCCATGCAAACTTGCTCGGACCATTGCGTCGCGCGTCTGGAATAAATAGGTTCGAAGTCAATCGTTTCGTTCGATGATCCGTCGTAATCGGTTCGCGAATTCACCGGCATGATTTCGGGATCGATTTTTCACGCTTCGTAGATACGGCACTGGCGCCGTTCCTTCTCCTGTTCCTCCCCCGGGAATCTCCCTCCACAAATGCATTAGCGGCGAGAGAGCTTTTAGTGACGTCACCCACGCACACGCACACATGTTCGAGGCGCACATGCCGACACCCGCACACCAGCACATGGGAATCGGGTTATACGGTGAAAGGAGCGTGTATTCCATGCAGAATGTGCGTGGGTACTTCTGTTGCCGCTTCCATCAAGCTCCGTTTCGAGGACCCGACCTAATCTTTTGTCTCGTCCTCTTATCGGTGCTTTTTCAACGACCTCTCCGCAGCTTCCAGAATTCGGCTGTTCCTCATATTTCATCTCCGACGCGAGCTTTCCACTTTCCTATTTTCTATGCTGCGAAGCGTAACTACAGTAGCGGACAGAAGTTTAAGACGACTATCTTTTCAGTAGATTATCGCATTTTATTAGAGATGCTAAACGTCTAATAAGATCTTCATCCAAACTGCACCGTAGGAACGCTCAACCACGGTGGTGGTTGTGTAATGGTGTGGGCATCTCGCGAAAAGGTCCAGGACCAATTCGAAAAATTAATGACACTACGAAAAGTTTCAATATTTGTCTGTTGAACTTAGGACTGCAAATGCAAAATGTATCTCATAATTTTCCAAATAAGTAAGTAAAATTTATTATTTCCATAAATTAACTTTTGGATGGATCTGGGATGGGCCTTCTCGTTTCATGATAATGAAAATTTCTTCCAATCGTGGAAATCCACACACTACTTAATCAAAAAGTAAGGTTTAGTGGCGGACAAAAGTTTAAGACGACTATCTTTTCAGTAGATTATCGCATTTTATTAGAGATGCTAATAACGTTTAATAAGATCTTCATCCAAACTGCACCGTAGGAACACTGAACCACGGTGGTGGTTGTGTAATGGTGTGGGCATCTCGCGAAAAGGTCCAGGACCAATTCGAAAAATTAATGACACTACGGAAAGGTTTCAATATTTGTCTGTTGAATTTAGGACTGCAAATGCAAAATGTATCTCATAATTTACCAAATGAGTAAGTAACATTTATTATTTCCATAAATTAACTTTTGGATGGATGTGGGATGGGCCTTCTCGTTTCATGATAATGCAAATTCCTTCCAATCGTGGAAATCCACACACTACTTAATCAAAAAGCAAGGTACACTGGCGGACAAAAGTTTAAGACGACTGTATTTTCAGTAGATTATCGCATTTTGATAGGTACCATTATTCGAAATATTGTTTACATTATTCAATATATCGGTATCTAATCAATTATTAAAACACTTAGGTATTGTATGAGGTACTATACCAATTTCATGTCTATAAAGTTTAAAAGAAAATAGAGAATGGGAATATTCTAGGGCAGAAGAAATGTTTCATTTTCGAGGTAAAATAGCTCCGACTGCAAAGGGGCATTGATATCAACGACGGAAACGAGGAACTCTCCATCGTATAGCACTTAATACTAGGTTCACGGAGGACTATTCTTTTACATTACTTTATAAATATAACAAGAAAATATATACCAAAAGAGGATCGAACAACAATCGCGTCTTTTCGTTTCATTTAGTTCATATTATTGCCGTAAATCGTGTAGTTTGATCGCAGGACCTAAAGCAAATGTTTTCCAGAAAATACGACTTGTGCCACTATTATACAATCCAGCAGGAATCACAATTTGGACCATTGCACAAAGGAATCGATGGTCCTGTAGGGTCCAGCATGTAATGCTTTTCAATCTCGTCCGTTGACGAAACAAATTTACAGTTTCCCGTAAATCGTTCGAGATCGCTGGTTCCCCTCGCGATCTTGCCCCTTTTATTCAATGTTCCGTCGGTGCATCCATACGGGTTTCGCGAAGGCATAGACAAATTTGATGATTCGGGACTGGCTTGATCGCTCGCACAGAAAAGGGAAAAATCTCCCTGTTAATCTACTCGACTGGCAATACAAAGGGTCGAAAACAAACGAGTAGATTCGTTTATTCGGCTACTAGTCCAGAAAGCTATTTTATAATGATTATTAGACTGCGGATCTTTACAAGTTTCGCACTCAAAATTCACCCTTTTGTAAATCAATTTCAACCTTTTACAAATATAGTATTTTTAGTTTTTTTGGAAAAAAATCGAATTAAATGTAAATTAATTGTGAAGAAATTCAAAGTTTTATTTATTGCAATGTAGGTCAAATACTTATTTAAAATTAGTCACCGATTCATTAACTTTGGAATGTATGAAAGTAGTTGCAGTGAGTGTAAAAGGTGTTCGTGCACATTTTAAAATAGATAACTTTTTTATAAGTGTACCATACAACCTGATTTTTTATAATCAATTAGAAGCATTGGTTTGCGAAATGATATGCAAAAAAGATTTTCGGAAAATTAAAATTTACATGCAAAAATAAAAAATGCAGTTTTTAAAACTTCTTTAATTGGGCCCTTAAAGGAAATTTAAAATATACGATTCACGTACAGCTTAATAAATGTATAATTTAATCTAAATAAATGAATAATTAATTTTCAATATTCTTAATGGGTGAATTTGATTTGCAAAAGGGTGAAACTGATTTGCAAAAATTGTGTGCAACTTGGAAATTTCTTTCTCTTTGTTAATCATTTTAATCGATTGAAAGTTAGATTGACATTTTTGATTTCTTTTAATCTTTCTATTGTGTCAAATTGTAACTATTCAGCTTTGACATAAACGCATAAAATCGTTATTCTAGATTATTTTTGAAAAATTAAAGCGTTGCGTATCATCCGCGAATCAAGAAGTAGATCATGCAAATTTAGTTAGCATGGAAAATTTCATTGATTATAGTCCTTGAAAATTAATTGTGCTACTACGTCTAATTATGAGTGTCACAACGGGTGTAATGGACATGTGACATGAGATGTTGCATGTAATATGTAAGTTATGAAATGTATAGAGATCAAAGAAATTATAATTTGACCTTACTATCCAGTGGTAGATGGCATTACTTTATTATCATGCATTAATTTTTGCATCTTTATTGCGAACAGTAAAACGGAGTATGTAATAATTAGATGAGGGATGAGATTATAGTAAACAAATTGCAAGTACACTAAACGTTTATTAAGACGAAACTACGTTGGATATTTATCAGAATAAAACTTGAAAATAAACTTTCTGTAAAACATTGAATATTTAAATGCAGGTCGTAATACATACAGAATACGTACAGGCATATTTTTCATATTTGTAATAGGCAGTCGAGTTTGCAATTAATATTTGGAACAAATATAATTTTATTTTTCACTTCCTGTACCAAAATGGCGGTTTCTTCTAAACAAATAATGATTAAATCAAGCCGTACGAGTAACAAATATTGCTTAAAAATGTACGAAAACTCAATACAGCATTATCGCATAGATAAGTTAAAATCTAGCAATAAGAATAAGTTAACGATTAAATCAAGCTACGCGAGACACGGTTTATAATTTCACGTAAACTTGTGACAGCGTTGTAGGTATAAATGAGTTGAAAATTTAGTAAAAAAAGTGTCGAGTTAACAGGTAAATCAAGTGAAACGAGCAACAAATTCCGTGGGGAAGTTAACGGGTTCGAGGAGGCATTTTTGTCCTAAAATTTAAACGAATACGGAGAAACGTGAGCAGTTAAGTGTTCCACGAAGGACCTATCGAAGTCCGGACGCTTAGGGGCCATATTCCTCAGAATTCTTATCGGAACCTTCCGACTCGTTACCTCTAATTTAGCATTTTAAATGTCGCCTGTATGCATGCACCGTTGATCGCCCAGGTCCAAGAGAGACTGGTATCAATGACTCAACATGCCAGGAATTCGTCTTCGCCAGCATCCGAGTGATATTTAGGCTCGAAAATATGCGACCACCCGACTGGTAGCTTGGTCGAGACGACAATACAATTTTGGGAGATTCGGGTTTCACAGAATAGCTCTCGAACAAACGATATGTATTTTTAACCCTTAAGTGAACCTTCATAATGTACCTGAACCATGCAATATGATTTGATCAAATTTTTTTAAATATTATTTAAATCGAATACTATTATATTTATATTTCAATTTATATATACAGGGTTATGCGTGTGTGAAGTTGAACCGCCATGTTGGTATCTAAAGAAAAAGATCTATTTTGTCTTACAATTAATACAGACACATTTATGACCACTGACTGTCCAGGCAGCAACTTGTGGGTCCTACATAGACTTTCAAGTTTTATAATTTTTGTAATTTAAATTGTTTTGTGACACTACGCAAGTGAGTAACACACTGATTTCAGTTTTTCCTTCTTATGATAAGATTCACTTTTTTTTTTGATTTTCAATTATTAAAGAAAAATATTGTTTGTTCATTACAGACACAATGTTTTTGATGTTAATCCCTTGAAAATGATCTAAATTTAGATCGAAACGTCGGGATAAAAATTGTGATAATTTGCAATTTTTAATTTTAAATTGCTATTTTCAATTATTAAAGAATAACATTTTTTGTTTATTACAGACACAATGTTTTTGATGTTAATCCCTTGAAAATGATCTAAATCGAGATCGAAACGTCGGGATAAGAATTGTGATAATTTGCAATTTTTAATTTTAAATTGCTATTTTCAATTATTAAAGAATAACATTTTTTGTTTATTACAGACACAATGTTTTTGATGTTAATCCCTTGAAAATGATCTAAATCGAGATCGAAACGTCGGGATAAGAATTGTGATAATTTGCAATTTTTAATTTTAAATTGCTATTTTCAATTATTAAAGAATAATATTTTTTGTTTATTACAGACACAATGTTTTTGATGTTAATCCCTTGAAAATGATCTAAATCGAGATCGAAACGTCGGGATAAAAATTGTGATAATTTGCAAATAGTGAATTAAGTATTAAAATGATCGAACCAATGCGCCGATAACATTTAAATTTTGCATACAGACACATTTATTTTGCATAAGAATAGGCAGTCTGGTTGTAATAAAATGTTCGCACGAAACTCCGCTAGAAATTACGAAACAGGGAATTCGTTCATTGGAAAAATTGTAAGAATAATGGACCCCGTTCTGTTCACAGACATTGACGAAACTGGACGATCAACTTCAGGTGCAAGAAGTGTCCAGTAATTCGACTGGAAGCGGAATCGTAGCAAATAGCTTGATGCAATTGCTGTGCAGTCTGATCCCGGAGGAACCGTTCGAGAAATCGCTATTACAGACGCGGGTCCAAGATGTTGCCGGGTGAGTACACCTTCAGCGTCCGATAGATCTTGATGTTTCCGTGTTACGAGACCGTAAAAATTCAGTGTCTGCCTTTAGTGTCAATCATACTTTACACGCCGATGCAATTCCTTTTCTCGGTCGTGGGAGTTATTTAAAGTGGCGTTTCGTATAAAAGGGTAGATCTCACAAATGCTCTTCTTCTAAATTACATATCGGGAGAACTGCATAAAACCGTAACGATACCCTTGTCGACACTTTTTTATTTATTGCTAGTCGCCAACTAGACTTTCTCTTATTAACCCATTGCACTCGAAACTTTTTAATTCCGGAGTATTTTCGTCACATACGATCGTTTTTGTTTCGTCTGTATGGAATTGAGTGTATTCGCTCGCATTTGCACTTGAATGTTTAGGAATTTATTGAATATAATGTTGTTCGGTAATGTAGGAATTGTTTCGAATTATAGCAATTTTTTGGTAATGTCTTAGAAGGGACAGTCCGAGTGCAAAGTATGGGCAAACTTCTCCTTGCGAAACCAGAAGTTGTAGCCTTTCTCCTATAAATCTTATATCGGTGTGAACCACTACTAATCCAGTTACAAAACTTCTTTATTTTTCATTATTTTTTAATGGGACTTTCATCAACTTATTTGTGGCCTTGTCCTGATTAAAATGACGCTAAACACGATCAATGTTTAGGCTGTCCAAATGAAAGCTTATTAAAATCTAATAATAAGAATGTTGAGTTAATGACTAAATCATGTCATACGGGTAACAAATATTACTTGAAACTTTATTAAATCTCAATACAGCGTTGTCACAAGTTTATTGTATTGCTGTACTATTATTCAAAATATTGTTTGGATTATTAAATATGTTGGGATCTAAGCAATTATAATACTAAACATTTGAATTATGATTGTTGATACTTCCGTTTGCTCGTTGCTCCGACAGAACCGGACGTGTTCATTTTTTTTGTGTTCGAAGCCGACAACAAGAGCAATCTTTAATACTTTGACGCGCATGGACCACCCCCGTAGGAAAACATGACGGTTCTGTCGTACGAGCTGAACTCAATACGCGAGTCACGGGAAAGTGACAAGTTGCAAGCTGTTTTCTTTGCATCCTCCGAGATATCCGACCTTCGCGTGGAAGACGCGTCGCACCTGGGTCAACTTCCTCCTCTCGGACCCCCCAACACGACTGCTAATCCTTTCTTAGTTGCATCGAATTATTTTCTCGTTCTCGTGACTACCATTTCGATGGTTGCGCACCGTTTCGAACGAAATGTCCAAATGTTAGCGCAACGCGCAACCCTTTTCGCAATGTGTTTACTCGTACATTACCACTATAAATTGACTTCTGCCACCATATTTTTATTTATTATTTACCAGTGTAGGGCAATATTTGAATAGATAATTAGGTAAATAAAAATTTAATTAACAAGTTACTCGTTTTTTGGATATTCAAATAAAAAGTAAAAATAATTATTTATTCTTTGAGCAAGTCTAAATGAATTATTTAAAATGATAAAGTTAATTCATGGAATAAGAAATATATAAACTAACATATCGGTGATTTAAATTATCTGGAAGAAATACTAAATAAGTAGAAATACAACATAAGCATGTTTTGCATTGATTGTGGGAAGCAGGAATAACATAAAAATTGATTTCATCCCTTAACGTCTTTGTTATAGTAGAAGCGGCAATACAAGTAACAAATAAATAATTATTTTATTAAATATTAAATAATTATTTATTTGAAATAATATTTATTAAAATAATTAAAATAATATTTATTAAAATAATATTTTATTTTAAATATCATTTTCTACAGCAATGGGAGCTTGGATCATGTTTTTGAATATAAATCTGAGGGATTCCATTTTTCTCAAACTTTGTTAATGTAAATTGATCTCTAAATAAAATACTTTTTTTATTCTCAGTGTATTACGCTTTGCGAAAACGGCTTCATACTTGAAAAATATGGTCCACTTTAATGTTCATTCATAGAACGATACTCGATAAATTTTATTGTAACAGCCTAGATTAAATGCTTCGATTACATAGCGGTGATTATAACTTTTTCTAATTGCAAAAGAAAGCAGGTTGAATGTAGCTTTCATATAAACTGACGCGGGACTAATAATAAGTAACTTTATTAGAAACGTACTTATCAAGCAAGATTTTATACTATTTTGTTAATATATCTGTTGAATCGACTTTTCGAGAGTTTATTTATCAACGATTAGTTACAATCGGATTGTTGATCACATTTTATTGGTCAGTGAATCTGCAAATTTCGAGTTTACTGACTGTAACACGTCCAACTCTGAATAATGAACGACGAAGGCGCGATCAGAATGATTGCCGGTCGGCTGCCGGTAGTCGAATTATTATGATTAATTTCCTGCCGATGCGAGAATGGCCTAGTCACGATTTTTACTCAGCGCCGAGATTGCTTTTCGCTGGTACCTTTAAAGTGCGCAGATGTCTAAGAGCGATCGATCATTTCGTACCTCGTAATATGTATTTGAAAATAGTTAAGTGCATTCACCGTTGCTCCACCCCAAAAAATACATATACCTATACAAGTACATTTTGGACACATGGGCTCCTTGTGTATCACCACCAAGATTTTCCATAGTCATTTTCAGCCTTGAAAAATATGAAATTTGGGTTATCTATTTCGTTCGACGTTATTCTTCGAATTTTTATAGACAAACTGTGGTTAGGTCTCTATTTAGATTATTGTATATCACTAATGACAATCGATAAGAATTGATAAAAATTGAAAAATTGAATCTGGCACTATAATTTAGTAACTTCTCTAGTATTTGAATGGTTATGTACAGGTTATGTACTAATTTAATTTTAGCAATTAATGCTGAAGAACTTCCGGGATAAAAACATATTCTTGCACCCCTTTGGGCTAACGACTACATGTGTACTAAATTTCAGAAAACAGAGGAACTTAAATAACACTAATTTAACAAAGAATAATTATGTTAGATCAACTTACGATCGATAGAAAAGAAAATTTACGCTAATTTAATTTCAACACTTGATCCTGAAGGATTTTTAGGATCATAAGATACATCTTTCTATGTATCCTGTGTTTCGAAATTTTTTTTACCGTTACAGAGGACAGACTAACTGGCAATTATATATGTATATGTATAGATTCATGGTTTTAGTTGGAATTTCGAGTGTAAACTTGATTATGCTTCCACAGTGAAATTTTAAAAAAATGTACAAACAATAAATTGATAGCTATACAAAATGTAGAACAGTGACTTTAAAACTGAATACACAAATGATACGCTGAAAAGATCTGGCATTTATTCTTTATACTTTTTTCTAATTTTCTTTAGAATGATATAAACTAAGATCGAAACGTTGAAAAAAGATATTGCGATAATTTGCGAATAGTGTTTAAATAACAATTGATCGAACCAGTGCGCTGAAATAAAAAGTTTGTTAGCAACTATCTACGATCGAGATAAGGAAATATTTATTCTTTGTCTAATGTTTTAACAGATAGCTGGTTTGGATATGGACGTTTTTATTTCAGTCGCGTGATCTATGATTAAAGGGCCTTTTCGCGGTGCTATACTTCTGGTATTATTTTTTTGCGCAACCAGCAGGAAAGGTAAATGGCCCTTCTGTCGTAAACCCGTGCCACAAAGCCGAAAGCTTCGTCTAACGCGTGCCATTACTTCCCTTTTGTTTCTTCTTTTACTGATACCGCACCGAAATGCACTCAAAGCTATCACGAATTTTAAATGATATGTTATTGTGCGACGGAACATCTTGAATATTTCACTAAAGTTTTACCAGGTACATACACGTGACTTTATTTGCCGCAAGTGTGGCTGCTGCATATTTGAATAAAGCTAAAAGCGAATGCATTATCATGTTTTTTTTTACATTATGAATATCTTGTCAGAATTAAAATAGTATCAACGAAGGATTCAGCAAATACAAGATTTATTATTCTACTAGCTGACCTGACCAGACGTTGTCCTGTCCAAATTTCAATAAATTTGTTTGTGATCGTTTTGTGAAGTTGTGATAAGCTATTGGAAATGTATAAACAAAGTAAAAATAAGAAAAAAACGTATTTCGTAGTCGATAATGTAAATTCGCATTGAAATATGATTCAAAAAGCACTTTTAGTATTTTTCAATTTTCCTTCCCTAAAACCATATTCGGACTATTATGAACATTTAAAAAAAATTAGACAAATCGTTCCAGCTGTTTTCAAGTGATGCGATTACCAACGAACAGCATTTGATTTTTATAGATTTTTACAACTCTCGTAATTTCTGGAAAGCTCTGTGTGGAACACTGTTGCATCGCTGAGGAAAACAGCTAAAACACAGAACATGAGAGACGTATGTACATATTTCATAAAATGTTGGTAAAATGGAGCTGAAGCTTGCTTCCAACCATTCGGGTAAAAGGGTAATCCCTTAAACTTCAGTCTCCAACGATAAAAGAAATACGTACTACTTATTTTGATGCTGCTATTAAGTGCAGCCTTGAATGAGTTTCTGTCGTTTACTAAAAGATGTCAGAACTAATAGTAGTTATACAGGGCGAGTTAGAAGAAACAGAACACCATAAAATTTTAAATTCTTCATTTGTTACTTATTTAGTAGTTCTTCAGATGATTTCAATCACCGATGTGTTTGGTAAAATTTCTCTGTACTTCAAGAAATATTCATAACATGAAGAATAAATGTCAATCAATGCAGAGAATAGCCAAAGACATATGTATATGCATGTTATTAATAGACTGCGGATATTTATGCAAAATAAAAAATGTTTGATTACAAGACACGGAAATAAAAATTTCTTTTTTCTTTTGATTATCTGAGCAAGCTGAAACCGATACGTTGATGTCTTTAAATCTTTTTATATACATATATAATATATAAATGCATCAAATCCGCAGTCTAGTTATTAATTTTCTTTAAAACGAAATGTAATTTTATTTTGGTTTTGTTCATGTACAGTTATTGGAGAACATGTAGGCACACAATAGATATAAATTTTCTCCTTTCTTAGGAAATTACGAACTACAAAAAAAAGATCTAATCACTGAAACCATAAAATAAATCGTAGGGCACGGGATAATATTAGCAAGGGAAGATATTGTCACGTCCGGTGGTCCTATCATAAATAATAATTAATAAACTTAATCATATATTTCTTTTCTATATATAATGTACCGAATAAGTGCATATTTTTGCATTGTTCTTCGGATATTGATTCAATATATTCATTTATTCCATTTTGAACTGCTGATGTATGCGAATGCATACCACAATAACTAATTACTCTGGAAATTTCGATTTTGCAATTAATTATGTCGATATAGTTGAAATCAGATAGCTGAAGTAGTTGAATGTAAGCTTCTTCTGTCTTAGTAGCGGCGTGATTGATGTTGCAGTCATTGATGTTTTTTAGAGAAAATGTTGTCACATTTAGGTGGTGTCCATTACAATCATATCCGATAATAGTGTATGAGGGTCGTATCAACATGAATATTAAGAAAAGCCTTAACATTTTCTGTAACAAATTTTATCGCTGCTTATTTTAACGAAATACGCATATTTTTTCGCTAAAGTTAGTATCGCTTTTATCTGTTATATGTTAGTACGTTTTATATTTGCTAATGTGAAGCTAACGGAAGAATGTTATCATAATATTTGAACAATAATAGCATTCTTTTGTTAACTTGAGACCTTAACTTGAGTAATCTTATTTGTTAGTGTTTATTTATACTATTCTGTGGAATATTGGAACATGGAGGAAAATAATAATAAAAATGTCTGTATGTATATTTATGTGAAAAGAAAATGTTATTTATTTAATATTTGTGTATATATATATATATGTATGAATAATAATAATTTGTATATTATAATATATTGTTTATGTTATTTAATAAATTAGACGATAAAAAGAAAAAAAAAGAAATTTTAGTTTTGAAATAGATCGCATGAGTTAACAATCCTATGTAGTTCGCTGCAAAATATATCTTATAAACTTTTCTTAATTCGATCGCTCGCAGTACGGTATAAAATACAATAATTCAATATTCAATATAATATTTGATATAATAATTGGTTACAATTCTCGCACAAAATTAATAAAACAAATAAGAAAAGAAATATATGATTAAGTTTATTAATTATTATTTATGATAGGACCACCGGACGTGACAATATTCACGTTACGCGAGCTGATTTTTTTGAAACTCGTGTGAAAGGTACCTAGTTCAAGGAAAATGTTTTTCTCTATAAAAAATATTCTTTTCGGATAAAAGATCAATATAGGCCGCGATCGCCATCAAAAGTTCAATTATTAGAGAGCATGTAGCTGTCGCAGCTTTATGGAAATAGCTGCACGAGCAGTTGTATGCTTCCGAATAATGCAAATTACTTTTGAGGGCGATTGCGCGGCGGAGATAGATCTTTCATCTAGCACTTTTGGCTACTGGAAAACTTCATCTTTGTATTATCGAGAAACGAGAACGCGCATCCCGCCCCTTACAATCCTAGAAACGAGCTACCCTCTTGGGTTAAGATTTTCGAACCGTAACCAGGAGCTTTCGAAACAATAGAAGGAGGCGATCAATTTCGTAAGCGAAGGGAACACGTAGAGAAGATCGCGAATCGGTCGCACGCGCCTCATAAGTAAATTACCAACTGCTCCGTTGATCCTACTTCGATTAACGCAGTATCAACACCTCGGGAAACGAAAGGAAATAAGCTCGGAGAGCGTTCGTTCGATCAACTCATCGGGATTAATAATAAGAGTGTTTGACGACTGATTTTTCTAGACGAGCTCTAGCAATTACCTCGTCGATTGCCACTTAAGCCTCGATTATCGTCGTCTTCGAGAGTTCTCGATTGTATTAAGACGAGAACTAACAAGAAACGTTCCTCTATCGCCCCCCTTTCGATTTCGATGAAATTCTGCGGGTTTGTATTTGGTACTCGAATTAATATTAACGTAATAAATACAGGGTGAGCCATTTAAAACACCTGAATAACCCGACTGCTATTGGGGTTAGGAAAAAATGTGTCAAGTTGAACTTTTTTGTAGATGGACGCGTAAAGAACTTATGAACGGCAACTTCATTTTTTTTAACACAATGCCCAATATTTTTGATCGAACTGAAGCACAAAATTCTGCGCAAGAAACTATTGACCACCGTACATAATACATCTAATAGTTAAGGAGATATTGTCGAAATAATTTTCCAAGTGTATTAATTCAAGTTGAAGGATATCAGTTCGAGCACTTACTACCTTCCAGGTAATAGCTGTTATACGTATGGGAAATTATATTAATAACTAGCTGACCTGACAGACTTTGTCATGTCCAAATTTCAATAAATTTGGTTGTGACCATTTTGTGAATTTGTAAAAAGCTATAGGATATACGTAAACAAAATAAAAATGAGAAAAAAACGTATTTCGCAGTGATCATTATAGCAAACAGACGTGGATAATGTAAATTCCTATTGAAATATCGATTAAAAGCTGCGACGTTCGTTTTTTTGTTGTATTAAAATATGATTCAAAAAGCACTTTCAGTTTTTCCCGAATTCTCATGTTTCCGAGCAACTTTTCCAATTTTTTGTACTGTAAAAACATGATTCGGACTACAACGAACATTTAGAAAAAAAATTAGCCAAATCGGTCCAGCCGTTCTCACGTGATGTCGTGACCAACGAACAGCATTTCATTTTTATTATATAGATATCTCGTTAACTATTAGATTTATGATACATGAAGGTATTTAATACTTTTTTACGCAGAATTCTGTGTTTCATCCGAGTTCGATAAAAAATATTGGGCATTCTATTAAAAAAAATGAAGTTGACGTTCATAAGTTCTTTAAGCGTCCACCTACAAAAAAGTTCAACCTGATACATTTTCTCCTAACCCCAATAGCAGCCGGGTTATTCAGGTGGCCTTTTTTAGATGCCTCACCCCGTACATATTTTTCTAATCATCTTTTAAATTAATCCTTTCAATTTTCTAGTCTTAAAATAGACTTTGAATTATTCATTCGTTACTTATTTAGTAGTATTCCAAATAATTTCGATTATATACAGGGTGTCCCAAAACTAGTGTAGGAGCGGAAAATGGGAGGTTCCCTGGGTCATTTGAAGCGACATTTTCCTTTACAAAAATGACGTACGGCGCTTTGTTTAGGAGTTATTAACGAAAAACACTGACCAATTAGAGCGTGGCTACAGCGGATTGATTCTGAGTCAACCAATGGCGACACCATGCCTCGCGGTACCTGTCGCAGGGTCGGCCTCCGTTCGCTATAGCTGCGCTCTGATTGGTCCGTGTTTTTCGTTAATAACTCCTAAACAAAGCCGCGGACGCCATTTTTGTAAAGGAAAATGTTGCTTCAAATGACCCAAGGAACCTTCCATTTTCCGCTCCTACACTAGTTTTGGGACACCCTGTATTTATTAGACTCTGTTCAGAATCTTCGTCGCGAGCCTGACACGATATCGTAAGGCAAGGGGTTAAAAGAAAACTGTTTTCACGTCGTATACGTTTGTTTTACGGCGACGGTAGTTGAATTAAATAAAATGGGGAAGCATCGGGTTGTTTTAATAGAGGAAGCGAAACTGTGTCAATTTGTAAAATCGTTACCCTCGTTATACGAAGTCGAACTCTCCCCCGGTGTAAATCACAGTTTACTTTGGTTAATTGGAACGGCCGCGGAAGGAACATGAAACGTTTTCAGTTTTCGTTTCTCTTTGAAATAGTATTAACCGTGATTTCGATCAGCTTATCGGCATTTGCGTTCGCAAATGTGCTACGAATTAAATATAAATACAATGTTTGGAGTAAACATTACTGTTTGCTTTACTGTACCTTTTCGCGTAACGTTAGTTACATATATTCGATTATCTTCGAGGATAATTGTTACTGTTAATATGCTAATGCAAACGCGGTGCCGGTTATTGAACTTAATATCATCGGTTGTAATGTCTGCGAACTTGTATTTACACGTTTTACTCGCGCACAGTTATTAGGGTTTCTGCTGTTACAATTTCTAATTAATTCTTAACAACAAACGGGATTCGACGATACTCGTTCGCAGATCGTGAATTTGCAATGATGATTGTACATTCACACGTTAATTCTGGTATTTCGATTTCCGTGCGATTCAGATTCGGAAATGATAAATCAATTTAAATAACCGAATGTTTTATACTAATATTTTACCTTGATTTTCTAATCGTTTCCACAAGTTTTGTTCACTGCAACAAACCGTGCTTGTTTTCAAACATGGATTTTTCTAAATGTAAATTGTTGTAGAATAACATGTTGCCTGTAAATTTAATTTATCTGTTTACTGAGTATAATTTAAGCAATACTATCAGACATTTACTGAAAATTTGTTTAAATTAACTCCTTTATTCGAGTTATTGAAAGTAGCGCGAAGGGCTTTATTCAAAATATGTATATTGTATTTGAACACCAATTACAATAAAAATCGTGCAAACTCTAAACGAGTCTGAATGAGAAAAATAAGTTACACAAGTTCATTAAGAAAAACACACATTTTTCGTTAATGCTTATTGATAGAACGAAACCACACTTCAATTTTTAAATTCCAGAATTTGGACTTACGTTTTTCTCAATTTTTTCGAAACCCGTTTGATTTACGAAAATAAATTAATGGTACACAAGAGACGCAGCCTTCCAAATCTACAGGTATTGTTTAACATATTTTTCGACGGAGCAAACAGTTTAGAAGACATTCCAGAAAAATGATTTGATGAGCATTCAATTAATTTAAAAGAAATCTAATAATTATTAAATTTCTTTAATTAAAGGAAATCTAATAATTAATTATTAGATTTCTTTTAATCATTTGGAACAACCCTGAGGGGTACCATTAAAGAAATTCTCTCTAATCTATACATACATATAGCTTTCTAGTTTCTTTATATTTTTAGCGTAATTCTCCTGCGATGAAATTTCATAGTTGAAAACCAAAACGTGTCCTAACTTTCACGACACTCGCTGACAAATTCAGGATACGATTTCTAATTAAGAAAAGATTGGTGCACCGGTCAGTCTGAAAATGCGATTTCCCTTCGCTAAGAGCGATCAGGATCAAAATAACGTTCCGAACTGTTATTAACGATGTCCAGTTCATTGCAAGAATGAAAAAGTGACGTTTCAATGGGACACGATTAAACCGGGAGCTGCGCGAAACAAAATTACATCGCAGACGATGGCGTTCCTTCTTCTTTGAGCACCGGGGCAAATCTATTTTATTAATACGACAGCGCTGCTGTTTGATCTGATAACTTCGTTTCGTCGTTCTAAAGAGCATCTCCGCTTTTCCCGTGCTTGTCACGGGAAAGACCGACCCCCTTTTGTAGGCCATTTTCCCGTGGCCAGTTTCAAAGCGCTAATTCCTCTTAGTCTTCTTTCACGATTATTGATTTAATAAAAATTTAGTAGCACGATACCTTTGACATCGTAACTTCTGGCTTCAATTATCCTTCAATCGTACGCTTCTGCAGAGAAATGAACGGTTAAGAAACTGCTATTATTCGTACGTTTTTAACACGTAACGAATTGGAACATCGTAGAACAGATTCGATAAGGATTTTTATTTGGGTTCAATTTTATAAAACTTACAACGATAAAGAATTTAATTAGATCCACGAGAGGCGTCTCTTAAATTTTCTTCACTGGCGCAGATGAAAATTAAAAAGTTATTCGTTTGATATCACCGGTACAATCGTCAGACCTTGACTCCATTGAGATGTTGCAGATCGATACGGGAAAATGTATCCAACAATGAAAACCGAAAAATTTGAAAGAACTGTACAACATTTTAACAGAAGAAAAAAAACATGAAACTGTTAAGCTGGAAATATTGAGTTACAAAAAGGAAATTGCAAGTTAACGTTTAATATAACTTGTTCACATGTATGTAAATGACAATTGTCCTTTCGAAAGAATGTGAGTGCAAATTTTTTTAGCTTTTCATAAAAGAAAGGTGTGAAATTTTATGAAACTATGATTTTTAGACTTTTGTCATCTCTTGAAACGAAAACATATACAGTGACTCCCATTAATATTCGGACGCTCTAGAAAAAACGATAACTGGTTAAACGTTGAACTATACGACTTGAATTTTTTGGAGAAGCTAGAGCAAATAGTTTGCTACAGGATGTGGAAAAACATTTTTTCAAAAATTGCAATTGATCGGAGTTGTAGAAAAAATACTAAAAGTTGCATTTTACAACTTTTTTATGTGGGCCTATATTGAAAATTTTTAAAATACGTTTTGTAGATCTGTGTCAATTAAACATATTCTGAAATTTTCATCAATATTGATCGACGTTGCAATGAGCTAGAAACGATTAACGATGGTAAAAATTTCAGATTTTCTCGATTTTCGGGCTATAACTGCAGTAAATCTATAGATTCACACATCTTTCAATGCCTGTCGTTTTTTCCCGCATCAACCGATTTCGATGAAACTTTTGCAGTGCATATAATTGACACAGATCTACAAAACATATTATTAAAATTTTCAATATAGGCCCACATAAAAAAGTTGTGAACTGCAACTTTTAGTATTCTTTCAACAACCCCGATCAATTGCAATTTTTGAAAAAATGTTTTTCCACATTCTGTAGTAAACTATTTGCTCTAGCTTCCCAACAAAATTCAAGTCGTATAGTTCAATGTTAAACCAGTTATCGTTTTTCTTAGAGCGTCCGAATATTAATGGGAGTCACTGTAGTTTAAAAATTGAAATACTGTAGTGAAAGATAAAGCGCGTACCGAGAGAGAAAAATTATTCGTTGATTTAGAATATTTAGATTCGTGCTCTCGCTGGCGTAAAATCGAATGATCTTTTTTGAATCAGGTTCAAAGAGCAACGTGGCACACCTGCCATAGAGAAAAGCTTAGAAGTTTAGACGGGACGAATCGAAAAGTGAGACGAAAGAGAGAGAGAGGGAAATCGTTAGTGGTCGAAGGAGAAAGGAGAAAGGGGGGAAGAAGAAAAAATATCGCGGGGGGTGAATGAGCGAGTCGGGTTGGGTACGTAATCTGCTAATGGACTCTCTCTCCTTTACTCTCCCTCTCTCTCCTCGTCCAAATTCACCCTCATTCGGCGTACGGTTGCCTCTAACTCTCCTTCGACCCTCCTGGAGTCGACTCGACTCGACTCGAATTCATTCTCTGATTCTGTACTTTTTTCCCTCCGTTTTCCTTGCGTGCGGCTACATCCCAGAACTGGACAGAATCTTATTTGAAGAAACGTACCCCGTCTCGCAATTATAAAATGTGAAATTCAAATTTTACGCTGATGCTGTCCCTCCCGGAGTTTTCGAGAGCTTAATCTTTATGTTCAGCCAGCAAGAAAAATGTTTGCCGTGATCTGGTTTAACCAGGCTTCGAAACGGTTCTCCAACTTTTTCGTACGCTGTATTGCAATCTATTGGGTTGGCAAGAAAGTAATTTTTAGAAAGCAAGAAAGGTATTTTAAGTTGAAATAGAGAGCTCAATCTTTTTATTCAAACAATGATCTTTAATTAATTATATATTTTCCTTTTTGTTCGATGATCTTTTGCCAAGAAGAATAAATAAGAAAATATTTTATTGATGAGTTCATCGCTCGAATAAAAAAATTCGGTGTTAATTCCCCTTAAAATGCCGAAATTACTTTTTCTACGTATTCTCTAAGTTTCTACTAATCCTCTAAGTTTAATATTATATTTTTCATTATATATTTCATTATACATGAAACGAGGAACTGATTACGATTTTTTATAGAATCGAAGAATATGACCCAACATTTGTATAAGTTATGAATTAATAGAACAGTTCTATTACGGATCTATTAAGCTTTCCCTTTACAACGAATGATTCAACGTTTACCTCTAATTGTTAAATCATTTATTTTTCGTATACAATGTATTGAAAACAATGGTCATCATTTCGGACATTTATTGTAATAAAGTAGTTCAATCAAACCAATTAATGTGGTAAATTAATCACTGATAATACATATAATGCTTTTTGGATTTTCATACCCAAGGTTACATGAAGGTCATTGTGTAATGTGTGATTGAAGAGGTCTTCACCCCTACTATTACATCGCTATAAAAAATATATAGTTCCATTAAAAAAAATTGATGACCTTGATATCTAGAAAAAAATGACCTTGAAAAAAGTTTTTCCCAATCATTAGATTGCCCCTTCGGTTAGGTTAATGTTGTCCTATGATGTTTTTTTCAACGTCGTCAAGTTAGCTGGGGCACCCTGTATATTTTAACGGAGTTCAAATATTGATAATCTCTCGAGAATAGAAAATTTGGTATTATATTTTTAACAGTTCTTGGACCGACTGTACGTAAATGTATCCGAGTTTCATTTTTCGTGACAAGTTAATGCGTGGCGGTTTGCTTTCATATCGACTTCAATTAAAAACTGTTACTTCCTGCTGTTACAGGAATCTGTTTTCGAAACAAAATCCACACTTACTTTCGACTCGGCTCGAAGTTCCCGTATATTTTCGATTTCGGCAAATATGCTCTGGAGTTAAAAGCTTTGCCGCTCGTTTGCCAACATTCGGAAAGAGATGCGCGCAAGCTCCCGTCGAAAAACTCGTTGAATTTCATATGTGTATAGAGTCATTCCACGCCAAATCGATCAGTTTTTACCGTCAGTGCCGCCAGTATTGATGAAATTGAAATATGTTCAGCTCCCTGCGAAAATGCCGTTCGCGATTTAATTATTTATTTCTTTTTGCTTCGTTTAACCCTCAAACGATCACAAAAAAGTTACATAAAACACGGAAAGGTGTCGTACACCACATGTGGATTGTGGTTGGAAGAAAAAAATTGTAAATTATATTGTTCTGTTACGACATTTTTATCAATTCGTTTTATAACACATTTTTTACAATGCACCTTGAGTTTGGATTCCCGAAAGCCAAATTATCTGGTTCTGGAAGAGGCAAGTAGAAAGAAAATAAGAATTATAGTGGGCCAAAGAGCTCTAAAATTCGAGGAAAGTTTGAGGTCAGAAGTAGAGAAGAAAATTGTAATAGAATGTGTAAAAAATGTGTAACAAAAAAGTTGGTTGCCCTCGTTTCTCCTCCTACAAATTAACCCCAAAAATATTTAATACATACTAAAATATTAGCCCCCCTTAACAATTTAATTAAAAAAAAACAATTAAGTCGATATCATCGGTAGATTCCGACAAACCAGCTTGCAACACTTTATCTGGTACACCTTTTATATTCAGTAAATACATTTATAACAAAATGTACGTAAAACGTACTATATGTTCAACAATTTATCGTTCATCTATTAACTGAGAAAGTAGTTCCTAAACACAACAAAATAATAACAATATACAATATTGAGTACAAGTCACAGCATTTACAAAAACTGTTGAATCGTTTGTAAACAATGCAAATAATTTAAATAATGTAAATAACAATGTAAATAATTTAGATCAAAATAATTAGCTTCTAAAGAGATTTACTGTTTACAAGATTCATTGTGAATGAACAAATTCATTGAATATTATAAAATTTAAGATACAGGATACTGTGAGCATGATTAATGAAAGTGTAAAATAAATAAATAAAATAAAAAGGGTTTTTAATAAACTTGTATTAACGAAATATAGCGTAAGAAAAAATATCAATCGATCATTCCGTTGCATGACGTAATTACCGAGGGCTAGGATCGGATGATTTTGTAATGGACAGAAGTTTGAACGGTTCGGTTAGAAATTAGACAGCAGATGTACCCAAAACTATCAGCTGGCCCTGTGCAGCCCGGTGTTTCTGATTCACTGTCGTCAATTGCCAACTGTCTTAGGATCGTTTCTCAAATTTCAACGTTTTGATTCCATACAGACTAGAGTCGTTGAACTGCATTGATTTCCCTTCCTTTTTTATCGATGCAATTCGAATCACAAGGAAAAGATTATTTTGCAGCACTACTGTACAGACGTTTCAATATACAGGGTGTCTCAAAATTCCTCCGACACCCGAAAATGGGAGGTTCCTTGGGTCATTTGAGTAAAGCGACATTTTCGTTTACAAAAATGGCGTCCGCGGCTTTGTTTAAGAGTTATTAACAAAAAATACGGACCAATTACAGCGCGATCTAGACATGCGATGACACGCTCGGCCAACTGACAGTGGGCGCGTCGGGCCGACTGTGCTAATTCGCGTCTAGGTCGCGCTCTGATTGGTCCGTCTTTTTATAAAGGAAAATGTCGCTTCAAATGACCCCAGGAACCTCCCATTTTCGGGTGTCGGAGGAATTTTGGGACACCCTGTATTATGATTTCCAGTGAGAAAAATTTTTAATTTTGCGTCGCCTCCGAAAAGATTGTATTGGTACTTAATATTTTATCTTAATCAATTGCATTAACAGTTGGTGTGTATTTATAGAAATCAAAAGGAAATTATTTCATATTTTTTAGTGAATTTTTTTGGCGCGTCTTTTTTATAAATTCGCACAAAGATCTGCAGTATATTAATAACTAAACCGTACAGCTTCGAGAAATGCAAGAACAAGCACAGTATTGGCGCAGTCTAATTAATTTTTAGTTACGATTGTGGCACACGGTAGTTTCGAAATGATCAAGCTGTACAGAGAATGGTTAAATAATTGACAGCTAAGAACCTCGGACGAGTCGGAAGGGATGCTGTGATAATAGTCAACGACAGTAGTGGCAACAGTAATGGGAAGCGCGGGATTAGAGCAGTATTTGATCAGGCTGGATAGGGTCCTGAATAGAAATAGGCAGCGCGGCTGTTCCCGTTCCCATTCTGCTAAGTGCCAAATTTTACTGCTGCCTATTATGCTATCATAATATTTCTTGTTGACAAGGCAGCGTCGCGCGACACGCGAAAATAAAAAAAAATGTGGTTTGCACCGAGTTCATTTACAAAATATTTTCAATATTCCTGTTTGCGCGCGAGTTCCATTTCTGTTATTTAAAATGAACGCGAGTTGACATTTTTGCATGCGCAGAATAATGCTCCGTTAAAAGGGTCCCGCATTCTCGTTAGGAGAGGTGGATTCTCTTTTTTCGAATATTCGTGGATGAGGTTTTACATGTATTTCTATGTTTAACGAAACCCGATGAAACATGTTGATATATTGTTGCCATTCTGATGTTTCGGAGAAATAATACTACTGCGTGTTTATTAAACCGTCAGTTTGGTAAATTACACCCGCAAAAAAAACAAAATATTTTAACTCAATCGGTTCATATGCGTAGAAATTAATATTTCTGTGTAGTATTATATTAGAGAGTTTATACGTGTCACAAACGGGATCCATTAATATTGTAATTCGTTACTTGATTTACAAAGCAATTTTGCAAACTACTAAGGTACGATTACGTAACAAAAAATTATAGTGAGTAGTTTTCTCGACGACATAAATTACAACTAATTTTTAATAATTTTTCGTCACGTATTCCTAAATTTCACAATTTTTACAAACGTAATTATAGTAACCTCTTAAGATGATCTAAATAAAGATCGAAACGTTGGAATTACTTTAGTAATTTGCACAATTGCTTTGTAAATCAAGTAACAATATATCTTCGCGCTGAGAGCATTAGTAAATAATATTAACAACGAATACGATCGAATATGGTTATAAATATTTATATGCATGACACAACGTTTTTTCATGAAACATGAAAATTTATTTTGATTGCAATCTGTTAGATAAAAAACAGCAATTTTACCATCTTTAAACTCTTGTAGCTCATTGCAATGTCGACAATTTTGATGATATTTCCAGAATATGCAAGCCCACGTAAAAAATTGCAAAATACAACTTTTAATATTTTGTCTGGGATTCCGACAGCTTGCAATTTCCTTCAATAATTTTGTTCGCGTTGTGCAGCAAGCCAATGGTTCTAACTTCTCAAGAAAATTCAAATCGCATGATCCGATATTTGAAAAATGATACTCTTTTTAAGAGTGTCCGAATATTAATGGGAGTCAACTGTACGTATTTCTCATTGTCAGTGAAATTAGGGGATGCAGTCTAAACTTTTGGAGCGCATTAAGATGATCTAAATAAAGATTGAAACGTCGGAATTACTTTAGTAGTTTGCACAATTGCTTTGTAAATCAAGTAACAATATATCATTGCGCTGAGAGCATTAGTAAATAATATTAACAACGAATACTATCGAATATGGTTATAAATATTTCTATGCATGACACAACGTTTTTTCATGAAACATGAAAATTTATTTTGATTGCAATCTAAAAGATAAAAAACAGCAATTTTACCATCTTTAAACGCTTGTAGCTCATTGCAATGTCGACGATTTTGATGATATTTCCAGAATATGCAAGCCCACATAAAAAATTGCAAAATACAACTTTTAATATTTTGTCTGGGATTCCGACAGCTTGCAATTGCCTTCAATAATTGTTCACGTTGTGTAGCAAGTCAATGGTTCTAACTTCTCAAGAAAATTCAAATCGTATGGTCCGATATTTGAAAAATGATACTCTTTTTAAGAGTGTCCGAATATTAATGGGAGTCAACTGCATGTATTTCTCATTGTCAGTGAAATTAGGGGATGCAGTCTAAACTTTTGGAGCGCTCTGTACATTCGCGTCCTTCTGACTGTCAACTATGGCAGGCGTCGATTGTGTGTATAGAGTACCAGGATTCACCTCATCCCTCGGGCTACCGAAATCCCGGCGTGAATGCATTACGCGTCAACGAACTCGGAGTAGCAATATCCTGAGTCGCTGGATGTTAGAGTATGGGGATTATAATACATTACCAATTCGACGAACGTCTCCGGCCATTTGACCTTGTATCATCCTTTATTTCGCGTGTCGATCTCGTTCGTTGAATCTCGAACACTTTATTGCTCCACGGTCTGTAACTAAATGCATTTTTATTAACTCTTGCTACGTCATTTATACGCGGCGAGGCACTAACTATTGCCACCTACTATAACTCCTAAAGTATGATATCCATAATTTATTAACTCCTCTTATCCATTATCAATGTAACAGTGCATACATTCTTGTCAGATTGTACACGTTTTATTATTTTTATACATGAATTATTTAACAAAGAAAGTTAAATATTAAAAATCTTTGTAGCTAGGGTTTCGTTTAACACTAGACTGTGGATCTTTGTTCATTTATGAAGAAATTGGTTGGGCGAAATTATGAAACAGCACGAGATCTTTAAATTAAAGAATGTTGTAACGTTGCTTTTAATTTTGCTCTGCAAAACATGTTTATTTTGAATAAAGATCAGCAGTCCAGTGATCACTCGTAGTTTTTTTTAAATTAAATTTGAATCTTAAGGTAGATACCATTTTGCAATACATTATGATACTTCATATTGTACCATTAGACAGAGGAATTTTCGTATTTATGACAAAGATGAGTAGCTGTAATTAAAAACATGAAAATAATTTTTACTTAGCTCCTATAAACATTTTATTTTGCATAAAGAGCTGCAGTCTAAATACAATACAAAGTACAAACGATCGTAGACCACTACACAAGCAGATGTAAAGATGTACCGTTAATGTTTAAAGAACGCGAGTGAAGTATAAAATTGTTCAATTCGACGATTAGAAGGGAGAATATTCTGTCGTTCGATCGATTAGACAAGCACATGAGCAACGCCATGCGAGACCACGGTGGCACACTTGTTACAATATTTACAGAGTCGTCGTCTAGATCTACCCCTGAAACCGACCCCCTGCCTGCCGTTGACAAGTGTCTCCAGCTACCGAATTTCAGCATCCCCTATTCGCTCCTTACCTTTCATCCCCACTACCGATCCAATCTATGTATAACAGTTCTCTGTATCTCGATCGTCAATTATTCATAACAATAACATTTATAATTAATATAACATTTATATATTGTTACCAATCTATGTATGTATTACACAACACATAGATCTATTCCAAATCAATTTCACCCATTAAGAATATGTAAAATCAATTATTCATTTGTTCAGATTAAATAATATATGCACAGGGTGTATAAAAAGTGATGGTCGTCTGTCTTAGAAAATTGTTGGTACACTTTCTGTGTACATCAACACCTACTCATGGAGTAGAGAAAAAGTTTGAAAGGAGCCATATGTCTGAAACAAATACTTATTAAGATATAAGCTGTTAAAGCTTCCAAATTTTGATTGGACACGATCGTGATTGGACACAAAACATGATTGTGTGCGTGCCTTGAGCCAAACGAAATTTAAAGAGACATGAATTTGAAGTTGCAAAATTTGAAAGAGTACCTTATATCCAATTTTCATACATAAGAATATGAATCCTGGGTTATAAAATACAGTAATTGCCCTTTTACTATCCAACATGGGACAACGAATCTAAAATCGTCCAGAGGTGTAAATGGTCCAGAGGTGTAGATTCATCTGTAGAACGGATGAGAATTATTTTTTATACACCCTGTACTTTTTCATTTTTGAAATAATCAGAAAATGGCTACGCGAGTCGAGACCTCTGTGCAGCAATCTGAGATATCTCTATTAATTGTAATTTGGAAAATAGCCGGAGGATGTTGTTTCCCACGTAAAATAGCCGAACGATAATGTGTTACGACACACACGTCTACGTTTGCGTACAGTTTCGAGCGTAACTCGTAGCTAAGTGGCCGTTTTTCGTTGTGTCTGTTCCTTTCCCCAACTCGTTGATACTTCGCTGTCGTTTTCACACTTTCGCCATTCCGCCGTGCAAACATTGTCCATTGTGGACGCGGTGGATGATACTTCTGCCAGACACATTCGCCACAGATAGAAGAGGATCTTTGATATCGAACCACAGAACCTAGCAAGTAAATTAAATGTCTTACGCAGTATCGTCGGCAAAGTGTTTTAATTAAAATGTCGTTGTTTGCCTTGCTGCGTTCTTAGGGTTCTTTTCGATCCAATCATAATTTCCCTCCTTTGACACCATTACAATTGTGTCACAACTTTTAACCAGTTTCCAATTTTCAATTTACCCGTTGGTATACAAAGATGATCGGATCTTTATGCAAAGTAAACACTTTTTACCTAAATTGCAACAAACTGGAGTGAAACGGGAATTTGTCTTCTTTCTTATACAGGGTGAGACAGTAACTATTGCCTCCTACGATAACTCCGAAGGTATGATAGTAGCAGGAAAGTTTTCGAAACAAAAGATGCTTGAGACAATGCCGAAATGTATAATAGTTATTATCTGGCAGCTAATAGGTGCTCGAACCGATATCCCTTAACATGTATAAGTTCAAATGGAAAATTAGTTCAATAATACCTCGTTATCTATTAGATTTATGATATATGAAGGTCAATACTTTTCTTACGCAGAATTTTGGGCAAAAAATATTGGGCATTCTATTTGAATAATTAAAGGTCACATCTCCGTAGCAAGTCCACCTAGGAAAGAAAGATTAACCTCATATTACAGGCCCTGTTGTCCCATGCATCTTTTGATTCGAAAACTTTTCTGCTATTATCATACTTTCGGAGTTATTGAAGGTGGTAATTACTGCCTCACCCTGTATAATATGCTTAATAATTAAATGAAGGAAAGTGGAAAATATTATGTCTACAAAAACGTCAACAATGTCAGCCTTTTGAGAGTTAATTAAGATTATTTTAATTAAGATTAATTAATAATTAGTAATAATAATTACTAATAATTAAGATTAACATTGTTGCAAGATTAAACAGAAAGTATAAAGTAGAATGAATGAACTGTAATGTTAAAGTGTTACAATTAAATGTTATAACAAATGGGAAAAAACGTACTGTTTTTCAATAAATGATAGATGTATTAAGCGGAAATTTAACTACTGCAATATATGTTTCAAAAGATGGCTACAGTTATTCGTAACATTATTTTTACTTTATTAAATGACAAGTCCGGCGACTTGTGTCCGTTTTTAATTGTGGTTGCGGTGAATTTATGAATTAATAGCTAACCGGTTACGTAACGGGTTAATTAAATGCAAATATAAATACACGAAAAAAATATGTCGAAAATGCGTTGAAAGGAAGCAGTCATTTTCAGTTGGAAAATACCGACGGAATTCCCCACTGATGTTCTACGAGATGTTTCCAAATAACAGAATGCACTGTCTTGTTTGTTTTTCATTATTCGATTCGAATTTGTTGTAATTCTTATTTAACAAAAAAGTAAGTAAACACCGCGGTACGCAGATTTACGATACACAACAAACGGTATCCATAACGGTTTCATGTAATAAAATCAAAGTGTAAATAAACACTTATTCCCGTTTAAACATTAATATCTTCAATTTCTCGTGATTCTACGTTGGTTTGTCAAAGGTTTCTAAGTCTAATCTCTAAACAAACAATACATTCATCCACGTTCTAAAAAGTGTTTTGATTGCATCATTTTCTTGAAACTATATTTTTAAAACAGTAAAAACATAAGAATCTAAAAATACTGTTATATATTATCATTTTTTAATTATCGAAATTACAATGTAGTGTTTCATCAGAAATTATTCAATAAATTTCTTTATTCGAGCACGTATTCTTATAAAAATTATGGAAAATTTGAACAAATACAGTCTTGTACTTTTTATAAAACAATGTACATACATTCGTTGCTGTTTGCCGGCGTAATTTTTTCGGCGAAACTTCTGTTTATAGCAAAAATCAGAATTCGTAGTCGCTAAGGTAGAGCGCAACATCGAAATGATAAAAATTTTTTTTTCGACGCGCCAAAAATCCTTTTGGCAATTGTCATTTTATTAAAAAAAGAACCTATTTTCAAAATTTCACCGAATTCTGATTTTTGCCATAAACGGAAGAACAGCCATTTTTTCTTATACAAGAAATCGGTCGATTCGCGGTGCCCTCATTGCCACCGCATGTTATGCACATATAAAATGGCTACCGAGACCCATAAGTATGTCACATTTATCCCCTTGGTCTCGCAGGAAAACTCATCCGGCTAATACGCATCCGACCGATCGTCACCGTTATCGATGAAATTGCTACTCACAACATTTCTCGATGAATATGTAAATGAGTTTGTTCGATTACCCTGGTCGTTGCGCTCGCGCTGCACCGCGAAGTCGCACAAGCTACTGCACCGGGGCGGCGCGCACCAGCCCATCTAAAGATATGCACCCCTGTCTTCTCGCTATGAAATAATCATATGGTTAGCTAATGGCTGCGCTGGGGTAGTGATTGCTCGGGCTGCTGCGGCCCAGGGTGGATAATAAATAAATTCAATGTATTTGCTCGAACCCCCCGCAAACATTCAATGATAGATCGGAATCTTACGGCGGGGGGAGAACGATGATGCATGGGGCCGACCCCCTCTATCTTGGCCAGACGTGCGTGAAGATCAGAAGCTCGGATCTTTCCCTCCTTCTTCCGAATTGCCGCGTGTCTGTCACCCGCTGCGCTCATGCACACAATTACATCCTGCATATGGCAGAATTCCATCGATGAATCTGCATGTCTCGCGGCTGGATCACCGGCGCGCAGTGGGTAAACTTGACAAAATACGATTCAAAAAGGAATAACTTTCGATAGAAACGAGATAGAGGACTGACATTTTTTTTACATACAGCTGAAACTTTACAGAATATGGGAAAAATAGGGAGATTATGGTACGAATGTTTTTTAACCTCGAAAAAATTCGTCAAAGTTGCGCAATTTTTTGGAACATGCTCTACATCATTTCGCGTAGATTTTCTCACGCTGATTTCAAATCTGGTCTCAAAATTTTTCTACGACCTCAGAATTTTCCAAAATATCGGATTATTGTTAAACAGTTAAACTTTTATTTTTTCAAGGTTAGAAAACATTCGTACCATCATCTCATTATTTTTCACATATTCTACAATGTTTCAGCTTTAATTTATAAAAAATTTTATCGTTCTATCTCATTTCTATCGAAAGTTCTTTAATTTTTACACAGATTTCGTCGGTTTGTCCCACGGTGACGTCTGGGGTAATGCTAACGCCACGCTATGGGAGAAACCGATGAAATCTGTGTAAAAATCGAAGAACTTTCGGTAGAAATGAGATAGAGCAATGAAATTTTTTGTAAATTAAAGCTGAAACATTGTAGAATACGGGAAAAATAATGAGATTATGGTACGAATGTTTTCTAACTTTGAAAAAATAAAAGTTTAACTGTTTAACAATAATCCGATATTTTGGAAAATTCTGAGGTCGTAGAAAAATTTTGAGACCAGATTTGAAATCAGCGTGAGAAAATCTACGCGAAATGCTGTAGAGCATGTTCCAAAAAAATGTTTGCCGGGCGTGGTATTTTAAAAACCACAATATTCTCGAAATTGCGCAAATTTGACGAATTTTTTCGAGGTTAAATAACATTCGTACCATAATCTCCCTATTTTTCCCATATTCTGTGAAGTGTCAGCTGTATGTAAAAAAAATGTCAGCCCTCTATTTCATTTCTATCGAAAGTTATTCCTTTTTGAATCGAGTTAGGTCAAGTTTACCCACTGTGCGGCGCACAGTGAGCAATTCGGTCGAATTTGAGACGACATCAAGGAACTTTCGATAGAAATGAGATACACATGAAATTTTTTTTAAATTGAAGCTGAAACTTTGCAAAATATGGGAAAATAGGGAGATTATGGTGCGAACGTTTTTTAACCTTAAAAATTTCATTAGACGCATAATTTCAAGAAAATTGTCGTTTTTGCAATACCACGTGTGGGACAAATTTTTTATTAACGTCATTTCACGTAGACTTTTGCAAGCTGATCTCAAAACTGGTCTCAAAATTTGTCTACATCCTTCGGATTTTGCAAAAGTCCATTTTTGTGAACAAAACTAATGTAATCATTTTTTTTTTGTTAAAATGATTGGATAAACCACTAGTTTCAAAGTATACTGTATTCTCATAAACACATTAAAAATAATCATATTGATGTATTTGAACGTTTACTTTACGGATATTTAATGTGTTTTATATGTGAGAATACAATATACCTTCGAAATGCTTTTCAATAGTCAAAAGCGCTAGGTAAAGGATCAATCTAGGTCGCGATCGTCTTCAAAAGTCCTATTTTTACCACGTTTTTATTAAATCGCTTTCTTTTCTGTCTGTCTGTTCGGTAAAAATTTGGTAATTGATTTACAACTAAGTTCCCGACAAGCTAGAGACTTGAAACTTGAAACATAGCTCAAAATTGGATGACAGTGCAATATTAACTCGCTTTCTTATCTGTCAGTACGTCTAAAAAGCGGAAAATAATTATTTAAATAAAAAAGAATTTTTAATATACCACTTTGATTTTGATTACAAACGAATCAAACTTGATTTCGTCTAAAAAGAAACACAAAACTTCCGTATTTGCTAGACTTTGTTAATTTTGTTAATTTTGAAGTAGATATCTTAGGTACTAGTATGATAGAGTATACTAATCACAGGAAAGTATCCTTTCTGGTCAATACTGCGTATGAGAGTTCACGACTATAAGATGTACCTAGGTAACAATATATTTTCATGAAGATGAAATGTTTGATTAGATATGTTTTGTGCAAAAGTAATATGTATTTATACATCAACGCTAATTCTTAAAAGTTTCGAATATCAATTTTTCGCCCTGTGTGTTTTCTACTTCGTGTACTTTTTACATTTTTTTAGAAGCTAAAGAACAACACGATATCGATATTGTAGATGCCTGAAATTTCGCCAGATTTTAGCATCCTCTTTTTGGTGTGCACGATTGTGCAATGCATTTGTTATTCGGTCGTTAGAGAGCCATTGAAAAATTAACCAACGGAACGTCTGGATTAAGGGATCAACTGATTCTATTGACTGTACGGATCTTGGGCAGATCGAATCGTAGGCGGATCAACTCTCCCGACCAGAATTATTACATCCAGGAAGGACACGGTCCCCCTTCGGCTATCATTCATGTTATTATAGGCTGTGAAGTGTATCTACGACTCGAGCAATTCTAATCCAACCGCGCATCCAGTTGCATTTTATTAGCGTATTTACCGAATCCCCCGGAATAGTAACGAAAGTATCGGCATTATCGTCTGTTCGTGTTCGTCCATTGTACTCGTTGCTTCCATCATCGAAGTGACAGAGCTTAAGCGTCTTTGTCGTTATATGTACGTACGTATCGATGAATTATGCAACGAACCGGGGAATCAGTATTCCTCGCAGCTCCGTATTTTCGTTAAGCTCGGATACAGCATATTACAATAAAAAAATACGAAATTATACGTGTTAACCCTTGGTACTCGAATCATGATAGGAATGATATGAATCATGATAAAAATTGCTGGACCATTGTTAAAAATATTGCTTACATTATTCAGTATGTCGGTGTTCAATTAATAGACTGCGGATCTTTATGCATTTATAGCAAAATTAAGATGATGAAATTCAAAATAGTTCATAAATTTTAAAAATCGAAACTGTCGATATATGATTTCTCCCCTATTTAAATCATTAAGCGAAGAATTAACATTCAATTTAGTTTCTATTTCTTGCAATCAAAATGGACCATTTTCTACTAATCGATTATTAAACATTTAGGTATAGTACGAGATATTATACCAATTTCATAACCATAAGATTTAAAAAATAATAAGGAATGGAAGTATTATAGTATTCATCTCGGATGCTGAAGTCCTGAATGCCTTTTGTTACATGTATTTACCACATTTTGTTATATGTATTTGCCGCATTTATTGCATGTATCCATTCCATCAAAAAGCGAACACCTCGAAATCAAAATTAAGAAGCCAAATCAGGTGTCTATCAACCAGATCGACTAGTATAGACTAGTATAGATCGACCAGGTCTATGAACTAGAATCACGTGTTAACACGATGAGACTGGTGTGCAATGTCTTGAAAGTGTTTCATAATTGCAGTACGATCAATATTCCCGGAATCATCAATACTGATTATAAATATGCAGAACCTCCATATTGAGTTGAGTTCAAAGTAGAACTAACTAGCACGAAATGTGACATCAAGAGTCAGACTCGCCGCAAGATGGAAAAGGCTGAACAATATTCCCGGAATCATCAATAATGATTAAAAATATGCAGAATATCCATATTGAGTGGAGTTGAACGTAGACCTAGCTATATATTGAAATAGTTTTGCGATCGAAAAGAATTGATAATAGATAGATGGTTTCGGCGCACAGGTTCGATCAATTACAATGTCGTACACATAATATTTTCCCGAAATTCATCATTAGTAATTTTAACAAAACTTACAAATTCCCAACTAGTTCGTTGTTCACTTGCAACAAATTATATAATTTGCAATGGAGATCCTATAAAAAAAAATTGATCGAACCTGTGCGCCGAAACCATCTATCTATTAGTAGACCTAGCTAGCACGAAATGTGACGTTGGGAGTCAGACTCGCCGCAAGATGGAAAAGGGTGAACAATATTCCCGGAATCATTAATAGTGATTAAAAATATGTAGAACGTCTATATTGAGTGGAGTTCAACGTAGAACTAGCTAGCACGAAATGTGACGTCGAGAATCAGACTCGCCACAAGACGGAAAAGGGTGAACAATATTCCCGGAATCATCAATACTGATTACAAATATGCAGAACATCCATATTGAGTGTAGTTCAACGTAGAACTAGCTAACACAAAATGTGACGTCGAGAGTCAGACTCGCCACAAGATGGAAAAGGGTGAACAATATTCCCGGAATCATTAATAGTGATTAAAAATATGCAGAACCTCCATATTGAGTGGAGTTGAACGTAGACCTAGCTAGCACGAAATGTGACGTCGAGAGTCAGACTCGCCGCAAGATGGAAAAGGCTGAACAATATTCCCGGAATCATCAATAATGATTAAAAATATGCAGAACATCCATATTGAGTGTAGTTCAACGTAGAACTAGCTAACACAAAATGTGACGTCGAGAGTCAGACTCGCCACAAGATGGAAAAGGGTGAACAATATTCCCGGAATCATTAATAGTGATTAAAAATATGTAGAACGTCCATATTGAGTGGAGTTCAACGTAGAACTAGCTAGCACGAAATGTGACATCAAGAGTCAGACTCGCCGCAAGATGGAAAAGGCTGAACAATATTCCCGGAATCATCAATAATGATTAAAAATATGCAGAACATCCATATTGAGTTGAGTTCAACGTAGAACCAGCTATCACGAAATGTGACGTCGACAGTCAGACTCGCCGCAAGATGGAAAAGGCTGAACAATATTCCCGGAATCATCAATAATGATTAAAAATATGCAGAACCTCCATATTGAGTGGAGTTGAACGTAGACCTAGCTAGCACGAAATGTGATGTTGGGAGTCAGATTCGCCGCAAGACGGAAAAGGGTGAATGAATGAAAGGGTCAACATTTTCCGTTCGAATTCAATATTTGTATCGGCAGTAAAAGGATTAAATGGGTCAGAGTCGATGCCTGTTTCAATTTTGGTCCCCGTTTGCCTTACGCAGGATCGCGACAGGAAGTCGTGCCAGACTCTTAGCCGCCTTATTGAGCGTCGCTTTAAACAGACGCACTTTCAATCGCTCGTAATTAATAGGTTGTTCCATGGACCGGGTTGGCAACGTATCAATCGCCGGGGGTTACGACACCGAGAATGTCCTATTATCATGTCCGGTAAGGGGTTACGCTCTCGAAAAGTTCCCGCTTGTCTCCCTTTTCTCCCTGACGGCGGAGGCACACGAACAGAGAGACCTGGAGATGGAAAACGGGAGAGAGAGAGAGAGAGAGAGAGAGCCAGCTCGCAGGAGTGTGCGTGTCGAGTTCAGTGGCGTTGGATTAGCTTCCAGCTAGTTATGATTAGAGGAGACAGTTGGCCCTCCACCGAACTACTCCATATTCCAATACTCATCGGCGGTAGCTGAGCGTGGCCCGGCCATGTCAGTGTTTCGGCGGGAAGGGGCGGCGATAATACGCACTGACAGCCGCGCACCCTCGACAGGCCGGTCGCTTGGGGTAAAAACGAAGGGTGGAAGGGCGGAAGGGTGCCGTACGAGAGAAGAAAAACATATACAACAACCCGATAGAATGAGCATCGCATGCGCCGACGCTTGCCTCCCTTCTCTCCCTCGCTCTGTCTCTCTCTTTCTTTTTCTCTGTTCTGGCCCTGCGCGCGCGGAGAATTACCCACTGATGTTATAATCCTCTCGTGTTACGCCGTCGCACATGCTGTCCTGTAAGCAATACATTGTTGTTTTTTCGCTTGCTCGTTGCACCCCCTGTTGCCCGTTTTATGACGCCAGGATCTATCGGTACCCATATGCACACTTCGCTGCCGCGGACCAGACACCCAGTCTATCTGCCGTGCACCGACTGGAACGCGAGTCAAGTCTTTGTTCCCTGTCGGGGGACACTGCAAATTGACGAGCGATTGACGCCGACGTTGCTGAGTCGCGACATTCCCAGTGAATTCGGATTTCGGATTAGACTCGTTTCTAGGATCGAAAGGGTGCTAAATGAAAGATCAACCCAGGCCGAAATCGCACTAAAATGTCCTATTTTTACGGTCACGTTTGGTTCGCGAAGCATAATAAATGATATGCAAAACAGATTTTCCAAATAATTTCAATTTACAAGGTTACCTGCAAAAATAAAAATGGCATCTTTGAAAACTTTTCTTTATGGGCACTTAAAGAATATTTTAAGTACAGTGAGTCAATGAATTATTCACTCACTCTTAAAAAGGCAATAACTTTTTAAATATCGTATTATACTTTGTTTGCTGCAGGATGTGAAAAAAATTTGGTTAAAAATTGCAATTGATCGGAATCGTTTCTTTATGTGTGCTTATATTGAAAATTTTTAAAATACGTTTTATAGATCTGTATCAATTAAACGTATTCTGAAAATATCGTCAAAATCGGTCATTGCAATTAACTGCAATTCAACTGCAGTAAGTCTAAGAATTCTTATACCTTTCAATGCCTATCGTTTTTCCACATCAACCGGTTTCGATGAGACTTTGTTAGTACACATAAATGACGCAGATCTACAAAACGTATTTTTAAAATTTTCAAATTAGATCCACATAAAAAAGTTGTAAAATGCAACATTTATTATTTTTTCTACAATTCCGATCAATTGTAATTTTTGACAACATTTTTTTTAGTAACATTCGTCTTGCGAGAGTTAATAAGCTTAGATTCATGTTTTATATTCATATTTTTGTTTTTGCGCCTGGCAACATGAAACATTGTATCAACCAATTAGAAAGGCGTGATGGTCTTTACTAACGGTTTCATCATTGTTTTAATCAGGCATGGTTTTTTCGGAAGTGAGGACCTCAGTAAAGTTTTTAAAAGTATGAATAACCACTAAAATGGCTTCGAATACCTCGAAACGTGTCGAAATTGTAATTTTTCTTGTATATTAAAAATATAGTTGTAAACGGTCTTTTCACTAATTTTTTTATAGAAGCGACGCCTTAAAATTAAAGAACAATGATCAGAATATAAAATACAAATGATTGTATGTTAAATAATTTGAATAAATGCGAAATTCAAGCAACATTTAAAAGTGCCCAGAATTAATTCCACTTGTGTATATTTTCTACATTTAGTAACTTCACTAACATTTGTTTTACAGATACCTAGTAGCAGGTGGCTTAGTGGATCGAGTTTCGCGTCACAGTCGTGCCCTGGTTGAAACCGATTTCTTCGTGGATCAGGATCACGAATCGCCGCTGCTAATGTCCTCCTACGATCTGCTCTTCCGCATGTGTTGCCACCTGAAGAAGTCAACAGATCAGGAAATCAGTAGCGTTCCCGAAAACAACAACAATAACAGCAACAACAACGTGGAACAGACGAGCGGCGAGTCGCATTTACTTTCGACTCTATCCTCGACTGAATTTGCAGGTGCAATCGGTGCACTTTACGCTGCTGTTGCACTGGTCCCGCAGAACCAGAAAGGATCCTCACCGACCCCTAATCAAACTACGATGACCCAGTCGACGAGGATTTTAGTAGTACGTTGCCTGAGGCTGTTCAAATCGATCGCGGAACTGAATCTTCAACGACTGCAGGTCAGACACACAAATACAATTGCAAAACTTTGTAATTAATGGTTGTTCAACGAACCTCTAATTATAAATCACTTCTCTTCTGCGTCAAATTAATTTTGGATATCTTTAGTTTTTACAAATCACTTCTCTTCTGCGTCAAATTAATTTTGGATATCTTTAGTTTTTACAAATCACTTCTCTTCTGCGTCAAATTAATTTTGGATATCTTTAGTTTTACAAATCACTTCTCTTCTGTGTCAAATTAATTTTGCATATCTTCAGTCTTGTGAAAATACGAGAGCAAATTTTCGTACTTTCTGTTGTTGCTCCAAAATATTCCACAAATGAGTTTCGAAGTAGGGCGAAAGTTTTGTACCTGTCTATCTGGTCCATCCTATAATTATTCTATGGGGTTCAAATCTGGCTATCGAAGTGGCGATTTCATAATTTTTAATGAATAATTACATTGCAGTCGATTCAAATAGTGTTTACATATTTTTCACGTGTGTCTTCATCATTATCATCATTATGATTGTATTTATTTGACGTAGTTAATACAGTTAGAGGTTCATAATCCTAAATAGCAAGAGGTTGACTAAAAACCAGAGGTGTCGTAACACTTATGAGCAGGCAGGAGTGTATGAAGGATAGATTATGGCATCGAAGGTTTTTAAAATAGTTCAAAAGCAGCCAGTCCGATTGAACAAAAATTATACTGAAAGCAACCACGAATGGTTCCCGTCATCAGACCCTGCACCGTAGAAAGTGCAATGGAGACATCATGTGCCCTAGGGGGCTCGCCTGTCAGGACAGAAAGCCCTCCCGTGAAGTCTGCAATGATCAAACCACGAATTGAATCGAAACCTCGCGCCCCCATCTATAAAAACTATGAGGGCTATCCTGTGTCCCGTAGGAGAGCCCTGGCTAGTCCCATGGGACTACACCCCAATTATCCTAGTGAACGCAGCAGCCGCCGTTTGCTTCAAAACCAACGTTTATTATCTATTCTCTTTGACTTACCGGAACGGCACGCTAACTGGCACGAATCTACTCGTCAGATTCTACAGAAATCTGTCTTCTATTAGGTCCCTGCAGAAATAATTGTGGTTTTGAACCGTCAACCATGAAGCACACGGTCTCGGATAAAATGACAGCCCGCTCACCGTGTCTGCTGGTGTTTACAGCTATGGACAAAATTATAAGACATCCTGAAAATTATTGGTTTAGCTACTTGACAGTATAGTTATATTAAAATACATTTTATCGAAAGAGAATGGTTTAGTTTTCAATAACATCTTCATAAATTTTTCGAAAAATAGTAACACATTTCTAATTTATTCGAAAATAATACAATTCCGTAATTTTTTGGATTATTTAAAAAATTACGAATTACGCACCTGCTTATTTTCATTTTTAGTCAAATTTGTTTGTTAATATTAACCCTTTGCACTTTGGTTGAAGAAACAAGATCTTCATAAAGTATCGATTTGCTGTTGTAATCGGATTTTAACGTTTGATTATCGACAAGTCTACGTTTCACTGAAACATTTCATTTTATTAGTTCCGTAAATAACGAAGCGCTGTGAAATTTTCATGAGATTTAAATGTGATTTGTAAAATCGTTGAAGAAACCTTGATAATGCTTTTCCCGAGAAAATGAATTTTTAAACGTTCATTCGGACAGCACTTCTCAAACTCCAAATCTTCTAATTTCAGAATCTCTTGGGAGCTGAGGGCACCAGCTTGCAATGGCGACTGATAGCTAGTCATGTGATAACCAGATTATCACGAGATCCAATATCGCACACACCGGAAATTGGATGTGCGCAGAACACTAGTGGTACTTACATCCTGTCAGAACTGTTCCAGGTTCTGGGGTATTTTGCAGTCAACAACCCGGAAAATCAGGTAAGCGCAACCTTTAGATGTCTTCGTTAGAAGATAAACCACCGTATGGTGCAAACCCTCTTTCGATCGGTGTGTTTACTATTATACCCACCCACGTAGTCGAGATACGATTCCTGCGAATGCATGGAAAATGCTAATTTAGTGTTTCGATCAAAGTCATCGTAATTTCACGGCGAATTTAATATCGTGTCATGTGAAACTCGATAATGCAGTAAAAAGGATGGACCTCGGCCAAATTCTTACTTATTGCATTGCTTTTGAATATTTACGCGAAGATGCTTGATCAAATTTAATTTCAGTTGTTGCGTCGTAATTGGGGTATATACAGGGTCATCCGTTTTTAAACGGACAAACGTAAACCAGCTATAAAGAACCCCAAATGGAACAAGTTTTACCCCTGCCACATTTTTTGTCGGCCTTGATTTCTAGAAAATTGCAAAAAACCATAATTTTTTTAGTTCACATAAACTTGAATATCTCGGGACTCCAGTGATGAATCTTGATGATTTTTTCTTAAATTTCAACATTTATAACTAAATGGTTAGTAAAAACGTTCAGTTTTCGAAAAACTAGTTTATGTTAATTTTTGAAAAATCTTAAAATTTTGAATTTTGTTAATAGTTTGTTGTTATTTTTTGTCTTGACTTAAACGGTTGATTACGCATAAATCCAAGTTTTTCGAAGATTTTTCATTCAGACTCCACGACGTGCCCTATACCAAAAAAAAACAAAGATCCGAAGGTCATACAAAAATATTTTGTTAACAAAAAAGATGCCCCTATTTATTTTAAACCAAACAAAGGAAAAATCATCAAGATTCATCACTGGAGTCCCGAGATATTCAAGTTTATGTGAAATAAAAAAATTATGGTCTTTTACAATTTTCTAGAAATCAAGGCCGACAAAAAATGTGGCAGGGGTAAAACTTGTTCCATTTGGGGTTCTTTATAGCTGGTTTACGTTTGTCCGTTTAAAGACGGTTGACCCTGTATAGACAGTCGATTTAATGCGTTTATGAAGAGAATAAAAAGGTGTAATTTACAACAGTGAAAATATTGGAAGAATTTGAAAATACTGTTACATTATTTAATTTCAGTTGTTGGGTCGTAACAGGGTAATGTCTAGACAGCGGATTTTATGCATTTATGACAAAACTGGGCAGGAGTAATTTAAAACAGTGAAAATATTAGAGGAATTTAAAAATACTGTTATATTATTTAATTTCAGTTGTTGCATCGTAATAGTGTCTAGACTCCTTTTATGTATTATTGCAAAAAATGAGAGTGTAATTTAAAACAGTGGAAAAAATTAGAAGAATTTGAAAATACTGTTGCATTATTTTCCACCTATGAAACGTAATAACGAAGAAAATGAATGTCTACTTCGTTGCTGTTCAGGTGTAAAATTTTTATTTTGCATAAAGATTCGCTGTCTGATAATACCCGAAACATAAGTTTCCAGCAGTCACATAAACTCGACTAAAATTTCACTGATACCTATTTCCACAAACTGTCCACATATTTTTGTCCCTAACAGTATATCTTTCTAGTCTCTTCGTGGTCAATCACAGGAATGACTGAAATCTCTCATTAAAGACATTACCCTCAGCAGCGTCGCATACATTTGAAACGCATAAAACCGATAATCGACGATCACCAAGACGAAGTTGTGCCTATCAACCGAAAGAAAGAAACGAAGACGCATCGCTCGTAGCGGTTGAAGACAAAGATGTATGTATTTCGCATACTATCCAATGGAGCACGTCTTTTCGACGGTACACGGCGCCTTAAACATGGCGCACACCAAACAAAGAAATCCGATATTGGTGTCCGGAGCAGTAACGTATTTCACCGAACGCTAAACAACGAATGAATCGTTTCAACCGAAGCGACTACAGACATTTCGGATAGCTTTCGAAATCCATCAGCATAATCCGTAAGTCGGCCGAGTGGTTCCCGAAATCAGTTCCTGATCCGCGCTCGTCGTTCCTCGTCTGGCCACTAAAAACACCGGTTGGTTACACGCATAAATCGTGTAACAAGCCCGGCTGGCCCGGCCGCCCACCCCCGCACGCTCCTCCACAATTCACCGGTGTTGAATCAGCGGCGGCAGTTGCAGGTTAAAAGCGTTTTTCCTACAGTTTCCCCGGGCCTGTATCAGATGCACTTTGGGGTGTAGCTACGGCAGCAGCGGGCCTCCTTAAAAAAGGCGACGAAAGACGAATGCGCGACGTCGCCGGTGCACTCAGCGCTACATATCCTGATGCAAGCGCCGGGATTGATGCACCCTTCTCGCCGCGACCATCGTGTGCGTGCACGGCCTGACGTATGGAATGGAACCGAGTAAATATATCTTAACTGCATTCGGCCGTATATTGATGGGAGGTCCGCTGAGTGTGTTGTGTCTAACAGTTTCTTCTTCCTTCTTCGCCCGCGTGCTGCCGGCGAGGCGCGGCGCATCTCCCGCGAATGTACCGGGTGAATCGATCGACCCGTGTCGCCGATTGATGGATGAGTCGTCTGGAAAAACTCGCCGTTTCAAAAGGTTCGATCGCGAGCTTCTTTCCTACACCGCTGCGCAGCGGCCTGGATCAAACATTTGCGAGAAAATTTGCCGGGACTAAACAGCGGCAGTTATCCTAAACAGTCATTATTCATCGATGACAATTGTCAGTTAGTTCTAACTCTTGACACTCGAGGGGTGACTCGAAGTCGCCAGTAAAAGTTGATTGGATTTTCTGTACAAACACTGTGTATGTAACACACAATGTAATTCGATTACAATGAATGCGAACTTCTTTCCAAAATCGCTTTTTTCAAGGAACTTTGCGGGGACCAAACAGCGACAGTTATTCCAAAAATTTGTTCAACAAGACATTTTTTAATTTTTTCACTTCAGTTTCTATCTCTTGCAATCGGTGCAGACAATTTTTATTTTGCATAAAGATCATAAAGTCTACGATTTACATTATAATTTTAATTGAAGAAGAGACCAGAATTACACAAATTAGAATATAATGTAATCGAGTTACTTTGTAATTGTATTTTGTGAAGTAATTCAATTGTAATTCGACACAACTCTGGCTAAATCAATTACAAAAGAAATTATAACGCGAGTCGTACATATGACTTTTTCAATTTAGTTTCTATCTCTTGCAATCGGTGCGGACAATTTTTATGTTGCATATGATCCACAGTCTACGATTTACATAATAATTTTAATTGAAGAAGAGACCAGAATTACACAAATTAGAATATAATGTAATCGAGTTACTTTGTAATTGTAATTTGTGAAGTAATTCAATTGTAATTCGACGCAACTCTGGCTAAATCAATTACAAAAGAAATTATAACGCGAATCGTACATATGACTTTTTCAATTTAGTTTCTATCTCTTGCAATCGGTGCAGACAATTTTTATTTTGCATAAAGATCATAAAGTCTGCGATTTACATCATAATTTTAATTGAAGAAGAGACCAGAATTACACAAATTAGAATATAATGTAATCGAGTTACTTTGTAATTGTATTTTGTGAAGTAATTCAATTGTAATTCGACACAACTCTGGCTAAATCAATTACAAAAGAAATTATAACGCGAGTCGTACATATGACTTTTTCAATGTAGTTTCAATCTCTAGCAATCGGTGCAGACAATTTTAATTTTGCATAAAGATCATAAAGTCTACGATTTACATCATAATTTTAATTGCAGAAGAGACCAGAATTACACAAATTAGAATGTAATGTAATCGAGTTACTTTGTAATTGTAATTTGTGAAGTAATTCAATTGTAATTCGACGCAACTCTGGCGAAATCAATTACAAAAGAAATTATAACGCGAGTCGTACATATGACTTTTTCAATTTAGTTTCAATCTCTTGCAATCGGTGCAGACAATTTTTATTTTGCATAAAGATCATAAAGTCTACGATTTACATTATAATTTTAATTGAAGAAGAGACCAGAATTACACAAATTAGAATATAATGTAATCGAGTTACTTTGTAATTGTATTTTGTGAAGTAATTCAATTGTAATTCGACGCAACTCTGATTAAATCAATTACAAAAGAAATTATAACGCGAGTCGTACATATGACTTTTTCAATTTAGTTTCTATCTCTTGCAATCGGTGCAGACAATTTTTATTTTGCATAAATATCATAAAGTCTACGATTTACATTATAATTTTAATTGAAGAAGAGACCAGAATTACACAAATTAGAATATAATGTAATCGAGTTACTTTGTAATTGTATTTTGTGAAGTAATTCAATTGTAATTCGACACAACTCTGGCTAAATCAATTACAAAAGAAATTATAACGCGAGTCGTACATATGACTTTTTCAATTTAGTTTCTATCTCTTGTAATCGGTGCAGACAATTTTTATTTTGCATAAAGATCATAAAGTCTACGATTTACATCATAATTTGAATTGAAGAAGAGACCAGAATTACACAAATTAGAATATAATGTAATCGAGTTACTTTGTAATTGTAATTTATGAAGTAATTCAATTGTAATTCGACGCAACTCTGGCTAAATCAATTACAAAAGAAATTATAACGCGAGGCTTACATACGACTTGGAAAGAAATTCAAAAATTCATTAAATTTTTCAGCATTTCAATGAGACTGTCTCGTTAAGCGAAATCGGCTACTTGCCCGTGACTGTTGAACCACTTTACCAAAGTTTCTACAGGGTCGTTCCGAAATCGTGGTTCAATCCTCAGCGTTTCATTAAATGTGCAGCCTCCTTGAAAGTTTTACTCGGGACAGTGCCACGGCTAATCGTTTCCTCACCAAATTCCTCGCGAATATTCTCGCAGCCGGTGCAATTTATTCCTGCCTATTTCAGTAGCTTAAGTCGCTTTATTGTCGAGTTTACCGACACACGACAAACTGGCGTATGTAACATTCAAGACTGTTTCGGACAGTTTTATTCGCGCTTCATTAGACAAACGATACCGAACCCCGACGACAGTCTCAAGTCACCGCGGTTGTTTGTGAAGTAATAACTTTATTTTTAAACAACAGTTAAATTTGTTCGCAGTCGTTGTGCCGATACAAAGACTTACAGAAATTTAAAGTGCGTATAATTTTTTACTCATATCCTTTATGACTAGTTCTTTTATCAAATTCTTTTATCAAAGTCTTTCCTAAATTCTGTATAGAAATTAATATCTGTATAGACATTTATAAAATCCTTTCTAAATTCTTTATAGAGATTGATATTTGTATAGACATTTTTAAAATCTTCTCTAAAGTCTTTATAGGGATTGATATTTGCATAGACATTTTTAAAATCTTTTCTAAATTCTTTATAGAGATTGATATTTGCATAGACATTTATAAAATCTTATCTCAACTCTTTATGAATATTAATATGTATGTAAACATTTATAAAATGTTTCCTCAACTCTTTATGAAAATTAATATTAGTATAGGCATATAGAATAGAATAGATAGAAATATACAAACTTTATCGACCCGTTATGTTTTTAAAACAAAAGTTGTTGTTCTTTAATTGTATTCACCGCACCCCCTATCATCGATATCAGATTTTGCATATAGATGAGGTTTTTCGCGAGAGCAAACATTGGTCGCGTGTGCTGTTTCATTCGACATTTAATCTGTTGTAGAAGAGCGTTGATATTTTGTTTCTAAAAGCAGTGTCGAAGAAACATGAAACATTTTCAAGATATAAAACTAATCTTAATTTACACAGTGACTCCCACTAATAATCGAACACTCTCAAAAAGACGATAATATTTTTAATATTGTACTCTATCTTCCCAAAAAGGTTTAACTTGTGTCGTACAATATTAAAAAAGTTATCGTCTTATTTAGAGCGTCCGAATATTAAAAACGCTTTAAAAAATGCCTTTTTTAATTTTTGCACGTAACCTTGTAAATTATAATTATTTGGAAAATCTTTTTTTGCATGCCATTTCGTACACCAATGCTTCTGATTGATTATAAAGAATCAGATCGTTTGGTACAATTGTTTAAAAAAATTGTTCTATTTTAAAGAGTGTTTTTACACTCACTGTATATGAGCAGTTTCAGTAGTGATTTTTCAAAGTGTTCGAAACATACGATGAAAAAATCAATAGAAGATTCATCGGAGGGTACGTTTTTGTTAAAATAATAGTCTAAACTTTTACGTAAATGAATAATTTAGTGCTTAAATACTTTTCGGACCAACTGTATACAAGGAATTGTCAAAATTCTCTTCTGTTCCAGTCGTTGAAAGGTTCGTGAGCGCCAGAATTCGGACGACATAAGATATTTTTACCTGGATCATGTTATCTCGGAGGAAAGAGCTAAGGAATAAAGAAAAAGCCCATAAACAGAACAATTAGGCGCGTAGCGGACAGAGGCTGGTTGTATCAAGGGTCGTTCCGTAACAGCGTCCAATCGGGGCTGGCCATTTTTTCTTAATGTCTCTCAGCATAGATCGAATGCCACAGTAATTTCCGAGGGCTCGATATCTCGAAAAATGGGACACGATAGTCGCGGAGGAAGAAAAGAGACGTGGCAACCGTTCTCGAAGGCGCCAGACCGTCAGATATTTTCACGTGCCAGTCTGCTCTCTCGGTGACTATCTCGGTGAAGCGAGGAGAAACGCGGCTACCTTGGTATCTCCACGTGAATATACTATCGGTCAAAAATACCAAATTGATGCCCGTGAAATGCCGTTACTCATGATTTCTATTTCGAAATGTTGCTCCGCGTATTTTTAGGGGAAACGCGGATAATCCCCCACAGTTAAATGAAACACAGTTAGGCTAAACAGTTATTGGCACCCTAAGCCAAAATCGTAGTAAAAATCTTTCTATCTTTCTTTTGAAATGTTCAAACGAGCTTAATTTGCCATTAGTATAAGCTGATAGAGATTGTTCAACAAAATCAAACAATTTTACGAGTCATCAATCAATTTGTGTATTACTCCTGCTGCCCACAGTCAATGCAGAATATTTTTATTTTGGCATCAAGATTCGCGGTCTAAACCTTACTTAAGAATACTTTGTTCGTAAAAGTTGAAATTGATTTGCAAACTAACGGAGTGTTCTTAGATCAAGGCTTAACGGGATAGTGGTTCCTTTCGAATAAAATTGTACATTTTTTTGTATAACAGAAATGGAATGAGATAGGAATAATAATGACAATGAGTATGCTCAATGTTCCTGTTTCTGATCAGTATGCATATATTTTTTATTTGATATAGAATCTGAAACAACGAAACAGTTCTACAAAGAATTATTTTATTTAAATTAGACTAGTACTTTGTAACTTGATTTGCAAAAGGGTGAATTTGGAGTGCAAAACCTGTACTGCAAGCGAATTGCTACATAGCGATGTTTTTCTAAATCTCTTTATGCGTTACTTTAGACTCAACATAACTTGAATCAGTGAATAGTGTAAGGTTGGGAAAGAGGAACGAATAATGTGGGTACTTCCTGCAATAGGTTGTCCTACAGGTGCACGAACCTACTTGCGGACACTTGTTGGATCGCAGGTGTTCTAGGACGTTTTCTTGTCTTTAACCAGCCAGCTTCCGTCACCTGGGTCATAGTCTTGCCTTTTCTCACGGTATTTAAAGAAATTAACGATACGTAGACGCTCGTAGCTAACTGTTTTCGCCGTCCGAGGATCGTGAACTTGTCTCTTAGTTCGTCCATGTGGGTTATTTGCAATTAAAAGTATGTCTTTCAACAAACTATTCCGTCTTTACGGACGTCTTTTCTCCAATTAGTGTCATACATTTCAGCTGTTACCATAAATATCAGTTCTTAGGCTTGTTACACGTCGATGTTTTTTATTTATTTACTTTTGATATCCTACTGCGAAAATAATTAAGGGGGTAGACTCTCGTTTCCTTGATCGCAAGGGTGCGCGATGGGTCTTCTTATTTATCGATAATGCAAATATGAGGGTTTTCAATAGTCAAAACCGCTAGATAAAAGATCAATCTAGGCCCCGATCGCCCTTCAAAGTCCTATTTTTACATTTCGATTATTTAGTATTAAATAATATACTTAAAAGTATCTCAAAAATATTTTTCCAAATAATAGGTGTCCTGTTATGAAGGAAACTGTTAAGACATTGAAAGAAGACATTAGAAAGAATAAGTAACTATTTCTTTCGCTAGTCATTTTTCAAAATGTAATTATTGATAAATATGCGCAATCCTTTAATGTGCATATATTATAAATATAATTTATTCGAACGTAATTCTTCGTATATTGTAAACATAATCATTTGTCTATGACTGTGGAAACCTATATTTATTTATTTTAGTAAATCTCGGTAATTTTCTACAAATCAAATTGATTTCTGATAAAGTATATATAAGCTTCAAAATGTGCACAAAATTAAATTTTTACATTTTACGTATGTTTATCTACATTGTACAAGTGTTTTCGACTTTCCCTTCAGACTTATTTTTATAAAGTACTAGCTGACCTGACAGACGCTGTCGTGTCCAAATTTCAATAAATTTGATTGTCATCGATTTGTAAATTTGTGAAAAGGTAATGAAAATGTGTAAACAAAGTAAACATGAGAAAAAAACGTATTTCGGAGTAATCATTGTTGCAAACAGACGTCGATAATGTAAATTCCGATGGAATTATTGATTAAAAGTTGCAACGTTCGCTTTTTTATTCTATTGAAATATGATTCAAAAAGCACTTTTAGTTGTTTCAGGGCAACTCTTCCAATTTTGCTTTCCCTAAAACCCTATTCGGACTATTACGAACATTAAAAAAAAATTATCCAAATAGGTCCAGCGTTCTCAAGTGATGCGCTTACCAGCGAACAGCATTTGATTTTATTTGTATAGATTTTATAGATGGATGGTATCGATGAAATTCTTATTTTGAATTTCATTCTAAATAAATCAAATGCACTTTTTAATTGATGTTGCAGTTGACCCTGCAATCGGCTGGAGCTGGCCCGAGTGTTCTCCAGCAGCTGTGTACTTTACCGTTTCCGTTTTACGGGGCACCAGCATTAACATCGTGCATTTTCCCTACCCTTTTGGCGGCTACGCATCAAAACTCAGAGGCCACAGCCATCCTCTCTTGCGAAATGTCTTACCAGGTAAAACAAATGCATCATTTCATAATTAATTTACACATACTCCGGGATAAAAGAACAATCTATATTTCAATATTCTACATTTTTTCAAATTTGTAGTGGAAACTGGTAAAATATGTTATTAAACGTATCCTGAAATCGTGATAAACGAGTAGAACCGAATCTCAGATGCAACGTGACAATAACTTAAAATTATGTAAATCTTGATGTGTGTTACTTTTTTGTTCTGGAGTGTACATTTTAGCTATCTACTGTTGCGCACACTTCTTTTTGCCACATAAATATTTTTCTTATTGTGAAAGTCGTCGCGAATATTTTACAAACTATAGGATTTATAGATTTATACGTATACAGAGTTAGGCAAGGTTTAAAATTACAAAGTACTTAACTTCATTGATTGGGCTACTAATGTGTCTGTAAAAAAGTCAGTCTGGCAATTTTTTAATCATGCATGTTCATTCACTATGAAGTGCTCACTCGTTGGATAGGTCAACCTATCAAGATGTTATTGTATTAGATTGTAAAAAAAAGAAATGCAGAACTTTTGTTTCTTTGTTTCAATTGCAATTTTTTACCAATAAATATTCAACTTAATTTAGCGAGTTATATGTCATTTTACAGCTTGTTTTACGCTATTTAATTATGCTCATGATATTTAATTTTATTTAAATTTTTATTAAATTACTTGGTTTTTTTATTTTTTACTTTTTGGCAATGCGAAACATTTGATACCTGCACTGTGCATTCGTTGAAAAAATAGTGCGAAAATCGCGTTTTGGAATCCTGAAATAAAAGCCAAACAATTTGATAAAAAATTTGAATAAAATGAAATATCAAAAGCATAGTTAAATAAAGCGTAAAACAAGCTTTAAAATGACTCATTAAATAAAGCTAAATATTCGTATATATTAATTAATTAATTGTAAATATTGATATAAAATTGCAATTAAAACAAAGGGACATCAATTCTGTATTTCTTTCTTTACAATCTAATAGTCGCAGCCTCTAGTTCAGTGATAACGAGTATAACGCTGAATATCTCAAGTGAAACAAGAACAATCCTGTGTTTTACAGCTACTGGAGGAGTACAGGATTTCGGACGGCGGTAAGGTGAATCCTTTGGTCCGCTTGTTGAAGGACTCGCCTAGTTCGTAAGCGTGTCGCAACTCGGTTCGACCGTTTAGGTTTCTTCGTATCTCATCGTTGCACACCCGGAATTTCCTCGGGAGTCGTTAAACCAGAGGACCATTACTTATCACTGATCATTCTGTTCGTCGAGTCGATGAACGTTTACAGGAGAAAGTTGTTGTTAGGTACGTCCATCGTCTATTGAAAAGCTGCGGCATTCTGCTATCGAGGCTGGCACTCGACGCCGAGTTATTTATGCGAAATGTGTTTCGAATTTCTGATAGACGGACACAAGATCCAAATTGGTGAAGAGAACGCTTGGTACAAAAATTTCTATTATCTTGTATGTATCTCTTTTGAGAATGACGACAATCGAAGGGTTTTTTGCAGTCAGCGATAGGCGAAGATATTGTTGGAAATTGTCGATCCAATGATTTTACATTATAGCTAGCACACGTAGATGTTAGGATAACGATAACGAATAAAATTCCGTGTACATTGTATAATAACGATGAAGCATTGATAAATGTAATAAATAGCGTTTTGAAATCCTGAAATAAAAGCCAAATAATTTGATAAAAATTTTAATAAATTTAAATATCAAAAGCATAATTAAATAGAGTCTAAAACCAGCTTTAAAATGAATCATTAAATTAAGCTAAATATTTATTGGTATAAAGTTGCAATTAAAAGGGAGGAATAAAAATACTGCATTTCTTTCTTTATAACCTAATTAGTATAGGCAATCCTAGAATCGAAAGGTTAGTGTTCAAACGCTTTTACGAGTCCACTGTAGATCTTGTTAATATATTTTATATAAATGCAAATTGCAAGTGACGAAGTCTTTGTAATTTGGTAATGTAAACGTCGAGCGGTTCGTGAAACTTCCACTAATATTCGCACACTGTTAAAAAGATGATAACTCTTTTAATATTGGATCATGCCATTTGATCTTTTTGCAGAAATTAGAACAATTGGTTTGCTACACAATGCGAACAAAATTTTTGGCAATAATTGCAAGCTGTCGGAAATCTAGAGAAAATACTAAAAGTTGCATTTTACAACCTTTTCATGTGGGCCTATTGGACTTTAAAGCTAATAAAAATTGCAATTTTTCACGATTTCCGGCCTCCGACTGTATTAGATCTAAGAATTTTTACATCTTTCTTTTGCAATGCATATAATTCACCAAATTGTCAATATAGGCCCACAGAGAAAAGTTGTCGCAAAAATGTTATTGCAACTTTTGATAAATTTCCTTTCACAACATGTAGTAAACTAATTGTTCTAGCTGCTCAAGAAAGTTTAAATCGTGCAGTTGAATATTTAAAAAGTTATCGCTTCTTGAGAACGTCAGGATATTAACGGGAGTCACTGTATTTAAGTAACTTGCATATTTGATCCAATTAAATAAACACGTTTCTACTCGAATTATTACGACTGACAGATCCATTTGTTTCTGTACAAAAACTCTTCGATTTCCCTTCAATCTCGTGATGGACGCACGTAAAATAACAATTTTCGCGCAGTTTAAGGTTGTAGGTTATTTAGTAAGCGTAAATGAAATTGATTGCTACTCCGTAAAGATTAAGTTCAGCCAGCACAGCTGTGTTGCATTACCGACTTTATGTGGACAAGTCCTGACGAAAGACAATGACTGACGAAGTATGTTGAAATCAATGAAATATTCCACATTGCCCGGAACAATTTAAATCAAATTGTTTAAACAATCGTCTAATCTGAGATTTTCAACGATCTTGACTGTGGATGTGTTCAAGGGGACATCACTCTTTCTCGAAAATTGAAATAATTCTCATGGGACCGATAAACTAATGGGAAAACATTTTTTGAGTCCGTAATATTTTTTTACACATACCTTAACTCTTCAGATACAAGAAAAAATTTTATATAATTCTGTAAATGTTTTTTTATAGAGGTTTTCTTGCAGCCACGTGGAAATACACTTCCAAAATACAAAAGAATACATTTTTTCGTTCTGTTTTATTGAACTTTTACTGAACACCTTGTTATCCAATGGTTAACTACGAGACTCAACAAAATATCTTCTCCTGTAGAATTTCGATGAAACGTGCCTCGTCAGTTCTGAATTTCGTTCGTCCAGCGAAGTGCGAATTCGAAATTATTCTTGTATTCGTGCGTTTCTCATCGTACCCCATTTCTCTCGTGTTCACGCGTGCCAATCATTTGTGCAAAGAACGTGTCTTTAGAACAGGCCTTCAAACGTTTGTAACTATATCGCTTGTGTAATGTGCGAATAGTAAGTCTTTAGAACAATGCTGGCCACGAGCCAGGGCGTCTCAAAAGTTTTTTCATCCTCTTTCGCGTACCATATCGTGTATGTTCGAAAGACAGAATAGAAGCAAACTCCTTGAACTCGGTAGCTTTCGTTGGACAGCATTGTTTTAAGCCGGATCCATGCGTAAACATTGCTCGTTAAGTTTTCCTCCTGTCTTGATGATATTCATCCGAGATAGCACGAAAAATGATTCAAGACCAAACGCACATTTTCACATTCTTTAAATGTTTCGAAGTATTGATTAATTGCATACATTAATTCATCTGCAATTACAGAACTAAAAATAGAATTTGTACACTTTCTTTACAGTATCTTATTCTTCGTATTTCTTATACAAGATTGATCAATTATTTTTTAACAATTCTGCATATTATCTTTGTTCCGAACCCCTGACAAAAAATGATTTGTTCGATAAAGAGAAAACTAAAAATAAGATGATATTAATATAATCACGAATGTATTTATCTGTTTACGAAGGATAAGAAAACTGCACATTGATTAAGGTAATTCTTTATCATCTTCGAACATTGGAGAGATTCAATTAAATTGTTACAATATTTTTTCATTGCAAGATCGTTTATTATTCTATTAATATTTTTATGGAATTTCATCCATTTCGTTCGTAAAACTCTAATACTGTTTTCTGCCAGAGTTAGGATCCATGGTATCATGCGCAAACATTCTGACAAATAACAAAGTTGAATAAGAAAGTAAGTGATAACACATTAATCTCGAGCAATTAAAGCACATAAAGTTCTTACCACGAAAAAATACAAAAATATTTATACCATTTATACAAATATATTAGAAAATTATTTATACATATGAATTAGTATAACTGTTATTTGATGGAATTTGACGATGTAAGTGCGGCTTTATTTTACTGGTTGAACCAACTTGGGCGGCGTATTCGAATCGAGATAGGGTTTTAAATTGACGTCAATGCTTTATGCGTGGAACCGACACTAGATTAGTATGATATTTCCCGCGCGTGAGTGGAACCACGTGAACCGTGCCGAAACGATATGTATAATAAATCAATATATTTTCTTTCCGCGAATGTGAAATCTGTCGAATTAGAAAAATGGACGACGTTAACAGGAATGCAGCGAACATGAAAAATGAAAGTCGGTTGAAAATACTTAACTGATAATTACGTGTACGTTCCCGTTATTTTTTATTCTTCTGTTCGTTACTAAGGCTGTACTTTTCCTTCGAAGCTTCGATTTCTGAAAATTCAAAGGCGACGAGAATCAAAGTTTCGATTTTCGAACCTTCGTCGCAAATTATTAGAAGATTGAATAAAAAACGGAATTTCGAAGCTTCAAACTTCGAAATTTGCATTTCAGTTTTTGATACAATCGCAATGAGTGTGAAAAGTGATTTTGCACTCCCACATTTCTCCTATTCATCGCACGATAAATTTGGGCAACAGCTGACAACATCAATCAGGAAAATAAATTCGGATAGATTTTGAAAATAGTTTTTACTTGTATTGCCCAAATTTTAACAACCTGATTTACGGGAGGAAGACTTTGAAATTTCGAGCGTTTGGAAGACATCGAAACTTTGAGACTTCGAAGTTCCCTTTGTTCCTTCGAATCCTTCGAAGCTTCGGAAAAGTTACAGCCCTATTCGTTACACACGAGCTTCTGTAATGTTCACGATGAGCAACTCTCGTCGCAGACATTTCCAGTCTGTATATTTGTTTACACGAATTATTAGCTGAACCTCCATTATGCGAAAATATGGACGCAATTGTTGGTAACGAAAGCACCATTGCGAAGTACTGATCTTATACGTAGAGTATGATTTTTGTTGATCAGAGGACATTGACGCAAAACTCTGCCGTTTGATTATTTAAGAACAACTATATATCCTTTTGTTTCCCCCACGCGAGTGGCTTATAAATGTTTAACCAAATCGAAATAATGAATGTTTACTTTGTAGAAAATTAAAAGTTTATTTTAATTTGATTGTGTTAACGATACACGAAGTCACCACTCTGTCTACGTTGTATCAAAGGAAAGCGATTGATTAAATTTTTTATACAGGGCGATTCACTTAAATGGGAATATTTATGTACATATTGAGCACTCGATACTTGTTAAATTTTTCTATGGAACGAAACGACGAAAGGAAATATTTTTGAGAGTATTTTAACAGGTTTGTTTTAAAATGTTCATTCATACCTACAGGGACAATATGCGGTATTCTCATTTACGTGGCTCCCTTTGCGTACCTTCATTTTGTTTGCAACTTCAGCACGTTGTATCGCATAATTTTTGTTCCAAATAGCAACATTAACTAAAGTATTAATATTATCGTGCTATTGTAACTATCTAATATATTGAACACATAAATATGAAACATGTAATATATAAAAGTTGTAAACGTGGTAATTTACAAATGTATTATAAATTCACATATATTAATGAATTAATTGATGTTACTATTTGAGATAAAGGTTAAGCGATACAGTAGAGCGAAATTGAAAGCAGAATATACGGTACACGTTTAATGAAAGCAGTAAAATTAAATTTGCAGATCACCGATATTGTAATGTGCGCGATTTGACATGAATTCTGGTGGTTTGTGTATCGAGAATAAATATTTATGAAATTATAGAGTGGAAATGTTACACAAACGAATATTTATACGCAGGAGTTGCGAGTTCAATTTTGTATCACTATATACATTGCTATTTATTGGGAAAAAGAACGAATGCAAGTACTTAGAAGGTACAGGTTTTTCGTGGCTGCAGCGAGCGCACTCGTGCAATGTCCTGCCAATGCAATTAATATTCAAGTATTATACACGTATATAAAATACTATATTTAGCGAATGTTCAACGACGTTTCGAGAAAAGTCGAACTGAAAACGACGTAGACTAATTTTAATGTTTGTTGTAAAATTTCTGTCGTTCGTCCACTCTTTGCTCAATGACAAAGACGTTTCACAAGGAAATACACTTTTCTCAATCCCTATAGCTCTGTAACTCCAAGTCAAATTCAACCTTTTGCAAATTAATTTCATCTTTAATGCTTGTACTCCGAATTGTCAATTTTGTTGTTGACAAGTCCCACTGTTTCAAGCGTTTCATTTGAAATTTACTTCAAAGAGGACAGTTCCTTGACTGCTACTTATTTTAAACAATTTTGTTTACTGATCATATTGAATAATACTCAAGCTTTGTTGTAATTTATATTTGTTTTTAAGCAAAGAATAAGACAATTGAGTTAAATAAAGAAATTGATGAGACAAAGGAGTTAAGGGGTTAGAAATACTTTATTTGCAAGAGGATGAAAATGATTTGCAGAACCTGTATCTCAATTAAACGAAAAACAGACGTTCAATCAAATTTTCATTTCACTGAATTCTATTTTCTGACGAATGTAATTATTGAATTGACATATTCGATGCAGTATAACTCTGGAAATATGCATTATTATTACGACAAAAATTTTACAACTACTTCGACGTAGGAACAATGAATAATAATCTCTCAGTAAATTGTAAAGCTTGAGAAGTTAGTATTAGGACCACGTTTTCGGTCGCCATTTTGCTCGAGTTGGAATGGATATTATATTTGCAGTGAAAGGTGGTGAAATAGCGCAGAATTTTCGTAAAAAATGAATTACAATGTCTTTTAATCCTCATGAAACAAAGGCCGTGGAATAATTATAATTTACAGGGTAGAGTTTTAAACAATAACAGCGTTTCCTTTCATTCGATGATTGAATTGAAACATTTAATTTTTATCTCTACAGAAAAGCTGTAAATCATCTTTAAACGTGGGTAGTTGATTTTTGAAAGATTGAAAATGCAAATATATGCAATACGTTCACCACCTTTCGCTGGAAATAAATTATTAATCTTCCTCGGCTGATGTCACTAGCGTAGTCGACACGCGTCATAATAATAGACAAAAAGGAATTATTTTATCATTGCTAAATATTAACGATTAAGGGAAGAAACGATTGTAAATCGGAGGAATCGCGATTGATTTATTTTTTAGATACATTAGGAATCGATTGTTAAGCTCGGTACACTTGTAAGTGTTTGAATCTCTGTAAAACCATGCTTCGATGCTTCGACACAAGTTCTCAATCAGGTTTTCGCGGATATAAAATACAGCACAACGGCGTATTCGCGCCTCACGTGTTCAGCACTTTTGCGATTACCTATCCACGATCGTATTTCTACCTTGTTCAACCCTAGAAATCTCTGTTATCTCGCCAGTCGATCGAGGAAATTAAAATCGAGCGTACGCTTCGCATACGTTTTGTAGGAGAAGTAGTGACCAGTCAAAACTGATACATTAAGAAATCTCGATGATGGTCACCGATAACCGCGAGCTGGGCGCGGCTTATAAAGATTTATAAATAAAGAAAATTTTCATTGAGACCACTTTGTCATTTTACTGTATACGGAAAATTCGATACAGTATCAGCAATAGTTTTTTGCGAATATCTCGAAAACTAAATGCGACCCCCCTATATTGGAAAAGGAAAAAGGTGTTCAGAATGGGTTGCTGCATAACATATTAAAATTTCATCAAAATTGGAGTAGGCAAACCTTTTCTATATAATTACAAAAAAAAAACTTTTCGGGTTAAAACAAGACCAAACACGATATAATTTCAATTGCGATTAGTTTAACCGACTGTGAAAGTTTCAGTTGCAAGGAAAGACAGCGTATGGAAAAAAAAGAAACGCTTTGACCACCTGATCCGTGTTTCATTTTGTCCTTTTTCGGCTCTCGATTGAAGTTTCGGCGCGGTAGACGCTAGACGCAGTCATAAATAAAAAATAAAGTCTTCTCTGCAAACTTTGTCCATCCAGAGTACGATTTTTTTACAGTATTCAAGGATTTACTATACTCACAAAATTGAATGTACATTAATGCACAAAGATCAGCAGTTTAGTTGTTACTTTTCTATTATGTAATTTAATGTATACTGTTCTTGTCTGTACATCAGTACAAAACAAAAAACCCATTCGGATTACTTTATTGGAAAGTTCGGATCCAAATGTCCGCGTATTTTATATCATTTAGAGAAAGTATAATTGGATATTTATTGACGATAGTCTATCACGAAAGTCCGTGCTTCAACAAGAAGCAGAATGTGATTATTAGACTGCAGATCTTTGTGCAAAATAAAAATCGCTGGCACCAATTGCAAGTGACTGGAGCCATATAAACAGTTTATTCTTACTTTAATCATTTTAACAAGTAGAGAAAAATAGATTTGCACTCTTAAATCATTGTAACCTTTCTACTGTTTTAAATTGCACCCACTCAATTTTCCTATAAATGCATAAAATCCGCAGTCTAGTGATTATAGTTCTGACAATTATTATTGTAGCAGGGATATAGGATAATCACGTGAGTTAAATTTTAAAAATTTTTCAAGTATTGTACACTGGCGACTCAGAGAGAGGCACTGCTAAAAATGGTTCTAGCATTATTCAATATATTGTTCACATTATTAAATACGTTGGGAACAAATATTAATTAATTAAATATTGATTAATTACATTAATTTTATATCCATAAAATAACAAGACACATATAGAATGGAGTTATTATAGGTCAGAAGAAATGTTTCATTTTCGAGATAAAATTGCTCCGAGCGCAAAGGGTTAAAAATCAATATAATCTCGCAAATACCTGCGCAGAGAAATTTCGTCTTTACACACGGTTATAATTATTTTAAAGATTGAAAGATTGAACTATCTATTTAAATCTTACCTGTATCATTGTAACATCAAATTGCAATAGTGTAATACTAAATATAGAGTGAAATGGACCCATCTCAAAATCATCTAAAGAGCTTAAAAGAAATCATTAGAATAGCAGTACACAGAGAGGTTTAATGATTGTAATAGAGGGGAAATCATATGTATATTAGCATATTCAATTTTTTCAATTTTCCAATTTTGCAACTTTGGATTTTTTAATTTTCCAGCAATTTTGAATTTTTTCAATTTTCCAACAATTTTGAATTTTTCAATTTTACAACTTTGAATTTTTAATTTTCCAACAATTTTGAATTTTCACAATTTTCCAACAGTTTTGAATTTTTCAATTTTGCAACTTTGGATTTTTTAATTTTACAGCAATTTTGAATTTTTCAATTTTGCAACATTGAATTTTTTAATTTTGCAACAATTTTGAATTTTTCAATTTTCCAACAATTTTGAATTTTTTCAATTTTCCAACAGTTTTGAATTTTTTAATTTTCCAATAATTTTGAATTTTTCAATTTTGCAACTTTGAATCTTTTAATTTTCTAACAATTTTGAATTTTTTCAATTTTCCAACAGTTTTGAATTTTTCAATTTTGCAACTTTGAATTTTTTAATTTTCCAGCAATTTTTAATTTCATCTGCTTAATTTTGCTGTAAACGCATAAAGATCCGCAGTCTACCTGTAATTATTTCTAGACGCGTAACGTTCCGAGGTAGTTCTTTGTCCGCGGTTGTGCGACTATTATCGCATGATAGAATCATGAATTAGCAAACCTCGCGAGTCTGAGCGTGTGATCGATTTAAACTATCTGTCTAAATAGGTCATAATAAGCGGGAAACCGTACATTAGGCAGCGCGTGTCGCGATATTAGAATACACACGTAAGTATTCGATTTTCCGCGTGACATATCATGCGGTCCCGATCGGGCTGTCAAAGCGTAATGCTATGCTGTCACTCGGCGAGAACGCCAGCTGTCTAGGAAAGTCCACGGAAGTCGTCTTGTTTTGCCATTAAGCGGGATGAAACCAAGCTCGACGGCCAGATAAAACGAAACGGCGCGACTCGCCGAGAGAAATGAACGCAACTCGCGATCGAAAACGTTCGTAGGCGGGTTTCTAGCGGCGCCGGAAAAGTATAATTTTAAAATGCAACTCTCATTCACGGGTTACGGCAATGGCTCCCGCCGCGGTTCTTTCAATGATTTATAGCAAGCTGGACGTTCATTGCTGTTTTTGCTCACTTAAAATAAAACTTTTACGCTTCGTTTACATCGCCGATTAATAATTATTGTTCAAATAAATTCTCCAATACAGGGTGTCCCACGCAACTGGAACAGGCTGTACCACCTAAACGGTTGGGAATAGAAGATGTAAGTAAAAATTAAATGGTATCAGCCAGTGCATAATATGCAAATAATTTTATGCACTTTTTTGTATCAGAAAAATGCAACTGCACATATTTTTAAATATGGAACAGGCTGTACCACCTAAATGGTTGGGAATAGAAGATGTAAGTAAAAATTAAATGGTATCAGCCAGTGCATAATATGCAAATAATTTTATGCACTTTTTTGCATCAGAAAAATGCAACTGCACATATTTTTAAATGAAACTCGATTAAATCCTTGGAAGATTCTTTTTCCTTCAGGAGGAGAACTTAACAAATGTCCACATATCTTTCGATGATTTATAGTAAGCTGGACGTTCATTGCTGTTTTTACTCACTTAAAATAAAACTTTTACGCTTCGTTTACATCACCGACTAATAATTATTGTTCAGATAAATTCTCCAATGTTATACAGGGTGTCCCACGTAATTGGAACAGGCTGTAACGGTTGGGAATAGAAGATGCAAGTAAAAATTAAATGATGACAGTCAGTTTCATAATATGCAATTTTTAATGCATCGCTGCATCAGAATAATGCAACTGCATTTTATTTTTAAATGGAAGCCTATGTTTTTAACTGCACCAATCGATGCAGTTTCTTCTGCTCCAGAGAAAAGTACTAACCTACTTATGCCCTAAACTTATCATCGTTGAGAAGTTGTCGAAACTAAAAGTTCTCTGAATTATAATGGAACATAACGTAGGTACATACTCCGGAACACTTGCCGAGAGACCGAAATAATTCAGCGAACTTTTAGTTTCGATAAATTCCTAACGAATATGTATAGGACATAAAGTCTGTTACTACTTTTACGTGGAGCACAAGAAACTGCATCGGTAGGTGCAGTCTAAAACGTAGGCTTTCATTAGCAAAAATAGAGGTGCAGTTTCATTATTCCGATGCAGCGATGCACACAAGTGTGGGAAGATATAATAAACAAAAACAACTTTTATTTACAACAACTTCTACTATTACAACCGTTTAAAATGTTGTACAAAGCAGAAACTTGATTAAATCTCTAAAAGATCGTTTCTCTTATTTTTCTTCTCCAGAAGGAGAGTTGAACAAATGTCCACATACTTTTCATTCGGGAGTGCACGGCTCGTTTGAAACACCTCAGTGCATTTTCACTAAACAAATGTAGAGCACAGACCGACGCGACGGTAGATCGGAAACAGGGGAAAAAGGGGAAAAGAGGCGACGGGCATCTTGTTGTCAATCAAAGGCGCCGGCGTCTTCTATTTCCCCGTTCGGTTTTGGTTTCCGTCGGGAAAAAACGGCGCGGCGGCGCGCTGGAACACCGAAGAGACACACGGTGTTCACGCGTGTGCGGGCCGCGCTCGGATGACGTATGGAATGCATAGGGTAATCTTTTTTCCGAAGTGTTTTAGCACGTCGGGGACACCACTTTTTCCCCGGTCGTAATCTATAGGCGCACTTAATACAGCTGCTCGTCCGAGTAACCTCCCCCGCGCCCTTTTTCCTTCTGGCGAGGCGCGTCCTCACGCTTCCTTCGACGCCTCTCTCGCGGGAAAAGAGAGAGAAAGAGAGAGAGAAGAGAGTCCGTCGGCTTCCACTTAGCGGAACCGTACAATATATCAAGCGCGGTTGCTTTTACCCTGTGAATTGTAGAGTCGCGTTTCGCGTGCGCCCATAGACGGCCACGTGCACACTAACACAAACACCGTTGGACCCTGCGCGATCGTGCTCGTGTTCCTGCTTTTGTTGCTGGCGAAGAAGAAGCTGCTTTCTTCCACACGAGGGAGAAATAATAGAAGGGTGATGGTACTGCCGATTTGATTACGCGTGTTTCCTCAACTGACCGATATCAGGGCACCTCGGGCTTTAGAATAGCTAAATTGTGTCCGGAGCGACATTGTGTAACGTAATCTATCGTATTATCGTGTATACATACAGTGAACGGCGAAACTTCCGTTTACCGTCAACCTTAGAATTCGATGAAATTTTGAAAATAGGTGCTTTTTGGTTTACAATGACGATTGCCAGAGGGATTTTTGGCGAGTCGAAAAAAATTTTTTATCATTTCAATGTCGCGTTCTTCCTTACCGACTTACCCACTTTCTATTTTATATAGCATATCTTGTATTCGTTGTAAAAATTGATCATCACCAGCCTAGTTCACCTCACAGCGCCATAAAAATTCACACATATCATCTATAAACGAATCCTCTGTAATTAAAACTAATACATATATGTATGAGGTAAACTTGAAATTTTTAAACTCCTGGATTTTTCACCGAACCCTTGCAATCCTCGTGCACGTATATAGGTCTACGCTGTGTGAGTCACGCACACTAGAGACTGGATCTACACCCTTAATTCATAACGAAAATAGAATTTTCAATAATTGTGCGGTACCAAAGCAAAGCATAGAAATTGTCTTTTACATTGCAATCTTAAAATAGAAATTGTCTTTTACATTGCAATCATAAAATAGAAATTTTCTTTTACTTTGCAAACTTATATTCAAATTTTTTTTACATTGCAATCTTAAAGTAGAAATTTTCTTTTACATTGTAATCTTAAAATAGATATTTTCTTCTATATTGCAATCTTAAAATATAAATTTTCTTTTACATTGCAATCTGAAAATAGAAATTTTCGTTTACATTGCAATCTTAAAATAGAAATGTTCTTTTACTTTGCAACCTTAGAATAGAAATATTCTTTTACATTGCAACCTTAAAACAGAAATTGTCTTTTACAGTGCAACCTTAGAATAGAAATTTTCTTCTATATTGCAATCTTAAAATATAAATTTTCTTTTACATTGCAATCTGAAAATAGAAATTTTCGTTTACATTGCAATCTTAAAATAGAAATGTTCTTTTACTTTGCAACCTTAGAATAGAAATATTCTTTTACATTGCAACCTTAAAACAGAAATTGTCTTTTACAGTGCAACCTTACAATAGAAATTGTCTTTTACATTGCAATCTTAAAATAGAAATTGTCTTTTACATTGCAATCATAGAATAGAAATTTTCTTTTACTTTGCAAACTTATATTCAAATTTTTTTTACATTGCAATCTTAAAGTAGAAATTGTCTTTTACAGTGCAACCTTAGAATAGAAATTTTCTTCTATATTGCAATCTTAAAATATAAATTTTCTTTTACATTGCAATCTGAAAATAGAAATTTTCGTTTACATTGCAATCTTAAAATAGAAATGTTCTTTTACTTTGCAACCTTAGAATAGAAATTTTCTTTTACATTGCAACCTTAAAACAGAAATTGTCTTTTACAGTGCAACCTTAGAATAGAAATTTTCTTCTATATTGCAATCTTAAAATATAAATTTTCTTTTACATTGCAATCTGAAAATAGAAATTTTCGTTTACATTGCAATCTTAAAATAGAAATGTTCTTTTACTTTGCAACCTTAGAATAGAAATATTCTTTTACATTGCAACCTTAAAACAGAAATTGTCTTTTACAGTGCAACCTTACAATAGAAATTTTCTTTTACATTGCAATCTTAAAATAGAAATGTTTTTTTACTTTGCAACCTTAAAATAGAAATATTATTTTACATTGCAACCTTAAAACAGAAATTGTCTTTTACAGTGCAACCTTAGAATAGAAATTTTCTTTTACAGTGCAATCTTAAAACAGAAATTTTCTTTTACATTGCAATCTTAAAACAGAAATCGTCTTTCACATTGCAATCTTAAAATACAAATTTTCTTTTACATTGCAATCTGAAAATAAAAAATGTTCTTTTACATTGCAATCTTAAAACATAAATTTTCTTTTAAATTGCAATCTAAAAGCTATTGGATCATCATATCGTTCCAGTATAAAGGATAACTAAGTTTACCGTTGTTTCCAATTCGACCGATCCAATTATTCTATCGTTCGCGGAGCATTCCATAGAAAGAAAAATCGAGGACAAATGAGGAGCGGCTGTCAGCTCGTTCCTGAAGAGAGAGAATCTCCCTCCCCTCCGAACGGGGGCAATTTGGTTACCTGACGGCCGGACTATTCCAGGTCGGGTGTCGATCGATGTTCATCCACGTAAAAGGGTGGGTGGTGGAACGAGGGAGCGGATGGTTAAAGGATAGTGGCGGCGGTCGGGGTTGTAATAAGCGTAATGGATATAGCGGGCCTGCACGCATGCCCCCGTCTCTCGCGACGAGCGGAGCGCGGCGTGTTCACGCAGCAAAGGGTTGCTTCGTATAATCGTGAGAACGCCTACCACCCCCGACCTTCCCCCGTGTCCCTCTCCTCGTGTCTCCCTCTCCAGTTTATTTCTTTCGCTGTCCAGCGACGGCGTTACTTTCATTATGCCTCCCGTTTTATTTCGATCTAGCGATACACAGCAAAAAAAAACGAAACGAGAGAGAGGGAGAGAGACGCGCGAGCGCGTGACTCGTGTATATTCTGCTTTCGGACGGATTTATCGTTTCACGTGGTTACGCTGAAACGGCACGCTGAGGAAGATCACGATTTAGGACTAGGTTGCAGTAGGAAAAATATTTCCATCAAAGGGTTGCACATCCTTGAAAGCTTGAGAAATGACAGGTACTCGATAATTTATAGGGCGAGGCGCTAACTATTGTCACCTACAATAACTCCTTTCGCATTTCGGCGTTATAATTTTACGGCGTGTAGGGTGAGAACGTTCGGGAATCTTTCTGCCAGAAGTGTGCGAGATTCCCGTGAATATTCGGGATCCCAGAAATGTTCGAGATTCCCGACAATGTACGGGATATATGTAGAATAATATTTGGGATTCCGAAAGTGTCGTTATTCTTGAAAATTTCAGCGATGCCTTTGTGCTCTTCGAGATTTATGATCACTTACAAGGGAACATCGCCAGTTGATATTATTTAATGTAAAAGTAATAGATTTTATGTAAGATTTTAAATAAGATTTCTATTACAAAATCAAAGAAACATGTTCAAAGGGTTAATTTTTACACAGATTTTAATCTTTTCCACTGTGCCAAAATGACTAAACTATGTATGTACAGTGGCTCCCATTAATATTCGGACGCTCTAAAAAAAACTTGAATTTTTTGGGGACGCTAGAGTAAATAGTTTGCTACAGAATGTGGAAAAATATTTTTTCAAAAATTGCAATGGATCGGAGCTGTAGAAAAAATACTAAAAGTTGCATTTTACAACTTTTTTATTTGGGCCTATATTGAACATTTTTAAAATACGTTTTGTAGATCTGTGTCGATTAAATATATTCTGAAAATTTCGTCAATAATGTTCGACGTTGCAATGAGCTACAAACGTTTAACGATGGTAAAAATTTCAGATTTTCACGATTTTCGGGCTATAACTGCAGTAAATCTATAGATTCTCACATCTTACAATGCCTGTCGTTTTTTCCCGCATCAACCGATTTCGATAAAACTTTCGCAGTGCATACAATTGACACCGATCTACAAAACGTATTTTAAAAATTTTCAATATAGGCCCAAATGAAAAAGTTGTAAAATGCAACTTATAGTATTTTTTCTACAGCTCCGATCCATTGCAATTTTTGAAAAAATGTTTTTCCACATTCTGTAGCAAACTATTTGCTCTAACTTCCCAACGAATATTCAAGTCGTATAGTTCAATGTTAAACCAGTTATCGTTTTTTTTAGAGCGTCCGAATATTAATGGGAGTCACTGTATATGATATTTGGTCCCCTCAGGGTTTCAAATCCATTTACCAATTTCCTTTCTTTCCACTCTCTCTAACGCCAAATTTCAGCCTACTTCAGCCTAATTTTCAGAGGGACCTACGTTTTATTACGGTGGGTTGCGAATCACCTGGAAAATGACTAAACTATAAATGCCAGAAGAACTATTAGCCTGTGCACCGATTACAGAAAAATCGCAGAAAAGGAAGGCTAACAAGAAGAAGGGGAAGAATTCAAAGGAAACGAACGGCTTCGGTTTCACTTTGGAGAAATTTCCTGGTCGTTGTAATCTAATCTGAGCGACCAGGGAACAGTTTCAAGCCTCTCTGAATTTTAAAACATTCGCCAGAGTTCTTTCGTATGGGCACACGCATCCTGGTTTTCTCGATGAGCTAACAAGAAGTGGAGGAGTCCGCGATTGGCCGCCCTTAACTTTACACAGTTCAGGTTTGCGGTGGTTTCCGGTGAAAAGTTCAAGTTGGCTAACTCGATGTACCGGTCCGCTGGGTCACCGGAAGCTTTTATTGTTTTACAAGTTCAGAGCGGCGGGGCCGAGCGAACCGGCCGGTGATTCGATTGCCAGCGAAGACGTTGCCTTCTTCCTCGAAGACGTTTCGGCTAGTTGTCTCCGGTTATCAGGAATGACCACTTTGTCATTCGATCAAGCGCTCGTAAAGACTCGGCCGAATGGTCCTAAGACTGATGCCCTTGAAATCCAGTTTTGCGACGCGTCGAATAAAATTTTTTATTCGCGGCCGCCGCGGAAATCAAGTCGACGCACATACGGCCGAATGACCAAATTACGACGACAAAAGTAGATTTAAAAATTTTCTCTAAACTAATGACAAATACCATCATAACGTACTTTAAGAAACGGCCTACAATATAGCGTCAGATTTTCTTTTGTTAATGCAACACAGTAGTTGGTGCACATGCGCAAAGTCAGGTTGTGGTTCGGACGGTGAATCTCAGTTGTTTGCGCCAGTACTGTTGACGATATAATTGCGTTCATTCTATTTTTTCCGATTCAAATTCGCCAAGTTTTCTACATGGATACTGAAGCGTCAGGTACATACTTTCATCTGCAATTATTGTTAACACAAAAATAAGTTGTACATACTGTTAATATACTATGTTCTATCATATACTTTTTTTGGTTAAAAAATATTGATATGCTTACTTTAGCTAGAGTTATAAAAAAAGTTCCAAACAGTACACCGATTTTTCTTTACTAGTTCGAAAAAATGGCTCATAACTAATATAAAAAATTAAAAAATGAGTCCATATCTTTGTCCTATCGATCAATAGATCGGATTGTTTACAGGTAGTCGCATCGACCGCGCTGTAAAGGAAATGAAGATTACGAGAAAAGAGCTGTTTGACGTGTTAAGAAGTGAACAGTTTTTCAAGTTTTCTTTCTATTATACCTTGCGGACATTATATTAAAGAAGATTTATTTGAAAAATATTGTTTTGAAACAGCACAGATGGCTATATCACTTTATGGTTGGTACAAAATGAGCGCCAGTGTTCATAAACTATTAATACATGGAGCTGATATAATGAAATCTTTACCTCTACCAGTTGGCCAACTGTCAGAAGATGTAATTGAAACGGGCCATAAAGAGTATAAGAAATTAAGACAATATCACTTCAGAAGAACTTCAAGAATCAACACCAATAGTGATATATTTAACTGAATGCTGGTATCCTCGGACCCTCTTGTGACCAGTACGCGAAAAAAACCGAAAAACAAAAAAACAAAGTTTAATGAGATTGTATTAAGCATGCTAAGATTGCCTACTTTCTGTAGTAATGATCAGGAGCTCGATGATGATGCTACTGATGATGCTGATGATGACGATGGTACTTATGATGCTTATAATAATGATGAAAATAACAATGAGGATGTAGAATAATATTCTTATTACACATTATATGTCACTAATCAAACTACAAAAATAATTTAGTGTTTTAATTTATTTAATTTTTCATAAATTAAAATACTATGTCCCTTGACCCTTTTTTATGACACTAATTTACATTAAGTAGCTACTTTTCCGAAGATAATTATTAAGCAGTCTTCTTATAAGCATTTCTGACCAGAATATCAAATAAAATCTCATTTTATATTTTTGTCGTCGTAATTTGGTCATTCGGCCGTATGTGCGACGCGGAATCCTCGCTCGAAGAATACCGCGAAGAAATCACTGCCTCAGAAGCGGATATTTCTAACAAATTCCTTCAAGTGTACGAACGTCCCAATAAAGGGTATAGCCGGATAAGATAGTCAAAAATGCGCTTGAACCGAATTTTATCGACGATGTGCCATTCGATAGAGCAAGAAAAAACATACTGTGCAAAGTTTCAACCCTGTATCTCGATCCGGAGGGTAGTTATGGGGTAAAATCGAAAAATCAGTTTTTGGCCTATTTTCCATTGGCGTACTTCTGAATGTACTCCTCCTTAAATTGAATATCCATGGCCGCAATCGTTAATAGATACAATGATCACTCAGAAATACGTATTCTCCTCATTTTCACGTTGTCCACGCATTTTCAATAGGTTTTCACAAATTCTCGAAACGATCACAAACAAAATTGAAATTCGGACAGCACAACTGGTCGGCTAGTGAATAAATAAATTTCTAAGGGGCACCGGCGCGCACGTATCACTGCCTGCTGAAACGGTAGCAGCCTCAGACCATATACAGGGTGTCTCAAAATTCCTCCGACACCCGAAAATGGAAGGTTCCTTGGGTCATTTGAAGCGACATTTTCCTTTACACAAATGGCGTCTGCAGCTTTGTTTAGGAATTATTAACGAAAAACTCGGACAAATCGGAGCGCGACATAGACGCGAGTTAGCACAGTCGGCCCGACGCGCTCAACTGTCAATTGGCCGAACGTGTCATCGCATGTCTAGATCGCGCTCTGATTGGTCCGTGTTTTTCGTTAATAACTCCTAAACAAAGCCGCGGACGCCATTTTTGCAAAGGAAAATGACGCTTCAAATGACCCAAGGAACCTCCCATTTTCGGATGTCGGAGGAATTTTGGAACACCCTGTATACATACAGACACGGCATAGGTATAGTATGTGTATAGGAAAACTGAGAGTTGGCCGTGGCAAAGATCGTGGTAAAAAAGATAGTTCTTAAGATAATTTCAAAATGGCAGACTGACGCCGACACTATCCATTACACGTTGTGTAGCGATTCAATATGGTGCTAATGTGCTGTATTCAAAATTGCAGAGAAATTTTTTAAACTGATACTTCATTGTAATACCTGAATAAAACATATAGAATAAACATTTGTATCTCGAATATACTTTATATAATGATTATTTCATGATAAAATGCCAAATTCTTTGAAATTATCCTGTCCATTCTTTCCGGGTATACCCCCCTCACCTTCATGAGCCAAGCGCAGGCGCTGTCGATTAGCATAGCTTGTACATCTTTCGGAACGATGAGTCACACATTACTGTCATCTTTGCCATAGGCCAAATTATCTGTGCCATGTCTATAAGTATACAGGGTGTCCCAAAACTACCTTAGGAGCCGAAAATGGGAGGTTCCTTGGGTCATTTGAAGCGACAGTTTCCGTTGCAAAAACGGCGTCCACGGCTTTGGTTAGGAGTTATTAACGAAAGACACGGACCAATCAGAGCGCGATCTAGACATTCGATGGCACGTTCAGTCAATTGACAGTTGGCGCGTCGGGCCGACTATGCTAACTCGCGTCTAGGTCGCGCTCTGATTGGTCCGTGTTTTTCGTTAATAACTCCTAAACAAAGCCACGGACGCCATTTTTGTAAAGGAAAATTCGCATTAAATCACCCAAGGAACTTCCCATTTTCTGCTCGTACACTAGTTTTAAGACACTGTATATACGCTTTCTATCTGGGAATGTCCTAGCAATTTTAGAACTAGTACAGTATTTTATCGATATAAGTCCCTAGCACGGGTCTGCCGAGGGACATTTATGAGCCAGAGACACTATTCTTTCAGTTTTGCCGAACGTAGAGGAGCTATAGCAAACGGAGTCCGACTCTGCGACAGGTCCCGCGAGGCGTGGTGTCGCCATTGGTCGACTCAGAATCAATCCGCTGTAGCCACGCTCTGATTGATCCGTGTTTTTCGTTAATAACTCCTAAACAAAACCACGGACGCCATTTTTGTAAAGGAAAATGTCGCATCAAATCATCCAAGGAACTTCCCATTTTCTGCTCGTACACTAGTTTTGAGACACTGTATATACGCTTTCTATCTGGGAATGTCCTAACAATTTTAGAACTAGTACAGTATTTTATCGATATAAGTCCCTAGCACGGGTCTGCCGAGGGACATTTATGAGCCAGAGACACTATTCTTTCAGTTTTGCCGAACGTAGAGAAGCTATAGCGAACGGAGTCCGACTCTGCGACAAGTCCCGCGAGGCGTGGTGTCGCCATTGGTCGACTCAGAATCAACCCGCTGTAGCCACGCTCTGATTGATCCGTGTTTTTCGTTAATAACTCCTAAACAAAACCACGGACACCATTTTTCCAAAGGAAAATGTCGCTTTAAATGACCCAAGGAACCTCCCATTTTCGGTTCCTGGGGTAGTTTTTGGACATCCTGTATACTTTATAATTTCTTACATTGTTATTCATTCAAAATATTTTTCACACGCAATAATGATTCTTTGAAAAAGATCCACATCGGGATCGAAACGTTAGAAACATGTTATAATTGCACATTTGTTGTTTTTTCTAAAAATGATCGAACCTGGCGCCGATAACATTTAACAATTTAATTATTAACTTCCCGATTCATAGGGAAGTTACTGTAATTACCCCGAAAATCGAAAATCGATTTTTTAGCAGATCTTCACGTTTCATGGTTATTGAAGTCATTTTAGACTATTTTTATCAAATTGTTAGTGTGTGTGTGTGTGTGTGTGTGTGTGTGTGCGTATGGCCGTTTTTATGTTATCAAATTTTTCGTTAACGTTTTCTGAAAAAGTAACAATGCGATCAGAATGATGAATGATGCAATCGATGCGCCCCGTCGTAACTTAGAGCTGATTAGATTTTGGTCCATATCGGTCAAGTAGTTTTTTAGATTTTTTAGTTTTTTTAGTTTTTTTCGAAAGAAGTTCATTCAAGAATGCAATTTATACAAGAGGATGGAAATTTTCCACCGAATAAACAAACGTAATTATATATATTTCATTTTTATGTAAAAAAAATTTTTTTTAATTTAACCCTTTGAACACGAGCGGCGCCGATACGGCGTCCGGCCGATGTTAAGTAGCAACTCGAGCGGTGCCGATACGGCGCCCGGCCGATGTGAAGTGGCAAGGATGCATCTTGGCTATTGTTTTACTAAGTATCACACCAAAACTAATTACAGAGTGTAATATTTATCAAAATTTGTTGTTTTCGACATATAAATGAATAAACTGGTGAAATTTTTTTTTTTTAATTTTTTTAAAATTAAATATTTTTGAAGTACCTGTAAAATGTTCACCTAATTTGGCCGAAATCGTCTCGAGTTGCTGGTTCGCGCAAGCGAAAATGGCCTCGAGTTCAAAGGGTTAAAAAAAAAATTAATTTTTTCTTAAAATAAAGTGTGTGTGTGTGTGTGTGTGTCAAATTTTTCGTTAACATTTTCTGAAAAAGTAACAATGCGATCAGAATGATGAATGATACAATGGATGTGCCTCGTCGTAACTTAGAGCTGATTAGATTTTGGTCCATATTGGTCAAGCAGTTTTTTAGATTTTTTAGTTTTTTTCGAAAGAAGTTCATTCAACAATGCAATTTATAAGAGAGGATGGAAATTTTCCACCAAATAAACAAACGTAATTATATATATTTCATTTTTTTTAAAATTATGCAGTTAATGCTAATGTTACCGCTTACAACTAACGAATCGGGAAGTTCTTTGTGTGGCTCGTGGAGAGTCACACACAAAATAAAAAAAAAACCATTAATAGCTGTATGCCTCACTAGCAATGCGTACCACTAACCCTCTCGCAAGAGCAGTCCTACCCGCGAGCTCGCGAAGCGAGCGAGCAACAATAACCAGCTAGTCTAAATTTGCGATCGAGAAGAATTAACCTTTCATCCTGTATATGGTCTAAGGTAGCAGCTATCGGGTTTGGATTTCAGCACCCCAGTCAGTCACGGCGCGCGACATCAGCGTTTCGCAGCACGTCCCGTAACCAGGCATCGTGATCGATTCCCTGGCGCTTTTCGTTTGTCCCGCGGAGGAAATAAAGCAGGGGGCGTGTTTAGTGTTTCCGTTTCTATGGACGCTTGACCTATTGTCTCAGAGGTTTAATTTTTGGCCCCTGCTCGGCACGGGTCTCCGTCTCCTCCCTGAAACATGCGTCTCCCTCTGGTTTCGGTTCCTCCCACGTCATCGGGAACCGACTCCGACTGCTGGCGTATTCAGTCCCTGTACGCGACAATACGTCGTCCTCGTCGCGGGACGAGGCGATACACAATGCGACAGCAATCAGGAGTCGCGCCCCTGTCAGCGGGATCCTTCTGTCTCGTTTCCGCAGCTATGTTTCGCTGCCGTTTCGTCTCTCTCTCTGTCTCTCCGCCCGATGCCCACCACTTCTTTTTTCCTTTATTTTTTTCATTCAGAGACCATGGAACACGTTGCTCAATGGGACAGACAGGGGGCAGATAAGAACGATTCTCTCTTTCTCCCGGCTCGCGCAGCAGGAGCCAGTGATTTCACGAGTCAATGCCGGGATAAGAGATTGCTCGAGGAGACCGGACGATAGACGGATGATGAGAAATATTTGGAAATCGAGGAGACACCGGGCATCTCATGCTCGATGCGGCCGGCGCAACGCGGCACGGACACCGACGACCGTCCCCACTGTGCCATTCGAATATTCGTTCTCTTATATTTTTCGGTTTTGTTCGCTTACTACCGCCCGTCTTCGTGTTTTAGGGAATTGAAGCACGCCGGAACCTGCAATTTTGACTACGCTGTTAAGGTGAAGCGCCCTATGCCTGGTCAGTATGTTTTTCTATTCTAAATTTTATCACTTTAGATAAACAAAAATAATTATTTAAGAGTTTTAACATACAGTTCAGAATTTGTAAAGTAATTTAAAATTTAACTAGCTGGTTATTGTTGCTCGCTCGCTTCGCGAGCTCGCGGGTGGGGTTGTTATTGCTCTTGCGAAAGGGTTAGTGGTACGCATTGCTAGTGGGGCATACAGCTCTTAATGGTTTTTTTATTTATTTTGTGTGTGACTCTCCACGAGCCACACAAAGAACTTCCCGATTCGTTAGTTGTAAGCGGTAACATTAGCATTAGTTGCATAATTAAAATAAAAATGAAATATATATAATTACGTTTGTTTATTCGGTGGAAAATTTCCATCCTCTCGTATAAATTGCATTCTTGAGTGAACTTCTTTCGAAAAAAACTAAAAAATCTAAAAAACTGCTGGACCAATATGGACCAAAATCTAATCAGCTCTAAGTTACGACGGACGATAAAAAGGCCATACGCACACACGCGCGCGCGCGCGCGCGCACACACACACACACACACACACACACACACAAACAATTTGATAAAAATAGTCTAAAATAACTTCAATTACGTGAAGATCTGCTAAAAAATCGATTTTCGATTTTCGGGGTAATTACAATAACTTCCCTATGAATCGGGAAGTTAAAAATCATTATTTAGATTTATATCTTAACTGTATTAACAAGAATAATTCAAACCTATAGTTGGACATATTAAATCCAATCTAAGCTAGTACCTGGACAGAAATAAAGCCTATACCGGGACGAATTCAGTTTACGAGTTGGTCGAGCGAACCTAATCTAGAACGTTGGTTGGTCGCGCTTGGTGCTTTGCGTAATATGTAGTATTCTTATCATAGATTATAGTATTGTATTATTTAACCAAATATATATTTATATCGTTAACCATTGAAGGTGCTTCTCGTTATTTACGAACTTACAACATATAATTATATCTATAACATCGAACTTTATTAAATTTTTAACAAATTACATATCAAAATATTATTGTATTAAATTCTATCCCCTATAATTTTGTTGTTGTTGTAAAGCAAGCATTTCAAGAGACAATACTTCTTTCTCCATATTCTCTAATTCAATACAAAATTTTGCTTTCTCTTCTGTAATTTCATCCTTTTTTCTATCAAGCTTTAGACCTTATTTTGTTAGATTTATCATTGATTTTTAATTTAATATCTTTAATTTGTTGTGTAATTCGTTTTTTTCTTTCATGTAATTTTTTATTGATTTCTTGTTCTTTTTCTTTTCTAATTTTTTTCTCTCTTTTTCCTGTTTTTTTTTGTTATTCAAGCTAATAGAAGACTAATTATACATGTAGTTAAATAATTTGCAAACAATGCGATGATTTGATACATTGCGTATAAGCTTAGAGTGGGAAAGCTACTGCTATCGCGTTCCAGTATGGAGTACTTATATTTCAAAACTGTCCTAAACTTGGACATCTAATATTTGGATTAATAATTAAATATTTACATTCAGTTATATTGCCAATGTATTTTAAAATATCAATATTATTATGTGTGATAATTATTTTTTGTCTGAGGGCTGAAATTATATCTTTTTTTTAAACAAAAGTTCGAACTATAAATGTACATGATTCGCATGTAAATAGACTATTTTGTATACTGTTGTCAGATGAATTTTGAATTTATTTTTAAATTTCAATTGATGTCTTAATGAAATAATATTTACACCTACTTGTAGCTAAGGCCTCCGATTATATAATATAATTATTTAGTCTCTTAATTATTGATTTTACTATGAAAATTCAAGTGTCCATATTTAGGTATCACTTTTGGACTGTCCAGACTTAGGGTACTTCACCTTAAATAGAGAATTTTATTTCTGGACCGAATAAGCGAATTCGTAAATGCGCGTTTATATTATTTAACGTACAGGGTGTTCGACTACAGGTGGGAGAAAATTTAAGGGTTGGTTCTCAACGATGATATAAGACGAAAATGAAGAATTAAAAAATTGCGATTTCGGCTTCGTTATTTAGCTATTGTCAGTTTATCGTGACAATGAAGATTTTCATTACGCGTTCAAATAGATATTCGCTTTAAAGAGAAAATTAACTAAAAATTGTTCAAGATTCGTTACTTTCTCTTTTCTTCTTTCTGCGCCCTCGCGCGAAACGTTAATTTTGTGTTGGACACAAAACACTTCCGATCCAGACTAAAAGGCGTGAATCTCGCCAAAACAAAGAATGGCGTCGGAAGGAAAACCTTTAACGAAAATACAGGGCATTCTCCTGCGGCGCGGAGGAGGACAAAAATACGGGATAGAACGGTTCGGGAGCTAAACGAAGATTTTACGGAACTGTTGTAGCGGGGAATTGGGGTTGGGGGCGTGTTTGCCCACCCCGATGGATGGATGGACGCTTTGCTTACGCAGAGAACGACGCACTGGGTAAACAACGATTGGGTTTCCTCTTCGACCTTGTCTTTCTTCGGCGGACCCACACGGCATAGGTCCTGTATCCGGTTCGCCGAAGAAAGGGTGTCCTTTGCAGTTACCAAAACCGATCCAATTTCGTGGGGAGGTCGGAAAGGTAGAATCGACAGAGCCACCCTCTCCCCTCGAGTTTACACGTTCGTTTGTTTTTCTATGGGAAATTGTTCGGTTGCTATTTTCACATCTTTGCGCACGAACAGCTCGAAGGAACGCTGTGACAAGAATTATAATAGATCTTACACTAGAATCGTCGAGCATTTAACGATAATCATAATTTTATTAGGTTCATATGAGTAGCACAAAATATTGTACACATTCATATAATATTAAAAGAGATTCAATCTTTTGTTAATATTCAAATATACATACAGTATTTATGTTATATTAAGTAACAAATATTTTTTTAAAATATGCAGATTAATATAAATATTATGTGAATCTTTTTTCATATTAGAAATAGAATATTTTTTAACCGACTTCGGAAAAGGAGGAGGTTGATCAATTCGCCCTGTATGTGCCTTTTTCGCTTTTCTTCCTAATATACAGATAATATTTATTTCAACTTATGAAAAAAGTATTTTTTCTCGTTAAAAAAATGAATCTTAGACTATCTCAGCGATGAACTCCTGGACTGTTTCGCGAGAACGATTCCCACACCATTACACAATCACCACCCTGTTTGAGTGTTCCTATAGTGCATTTTGGATCAAGATTTTCAGCTTTGCAACGTCTGATAAATCAAATTCCATCAGAAGATACTGTATTGAACTAGGACTCTTAAGAGCAATTGGGAACTACTAGACGTTTAGTATCTCTAATAAAAAATGACAAAAGTTGAAATAAAAAGAGTAATAAATACGTCTGTTGTATTTTTGCATGTAACCTTGTAAAATACAATTTTTGGAAAATCTTTTCTGGGTATCATTTCATAAAGCAATGCTTCTAATTAATTATAAAAAATCAGATAGTTTGGTGGAATTATAGAAAACTTATTCCATTTTAAAAGGTGTACGAACACTTTGTACACACACTGTATAAAGTATCAAGGTCCTAGTCGAAACGCGTGAAACTCAAAATAGACAGCTACATAGTTATCGATTAAGCGATTGTCAGAGTACAGGAAGTGAACCTCCTCGTCCCTTAAATCGAGGCATCGGATATGTAGCCGAAGAAGTCTCTATAATGGAGATGGAACGTCGAAGGACGAGATCGCGAAGAGTGAGGGGTGATTTCGAGCTGCGACGAGGGTGAAGAGAGGAGGAGAGCGAACACTCCGTTAGAAATTAACGCAAGGGTGACACAGGCTGCCTTTCCCATTGTCCTTCCGCCTACCCCCTTCGAATAGAACGTCTGGTGAAAAAATTCAGATGTGAAATTTTCATTTCCGTCCCGAACCACCGACTCGGAAGAAATACTTCCTGCGCGTGGGGGTGGATTCTCGAAACGCGAAGCCCTTTGCGCTTGAGACGTTCCTTTGTTGCTCGGCTGCCACCATTCGCACACCTGATTGCCCCACAATGATAATTCACTTTTTAATGGCGTACTATCGGGTCAACTCGTAAGTAACGGATTCTTCTTTCAGCCATTATTCTGTGTGAATTATTCACACTTACGTTTCTTTCGGATTATTAACACTTTACCTACTGGAAGACTATTACTAATAGGATTTTCAATAATTGCGCTGTACGAAAGGGTAGCATAGAAACTTTCTTTTACATTGCAATCTTAAAATAGAAATTTTCTTTTACAATGCAATCTTAAATGAAACTATAGTATTGGATCACGTTATTGAGGGTGACTTGTTAGTTCACAATGAAAATAGGATTTTCAATAATTGTGCTGTACCAAAGAAAAGCATAGAAATTTTCTTTTATGAAACTAATTAATGAAATGAAACCATTGGATCACGTTCTTGAGGGTAACTTGTTAGTTGTAACTTGGTAAGTTGTCTTTTACATTGCAATCTTAAAGTAGAAATTGTTTTTTACATTGCAATCATAAAATAGAAATTTTCTTTTACCTTGCAAACTTATATTCAAATTTTTTTTACATTGCAATCTTAAAGTAGAAATTTTCTTTTACATTGCAATCTTAAAATAGAAATTTTTTTTACTTTGCAAACTTATATTCAAATTTTTTTTCCATTGCAATCTTAAAATAGAAATTTTCGTTTACTTTGCAATCTTAAAATAGAAATTTTCTTTTATATTGCAAACTTAAATTCAAATTTTTTTTACATTGCAATCTTAAAGTAGAAATTTTCTTTTACATTGCAATCTTAAAATACAAATTTTCTTTTATATTGCAATCTTAAAATAGAAATTTTCTTTTACATTGCAATTTTAAAATACAAATTTTCTTTAACATTGCAATCTTAAAATAGAAATTTTCTTTTGCATTGCAATCTTAAAATAGAAATTTTCTTTTACAATGCAATCTTAAATGAAACTATTGGATCACGTTATTGAGGGTGACTTGTTAATTCACAATGAAAATAGGATTTTCAATAATTGTACGGTACCAAAGGAAAGCATAGAAATTTTCTTTTATGAAACTAATTAATGAAATTAAACCATTGGATCACGTTCTTGAGGGTAACTTGTTAGTTGTAACTTGGTAAGTTGTCTTTTACATTGCAATCTTAAAGTAGAAATTGTTTTTTACATTGCAATCATAAAATAGAAATTTTCTTTTACCTTGCAAACTTATATTCAAATTTTTTTTACATTGCAATCTTAAAGTAGAAATTTTCTTTTACATTGCAATCTTAAAATAGAAATTTTTTTTACTTTGCAAACTTATATTCAAATTTTTTTTCCATTGCAATCTTAAAATAGAAATTTTCGTTTACTTTGCAATCTTAAAATAGAAATTTTCTTTTATATTGCAAACTTAAATTCAAATTTTTTTTACATTGCAATCTTAAAGTAGAAATTTTCTTTTGCATTGCAATCTTAAAATACAAATTTTCTTTTATATTGCAATCTTAAAATAGAAATTTTCTTTTACATTGCAATTTTAAAATACAAATTTTCTTTAACATTGCAATCTTAAAATAGAAATTTTCTTTTGCATTGCAATCTTAAAATAGAAATTTTCTTTTACAATGCAATCTTAAATGAAACTATTGGATCACGTTATTGAGGGTGACTTGTTAATTCACAATGAAAATAGGATTTTCAATAATTGTACGGTACCAAAGGAAAGCATAGAAATTTTCTTTTATGAAACTAATTAATGAAATTAAACCATTGGATCACGTTCTTGAGGGTAACTTGTTAGTTCACAATGAAAATTACTGTTGCTATTGAAGGTTCCATTAAAAAGTGTTTAGCCATGTTCCATCGATTTTTCAAAATGATGCAATCATCACCGTTCGGTAATGTGTTTTAAGGTTTTGACTATCCGAACCGATATTTGAATCCTCCATTATTCAAATACATGCTTCACATGCACTGAACAATTGGTTTTGTTAGTATATCAATGTAATCAACAATTTCCCTTGAATAAATTTTTGGAAACCACGTAATTTTGTATAGGAAACATTCTGAAGTTAACATCGCCAAATCTTTTATAGCTTAAAAGATGTAATGCTAGGATTCAGAGGTAATCCATTAATTGTTGGAATAGTACGTTGGATGCTATGTAATTATTGTTGGATTGAATCGCAAAGTAATTCTATTCAAGACAATTATTTTTTAAATTGAAGATAGTAATTACGTATTTATACCTCATCGGTTACGTTACTGGAACCTATCAACCAATTAATACTTGTTTAAATCATGAAAGTATTTCTTGATTTTTTATCATTTTCTCTCGTTAAATTCAAAAAACATCACATGAAGGCGTGTACTCAATTTAGCTTTGAAAATTTAACATTCCTTCTACATAAGAGTCAAAACATGAATTTCAGTCTGGGAATGGAAACAAGTAAGATCACACGTGCTACTTGGTTGCCGTTCAACACAATGAAACGTGATTATGCTTTACGAAAATGTGCATCACTTAGCTGACTGAGAAGGAGAACGTATTAGGCGACGAAATTATTTTAAATCGTAATAAAGCGAATCACTGAGCCGAACGAATAGCCCCTATCGAGCAGAAATTCGTGGCGGTGCCTTATTGTAGATCATTCAGTGGAATGAGAGTGAGGAGAGTGAAAAAATTCAGATGTGACCTGTTCGGCGTCGTCGTGGTCCACTGACTCGGAAGAAATACTTCCTGGACGGGGCGAGAGGTGAAAGAAGGGTCACGAGCACCCTCTCGTGTTTTTTCGCTTCCCCGGCAATTTTATCGCGAAAATATTGCATGCAGATCATTCATCGCTGATGAATATTTCTTCGTGTTTCCTCGTTTAACATGTGCCAGTAATACAACGATTGGAAGACAATATTCGAACAGGTTTTCATTTCTTCGTCGAATTTAACAACCACAGTAGCCTACATAATGACAGATTCGTGTCATTTTTATGATCAAACAGCGTGTTTCGTGTATCCTTTCTGTCTTTTATTATTAGTAAGTTTTTTTATTGCGAAAACACATAATCTATTCGAATAATATTTTGATTAATGTGTTGATTGATCAAGTTAAAATAATTATAACGTAAGAAGTAGAGTATGTAAAACAATAAAATGGTTGAAGTTTCATCCTCGGGTACGTAGAAGGGTTAACATAAATTAGTCAATGCATGCAAGTGGCTCTAATAATTGGATCACCCGCTGCACCTCTGGAAATCAGATTAATAATTTGGACAAAGTAGTGTCGAATGACGGTCGAACAGCTCAGTCGCACAGTAATACAACGATTGAAAGACAATATTCGAACAGGTTTTCATTTCTTCGTCGCATTTAACAACCACAGTAGCCTACATAATGACAGATTCGTGTCATTTTTATGATCAAACAGCGTGTTTCGTGTATCTTTTCTGTCTTTTATTATTAGAAAGTTTTTTTATTGCGAAAACACATAATCTATTCGAATAACATTTTGATTAATGTGTTGATTGATCAAGTTAAAATAATTATAACGTAAGAAGTAGAGTATGTAAAACAATAAAATGGTTGAAGTTTCATCCTGGGGTACGTAGAAGGGTTAACATAAATTAGTAAATGCATGCAAGTGGCTCTAATAATTGGGTCACCCGCTGCACCTCTGGAAATCAGATTAATAATTTGGACAAAGTAGTGTCGAATGACGGTCGAACAGCTCGTCGCACAGTAATACAACGATTGAAAGACAATATTCGAACAGGTTTTCATTTCTTCGTCGCATTTGACAACCACAGTAGCCTACATAATGACAGATTCGTGTCATTTTTATGATCAAACAGCGTGTTTCGTGTATCTTTTCTGTCTTTTATTATTAGAAAGTTTTTTTATTGCGAAAACACATAATCTAATCGAATAACATTTTGATTAATGTGTTGATTGATCAAGTTAAAATAATTATAACGTAAGAAGTAGAGTATGTAAAACAATAAAATGGTTGAAGTTTCATCCTCGGGTACGTAGAAGGGTTAACATAAATTAGTCAATGCATGCAAGTGGCTCTAATAATTGGATCACCCGCTGCACCTCTGGAAATCAGATTAATAATTTGGACAAAGTAGTGTCGAATGACGGTCGAACAGCTCAGTCGCACAGTTACCACTCGGCTCGCAAATCATCCTGACACCCTTTCACCGGAGCGAGAATCACGGCAACCGCTATCATTTCTAATCACAAATAATGGGTTAGGTATGGGTTAGAGCTACTCGAGATCGGTTGATTGGTGTTCTCGTTCTACGGATCCCGCGTCGAATTCATTCTCTCGTTGCGCTGTCTCTGGTAGAATGTCTGTCATCCCGCTTGCGCAGATACCCCTAAATAGCAATCCCCGTGGAGACAATCAATCAGCTGATCAGTGGACCTTGACTGTGTCCACATTGCGCTTTCTGCACTCTTTGCCACCCTCTCTCTATCTCGTTCTCTCTCTTTCTCACTTCCTCGTCCTGCTGCTCCCAATAATGGGCGTGAAGGGTCCTATCTCTCGTTCAATTTCTCTCTGTCTTTTTCACCACGTTAGAACGCAACGCGCCAGGTCGACGAATAGATGTCATGGACACCGTGAGGGGCGCGACCGTATGAAATAAAATAACACGTTGCTGCCATGAATGCATGGGCGCATCTGCGATTTTCGACGGTCCATCGGGCCATTGATTCGTTCTTCCTCTGCTGGTTCTAACACCAGCAACAAATGCAGGTAGACAAATTCGTGCATTCGTTCCGCTGCGTGGTTCCTGCGATTTGGCCGCGTCGTGTCCTGGAAATTATGCGATTCTCCTAACGAAGCGATTATTTATTCATAGTTTATTTTAATGTGCTCGTATTAACAGCGAGGACATTAGTGACCACGTGGTTTACAATCGAATATATAAAATCGCATAGAATTTCATACGATTTCTATCTATCGAAAATTTATGAATGCTAGTACCATTCAAAAATCAATTTTATCTGTTCCCACTTTCTTGATATTTAAAAAAATGGTACAATATAAAATCCTACGGTGTTTCATACGATTTTTACCTATCGCAAATCTATAAAGGATAGTACCACTAAAAAAAATACGATTTTGTTTGATCCCAATTTTTTTGAATTAAAAAAAGAAGTAGAATATAGAATCTCACGGAATTTGATGTGATTTTTATCTATCGCAAATCTATAAAGGATAGTACCATTAAAAACACGATTTTGTTTGATCCCACTTTTTTTAAATTAAAAAAAAATAGTAGAATATAGAATCTCACGGAATTTGATGTGATTTTTATTTATCGCAAATCTATAAAGGCTAGTACCATTAAAAACACGATTTTGTTTGGTCCCACTTTCATTAAATTAAAAAAAAAATAGTAGAATATAGAATCTCACGGAATTTGATGTGATTTTTATCTATCGCAAATCTATAAAGGCTAGTACCATAAAAAATACGATTTTGTTTGATCCCACTTTAATGAAAAATTGAAAAAAAAGGTAGAACATAAAACCCCTCGGAATTTTATACGATTTTTATCTATCGCAAATCTATAAAGGATAGTACCATTAAAAATACGGTTTTGTTTGATTCCACTTTCATTAAATTAAAAAAAAAAAGTAGAATATAAAACCCCTCGGAATTTTATACGATTTTTATCTATCGCAAATCTATAAAGGCTAGTACCATAAAAAATACGATTTTGTTTGATCCCACTTTAATGAAAAATTGAAAAAAAAGGTAGAACATAAAACCCCTCGGAATTTTATACGATTTTTATCTATCGCAAATCTATAAAGGATAGTACCATTAAAAATACGATTTTGTTTGATCCCACTTTTTTTAAATTAAAAAAAAAATAGTAGAATATAGAATCTCACGGAATTTGATGTGATTTTTATCTATCGCAAATCTATAGGCTAGTACCATTAAAAATACGATTTTGTTTGATCCCACTTTTTTTAAATAAAAAAAAAATAGTAGAATATAGAATCTCACGGAATTTTATACGATTTTTATCTATCGCAAATCTATAAAGGCTAGTATCATTAAAAATACGATTTTGTTTGACCCCACTCATTTTAAATTAAAAAAAAATAGTAGAATATAGAATCTCACGGAATTTGATGTGATTTTTATCTACCACAAATCTATAGGCTAGTACCATAAAAAATAGGATTTTGTTTGATCCCACTTTCATTAAATTTAGAAAAAAAATAGTAGAATATAGAATCCCAAGGAATTTTATACTATTTTAATTTATCGCAAATCTATAAAGGCTAGTACCATTAAAAACACGATTTTGTTTGATCCCACTTTCATTAAATTAAAAAAAAAATATTAGATAATGAAACCCCTCGAAATTTTATAGGATTTTTATCTATCGCAAATCTGTAAAGACTAGTACCATTCAAAATACGATTTTATTTAATCCCACTTTAATGAAAAATTAAAAAAAAAATGGTAGAACATAAAATCCCACGGAATTTCATATCATTCTTATCTATCGCACATCTATTAAGGGTAGTACCATTGAAAATACAATTTCACTAGTTCCCAATTTCTTGAAATTTTCTAAAAAAAATAGTAGAATATAAAACCCCTCGAAATTATATACGATTTCTATCTATTGCAAATCTATAAAGGCTAGTACTATAAATTAGCTATGTGATCAGCTTCTATGAATCACTACTGTTATCTTATCCTTCGAATTACAAACATAAATTCCACTCCCTTGAGAGACGGGTTTAGGTCGATTTGTCTATAATTTAATTTTTGCATGGAGAGTCCCTCTCGTTCTCTTCCTATCATCCCCGGACTGGTTTTAAGATCCTCGCCAACAGTGTCACGTGACTGGCAATCAATCCGACGGCAACGAAGCGAATCAATCAGCGAAAAGAAGAGCTCGGTACAAGCTGAAGCCAAACAAATCCGGTCAGCGGTTCTCGCGAATCGAGTCTCTTCTCTACACTCGTCTGCTCCTATCATAAATATTGACCGCGGTTCTATGCGTATCCTCCGAGGCATACACTCGTGAACGGCCAGAGCCAGGATCCACCCTTGGATTTCGGTCATAAATATTGATCAGGAATGGCGTGCACTCCTTACGGCACGGGAGCACGGCCGCGTATCCGGAGCTGGCTCGGTCAATAATGTCCCACGGGGATGCGAGCGGTGTGTTTGCCGTCGATGATTGCGGTTAATTACAACACTGCCCGTCTGTTTGTATGTCAACCCTGTGTAACGCGTGCAATCTAACGATCCCCCGTGGGAGGGGGCGGCCACGAGTTTGCAAGGAGTCGCTTCTTCACGCAGAGTTAGCCGTGGATAATAAGTCACCCGGTGATAATACATTGTTCGCGGTTCTTTTGTGAATTTACAATCAGCTGGTCCGAGATCGTTCACCTACCGTCCGGAAGATGGTGGACACTTTTTCTGCAAGCTCATCGAAAACTCTTCTTATTTCCTCTTTTTTACAGACCAGCTGATCAGACAGTTGTCCTGTCCAAACTTCAACGTTTGCGACCGTTTTGTGAAAAGCTATTGGAAATTAGGGCTGTAACTTTTCCGAAGCTTCGAAGACTTCGAAGCTTCGAAGTTTCGAAGTTTCGAAGTCTTCGTAGTCTTCAAAGTCTTCGAAGTTTCGAAATTTCGAAGTTTTGAAGCTTCGAAATTTCGCAATCTTATACCGTGTCACGATTTTTGATAAATAAAAATATTAACTGTCAGTCACCGGTGACTGACATTGAACTTTCCGTTTGAACTTATCGCAATTTTTTTATTTTTTTTATTTGTGCAATAGAAACCTCAAATAAGAGGTTATTCTGCAATCAGTATTACATAGATAATATTACAATAGCAATCTTATTTGCTAATGTGTGGTAACTTTTCGTAATTAAATTATATTTAAAAAATTGCATTCTATTAATTTTCGGGATCATATCACGAATGTACTTAAAAAATAATTGATGACGTATCTACCGTGGCCGTCATAATAATGTACTGCGGAGAGAAGTTCGAAATTAGAAACTTTGATTCTCCATCGCCTTCGAATTTCCAGAAAGCGAACCTTTGAAATTTCGAAGGTTCTGAAATCGAAGCTTCGAAGGTTCTGAAATCGAAGCTTCGAAGCTTCGAAATCTTCGACCTTCGAAGGTTCTGCAATCGAAGCTTCGAAGCTTCAAAATCTTCGACCTTCGAAGGTTCTGAAATCGAAGCTTTGACATTCGAAGCTTCGAAGCTTCGAAATCTTCGACCTTCGAAGGAAAGTTACAGCCCTATTGGAAATGTGTAAACAAAGTGAAAATGAGAATAAAACGTATTTTTGAGTTATCATTGTATCTATTAACGATTGCGGCCATGGATATTCTTGTTATTGGATATACAGTGGGTAAAACAAGTATTGGCACACTCTTAAGAAAGCGATAACTTTTTAAATATCGTATTATACGATTGGAATTTTTTGTTGGGAAGCTAGAGCAATTACTTTGCCACAGGCTGCGAAAAAAAATTTTGTCAAAAATTGCAATTCATCGGAATTGTAGCAAAAATACTAAAAGTTACATTTTACAACTTTTTTATGTAGGCCAATATTGAAAATTTTAAAAATGCGTTTTGTAGATCTACATATCTAGATCCTTTTGTAGATCCTCTTTAATTTTTTATCTAATAAATAAAAAATCTGGAGCCGGTCATGTTCTTGAGTGTTAATCGTCTCCTTCAGTGTTAAGGGGATTTTACACTTTTTCGGTCGAAAATTTGAATAATTTTTCTGGGACTGATGAAAAAACAGAGCAACATTGTTTGCATTCGTTTAGCAACATTAAAGAAACACATTCCGAAAGAAACTTTTTGGACAAACGAATAATAGTATCTCTAAATTTGTGTAATATTTCTACTGTTTTAAAATACATCTACTAATTGTTGCGATGCATGTATAAAATCCGCCATCTATTTATAATTGAAGAACTAAAACCGCAATTATTTTTGTACCTTGCTAATACAATTAGACTATGGATTTTATGCACTTAACGTAAAATTGAATACGTGCACTTCTACACGGTAGAAAGGTTGAAATTATTTAAGAATATAGATGTTTTATTTTGAAGTTGTTACACAATTGTAAAAGGAAGGCTGAAATGTCTATCTGGTTCAGTTGCTCGTAATATATTTTTGGTACGACGGCACTTAATGTTGCGCTACCGACGACATTTTTAGAGAAGACTCTCAGTGGCAAGCAGATGCGGAGCACACTCGTGCATTTTTCATCTATGTAATGCAATACGGTTTAAGAATACACCTTTGAATATTTAAATGTTCCAAGAATTGCAGAAAGATTGTTGTACACTTTTATCTTGAGTTACTATAAAGTGCCGAAGACAACGGCAAGTGAAAAAGCTAACGGTATTTCTATCGATATGAATAATTTGAAGAAGGTGAATTGAAACATTATTCTTCCATTTTGCACTAAATTTATGTATACTTAGCATTCATTAAAGATTTAGGTACATTATCTTTTTTGTAGACGTACGCAAAAGTGAAAAGTGGAGGAAACAATTACAGTGGAAGCTGTAAGATAAAAAATTTGCTGTTACACATATAATATTTTAATAAAGAATATGTGTATATTTTATATTAATATAAAAATTTTTAGCATTTTTATCAAACTTATTAGATTTTAATTGATCTATTAGATTCAAACTAGCATATGCTATAATTATTATGTAATCCATTGGTATATTGTAAAACTTGTACAAACATCGTACAAGAAATTGTCTGCACTTTCACATTATTCGAATAAAAATTACGATTTCGAAATCGGGAGGATTAATTAATTTCGTTCTTTTTGAAAAAAGGACAATTGAATATTTCTAATTTTCATCATTAAATGTGAAAAGTAGTTGTCATCGTAATGTTAGCATGTACAGATATGTACATGTTGCTAATAATCCCATGTGGGGTATCATAGCATAATAAAAAACGAAAAAAAAATGTGAAAAGTGTCCATCGTCTGCTGATATTGCATGGAAACGGAAAGAATCGTAGAATGTCCTATCATTTCGATCCTGAGAGTAAGACGGACCCAGCAATTCTGATTTCAAGAATTTTATGCATTTTTATGCAGTTTGACGATAATGGACACGTACAATTTAAAGCAGTGCGCGAATTAAGAAGATTCAACAACATCAGCGTATTAATTTCAGCTTAATAAGACAATTATCAGAAGAAAGAAATTTCTATTTGGCTTCTGTGTCTTGCGATCAATCCGGACACTTTTCTATTTCGTATAAAGATCCGCAGTGAGATCAGATCTATTTCATAAAAAGAAAATCTTCGATGGTACTTCGCTTGCTAGCTCAAATCTCCGGCAACCTTCAACTTTCCCTTTTCCCAGTTTAGGCCTCTCTCGTGCACCCATACATCTTCTTTAATGCGTTCACTTTCGATACCCTTTTGTTGCTAAACTAGTAAATGTTTTATATACCGGCGGACCCTTTCCCTGGCTCCTTGTACCCTCCCATATGTACTCGCAAGACGACACAGATATGCTTTTAGCGGGAGCCGGGGGTGGAATGGTGCGTTTCCGAGCGCACGCGTCTTCCGGCTCTGACTATGTGCGTGCACGAGCACCGACGCCACCGACGCCACCGACGCGACGCACACCGAGAGATCGGGACTCGCATTAAGGCGACAACGCGACCAGCTCCTGCTCCACACCGAGGGAGACCAGAGATCGCCAAGAAGGGAAAGTCTCGGTGTTGCTGTTGCTGGCCATATAGGGGTTGCTACTCTACTTGCAGCGCGTCGGATAGTACCACGGTACCTGAAAAACTACTCGATCCCCCGCTGACTTCGATGGAATGATCGCTGACTGCTATTTAATGTCCCGATTAATCAAACTTGGGATGACGGAAAGGGGTTCAGATATTTCAGACCACTTGCCGAACGAAGGACAAGATAATTCCCTTATCAGTAGACTGCGGATCATGATGCATTTATGGGAAAAATGAGGGGTGTACAGTAATTTCTCAATCGTAGTCCTCTATAATGCACATTTCAGCGTTCTAGATAGTCACGATCGCTAGATAAAAGATTAATTTATGGGGGACGTATCCTAAGAATGGCTTCATTTTATGTTATCGAGACGCAATTTACATTACAGTAATTTCTCAATCGTAGTCCTCGGTCGCCTCTGCAATCGTAGTCCAGTGCCTACCCATTCCACCGCCTGTCAACGCTGCGTCGGGCAGCAGGACGGCGATGTTTGATGTCGGCTCGGGTATATCGGTGTGAACACCATTACATTGACTCGAGTGAATCGAATTTTCAAACTACTTGATTTTCATTATTTTTTTATGAGATTTTACAGGCTTATTCCTGGCATTTTTCTGATTAAAATCATACCAAACACAATATAATTTGGTCAATATTTAGTGGTTTAATCGACGATGAAAGTTTCGAACGCAACGAAGAAGAGCGTATTGGAAAGAAAGAGACGCGAACAGTAGCCGCCACCGGCACAGTTCAAAGGCCCGCGTGTTCTCGCAATGAATTGGCAATGACAGAATTGTTTCATTTCCATGATTGTTTTATGGGACTTTCACTACCTTATTTCTGGCATTTTTCTGATTAAAACAAGACCAAACACGATATAATTTGGCCAATATTTAGTGGTTTCATTGACGGTATGGAGTAACTGTAGGGAATGGAAGAAGACAGCGAGTGAAAAAAAATAAAAACTAAATATTGGCCAAATTATATCGTGTTTGGTATGATTTTAATCAGAGAAATGCCACGAATATGTTGGTGAAAGTTCCATAATGATATCATCGAAAATAAATAAGCTAAGGTCTTGGTGTTTTATCGTGATGACGCACGGGCCTTTAAACTGCGCCGGCGACGGGGACACGCTTCGGCCACGCGATCCTATTTCATTCTGTCCTTCTCTACGTTCGGCTTGTCGTTTGAAGTCTCGGCGCGGTAGGGTAGACGCAGTCATAAATCAAAAAATAGCCACCCTACTTGATCGTAGTCCGTTCATAACACGGGTGTTGGGACTACGATTGAAAAATTACTGTACTTCCGAAAACGACAAGCCTCCGATTTTGCAGAAACTTCTGCCAAAGCTTGACCTTGATTAGAGAAGAAAGTCCCTAAAAGGATTTTTGGCGACAAAGCCTCGTTTGCCTCCCCAGGCTCCTTCAAAGTTCCGACAGTTCGAAATATTTTTGAAAATATTGATTTTAGAGATAAAAGTTTCAAACAAACGATGAAGCTCGTAAAAAGATCGACAAAAAAAGTTATATACAGTTTTTACGTAAACCTATTATTTTGGCTGTTGCGACCCAAAGTGCGATCAGAATTAGTTTGGATTAGGTGAAGGTGGGGGTGGAAAGCGATCACGCAGATGAAAATCTAGGTTAAAAGAGTTATATGAAGTTTTGAACATTTAATATTGATTTTCTCAAAAATGATTTCATTTGCTGAAATAAAATTGCACAGTACGAATGAGGCCATCCGGTGGCGATAATAGTTTTTTTGCAGGTGGAGGTACTTCGTACTTTTGAAGGTCACCTCCATTTTTTTAAATGCAATGAGGTATTTTTGAATATATCAACCGATGCAGCTGAACATTTGTTATAAAAAAAGTACCAACCTATGTATGTCGAAGTACATAAAAATGTCTTCATTGAAGAAGATGCTCAAACGCTTCACGACAACGTAGTAAACGTAAACACCCTTTCGACATTGCTATCTTGAGGATCTTCATCAATAAAGACATTTTTTGAAAATATCTCGAGATCTAATAATTTTTCGCCATGGTACCCTAATCATTTTTTACGTAGAATGAACAGAAAATCGATCTGTGTAAAAAAGAATATGCATTTCTATTTAAAGAAGTGATGCAATTGTTAATTGCACATGCACTGCTGCATCTAAAAAAAAATTAAAGGCCTACAGATGCTGTTCGAACCATTTATCTTCCTCCTTCGACATTTTTTCGTAAATGCAATAATAATAGAGTTATGACTTGCAACAATTGTGTAGACCACCCTGTATAAGATTATGATAAAATAGGTTTCCATTTGGGAAAACAAAGTTGACTTTCAAATTACCTTGAGAACGTTACCCAAATAAAAAACTGATGTTGCACTCGTCTTTCCCCCTCGAAGTCCTTGGCCACGAATTTTACACGTTTTGAAACGAACACCCTGTATGTACGTACACCGTATATGAAAATATAAAATCAGATTTCTACTTGCACGAAATAATTGAAAGAACTAAAGTATAATGATTTCAGCGCACAGGTTCGATCTGATTTTACATAAAACACTATTTGCAAAATATCACAAAATCATTTTGTGATATTTTGACTGCCGTCTTACAGATACCGGCTCAACACCAACATGTGGTTACAGTAATGTCAAACTCAATCGAAACTAAATTTCTTTAATTTACACTAAGCGAACGCAAAATTTTATTAACTTCCCGATTCATAGGGAAGTTACTGTAATTACCCCGAAAATCGAAAATCGATTTTTTAGCAGATCTTCACGTTTCATGGTTATTGAAGTCATTTTAGACTATTTTTATCAAATTGTTAGTATGTGTGTGTGTGTGTGTGTGCGTATGGCCGTTTTTATGTTATCAAATTTTTCGTTAACGTTTTCTCAAAAAGTAACAATGCGATCAGAATGATGAATGATGCAATCAATGTGCCCCGTCGTAACTTAGAGCTGATTAGATTTTGGTCCACATTGGTCAAGTAGTTTTTTTAGATTTTTTAGTTTTTTTAGTTTTTTTCGAAAGAAGTTCATTCGAGAATGCAATTTATACGAGAGGATGGAAAATTTCCACCGAATAAACAAACGTAATTATATATATTTCATTTTTATTTAAAAAAAATTTATTTTTAATTAAAAAAAAAATTTTCTTTAATTTAAAAAAAAAATTTTTTTTAATTATGCAACTAATGCTAATGTTACCGCTTACAACTAACGAATCGAGAAGTTCTTTGTGTGGCTCGTGGAGAGTCACACACAAAATAAATAAAAAAACTATTAAGAGCTGTATGCCCCAGTAGCAATGCGTACCACTAACCCTTTCGCAAGAGCAGTCCTACCCGCGAGCTCGCGAAGCGAGCGAGCAACAATAACCAGCTAGTTATTTTCTTGAAAATGATCTATATCTAGATCGAAACGTTGAAAAATGATTTTGTGATATTTTGCAAATAGTGTTTTATGTAAAATCAGATCGAACCTGTGCGCTGAAATCATTATACTTTAGTTAAAAACTAATTGCGATCGATATTACGTATTTATTATAATTGAAAGAACGTCGGTAATCCAAGTTCGAATTTCAAAGTGATCAGCTGTTGGTGTCCGAACAGGTTCCACAAAGAGTTCGCTAGTCGGGCCGCATGTTAAGATGAAAAGCCGATCGCGTTGCAATCGAGTGCAAAGTGCAACATGTCCCAGATGGAAATCGCAGCTAAGGGTGCATTGTGGGGCACCTGTATCCGAGCAACGGAGTCGCTAGGGGCACACGGTACTCCTAAAGGATCGTGATTAAACCTCTCTGACCCCTTGTCCCCTACATTTCGTCGTCCCATCGGCAAGTATCATGGGGTCTGGGTCTCCGATCCGACATTTGGTGTCATTGTCGTGAGGCGGCACAAGGGTGCAACGCGGTGCAACTGCTCTAATGCTGATTTAATCAGAATCCTAGGTTCCTCCCTCAAGCCTGGCATCGATTTATAGCGGGGCTATGCTTGTAATCTTACTTGTTTCTGTCTTCGACCACCCCTTCAGTTTCTCGCTCCCTTATTCAATGCCTTTTTTACTCTTCCGAGCATAGTTAATCCATCTGCATCATTTGAAAAATTGACCGTGTCATCAAAATTTGGCGACATTTAATCGTCACTGCTCATGCACGAGAAAATGGTTAACCAATTTTCTTGTTAACCTTTTTTTAAAAACAAAATGGTAACACGAATAAATGATTCGTACCTCGAACCGTTTAACGTACAAGTGGTGCAAAACAAAGAATTATGACTAGACTTTTGATCTTGATCCATTTATGAAGGAATTGGTTGGGTGAAGTACGAAATGGGAAAAGATTCTAAAAATTCAAGAAGCTCTAATATTGTTTTTAATGTAACAAAGTCTTTAAGGGATCAAATCAATTTTTATATTATTCCTGCTTTCCATAATCAATGCGAAACATTTTTATTCTGCATAAAGGACCGCAGTCCAATTATGACAGTGCGGTAACTTCATTTTTTCCAATGACGAGTTTATTAAAGTACATTAATTAATGTACTTTGACTACCCTAATATTCGGGAACTATTAAAAAGATATTTTTAATATTGGATCTTACGATTTGAAATTTGTTGGGATGTTGGAACAATTGGTTTGCTGCACAACGTGACTAAAATTTTTGACAAAAATTGCAATCGACAGTAATTGTTTCTGTCGATATTTCAAATATAAAAAATAACATATTCACTGATCTGACTTTGCGTAGTTTGTGTATGTAAGGCCGTCGCCGTAAATATATGCTAGTGTGCGTTTTCGAGGGATGCATGCGTCTGCAGGGGATGCGTTTCGGCCATATGGCTGGCATACACGCCGATTATTGCATTAGCTATGTAGGTCAAAGAATAATAATCAGTAGGGACGCTGATGCATTTACCAATCATCGACGATACATCGCGTAGAAATTCTTTGTGAAAAATGATTTGAAATTCCAGTGGAGTCTCCTCTTTTGGTAAATTCTTTAGGTATCTTTTAAAATGTATTTTACATTATACAGATAAATGCGATATCGTTATCTATTTTCTCAATTATATTCTGAATTTTTGATGGAACAATAATTATATTCGTTAAATATAAATTCATTAATACTTTCGGAACCACCGAAACGATAAAGGACTTTATCGGCACTGAAATTAATTACCTCACTGAAAATTGAATAGCGCATTTAATTTGGTGACCGCTCATTTGATAAAATGACGCATTAATCAGTCATATGTATAGAACATTCAGTGTAAATATTTAATGTGGTTCGATTGAGCTTTATTCAGTCAATTAAACGACGCTAATATATTAATAAGTGGTATAATTAATAAATGCGGCAATATTTCTAATAATACGAAGCGAAAACTGGAAAATGTATAAACATCCGTAGTCTACCGATCAATGAGTTTATTTCGAATTTCGTACGCAACAACCTTAGAACGAGAGTTCTAACCGAGACGGCGGATTTAATGCACTCATAAAAAAAATTAATAGATCAAATGCAGAAGAAGAAATATAGTTAAAGATTTTGAAAGTGTAGTATTGTCAAAATTATTAAACAAAAGGATGAACATCTCCTGTTGTTTGCAACTAATGCAGAAAATTTTTATTTGCCATATACACAGAGTATTCGACGTAAGTAATGAACAATATGTATTACCCCAGAAATTTACGTCTTTGTTGGTTAAAAAAACGTACATGCAATTACATTAATTATTATACATATATTTTATAGTTTATAGTTCAATATTTTGTATGGCCTATTTTTGTCTTAGTTGCATTTTCGATTCGTCTCGCACAGCTTTTATATGTATGTATACGTAATATGTATGTTACAACAAACTTTCATAACAGAATTAAGGTGACAATGTACAAAAAGTGAACTTTAAACAGGATAGAAACAATTTGAAAGTTTAAAGTTTACAAAACAAGTTTTATTCATAAAAGTTTACAGTATAGAAAATAACTTCTAAACTTCGTTATTAATAAAGTTGTAAAATGCAAGTTTTAGTATTGTTTCTACAATATCGATCAATTGCAATTTTTGAAAAAATTTCTTTTCACATCCTGTAGTAAATTAATTGCTCTAGCTTCCCAGAAAAGTTCAAATTGTATAGTATAGTATTAAAAATGTTATTGTCTTTTGAAGAGTGTCCGACTATTAGTAGGAGTCACAGTATGTATACATAATATGTATATTACAACAAATTATTATAACAGAATTAAGATGTTAATGAACAAAAAGTGAACTTAAAACAGGATAGAAACAATTTGAAAGTTTATAGTTTACAACACAACTTTTATTCATAAAAGCGTGCAGTTTACAAAATAACATTGTTACTAATAAAGTTGTAAAATACAAGTTATAGTATGTTTTGTACAATTCCGATCAGTTGCAATTTTTGAAAAAATTTCTCTTCACATCCTGTAGTAAATTAATTTTTCTAAATTAATTGCTCTAGCTTCCCAGAAAAGTTCAAATCGTATAGTACAGTATTAAAAATGTTATTGTCTTTTTTAGAGCGTTCGAACATTAGTCCGGTTGACGGTAGATTAATTTAAATATGAAATAAATTTTACGTGACTGCCCAAGCTTTTGCACAGAGCGGTAAATCCGTAGTCTAGTTACAACGGTTATGGTGCTTGAATCCTTTCATGAATTCCGTGGTCCCTTCTCTGAAAGTCGATTGGTAAGAGGCGTCGAGCAGTCGACGTGACGATTTTACGTCCGGGACCGTTGCGCTTTTGCGAGACAGCGAAATCGAATTTATTATCCGGCACGAAGGGTGCGCGGCGGCGAGGAGCGTGTTTGTGGGGTCTTAATCGAATTCGGCTAGACAATAATCGAACTGGACTCGTTACTTTTACCGGGGACAGTCTGCTGCGGAGCATGCCGAATGTATTAAAATGCGTCAATGGGCATGGGATTCTCAGCAGGTAATTAATAGAATCAGGGCTTCAACGAAACGAAATATTTGATCTAACCTGTGCGCCGGGAACATTAGCAAATCTCTATTAATTATTTACTATCGACAAAACATAATACTTATTAGTTTTAGAATATATATTTAGATTTATTATTAGAATCTAAAAATGCATGAACGGTTTCATCAATTTTTGATTCAGTACAATGGAAAACATGAAAATATGGTTGACTTTATAATTATTCACAACACTGTATTTTTCACATACAGTGACTCCCATTAATGTTCGGACGCTATAAAAAAAACGATAACTGTTTTAACATTGAACTATACGACTTGAATTTTTGTTGGGAAGCTAGAGCAAGTAGTTTGCTACAGAATGTGGAAAAACATTTTTGCAAAAATTGCAATTGATCGGAGTTGTAGAAAAAATACTAAAAGTTGCATTTTACAACTTATACAGATAAATGCAATAGCATTATCTATTTTCTCAATTATATTCTGAATTTTTGATGGAACAATAATTATATTCGTTAACAAATATAATTCGGTTTAACATTGAACTATACGACTTGAATTTTTGTTGGGAAGCTAGAGCAAATAGTTTGCTACAGAATGTGGAAAAACATTTTTGCAAAAATTGCAATTGATCGGAGTTGTAGAAAAAATACTAAAAGTTGCAATTTACAACTTTTTTATGTGGACCTATATTGAAAAGTTAAAAACTACGTTTTATAGACCTGTGCCAATTAAACGTATCCTGTAAATTTCGTCAATATTGTTCGACGTTGCAATGAGCTACAAACGTTTAACGATGGTAAAAATTTCAGATTTTCACGATTTTCGGGCTATAACTGCAGTAAAACTTTAGATTTCGATGAAACTTTTGCAGTGCATATGTATAATTGACACAGATCTACAAACCGTATTTTTTAAATTTTCAGTATAGGCCCACATAAAAAAGTTGTAAAATGCAACTCTTAGTATTTTTTCTACAACTCCGATCAATTGCAATTTTTGCACAAATGTTTTTCCACATTCTGTAGCAAACTATTTGCTCTAGCTTCCCCAAAAAAATTCAAGTCGTGTAGTTCAATGTTTAATCAGTTGTTTTTTTAGAGCATCCGAATATTAATGGATAACAAAAATTTTGAATACTAAAAATTACTCAAAACACTCGTTTAATTTTATTTTATGCATAAAATGTTTATTTCTGCAAAGATCGAAGTATAATTGGGAACAACAATTATAAATACAAAAGGAATTGACAGTTGGGCATACATGTATGTAGCAGAAGATTCAGTGGATCTATAACTGTTTTGAAAAATAAAGAATTGATTTAAATTGTATACAAGGGTTCAAGGAAGTGTCACGTATTCCGAATTTTGAACTTTTTATCATGCGTGAAGATCACACGTTGCTGGAAACATGAATGAAGAAACGTCAGGAAGAAGTGTCCGAAGGACGCGGGAGTTCTTCGATCGCCCAGCTCGTCGTGACGACCGTTTAAGGTCTTACTTTCACTATAAATCCTCGAATTAGTAGCCATCGTGCTGCGATGCAAGATAACGTGGATGTAGATGGCCGACTAGATTAGGGAAAGGTAGAGGCCGAACAGGGCCGGCGTGGTGCGGCACGGAGCTAAGAAGCGAACGGTGCGTCTAGAAATGCGCCAATGAATGCGAGAAAAAGAGTGGCTGGGTCAGTGACGCGGCAGATGCAACTGCTCGATACGGGATTACCCTCGTCTTCTTCTTGGAACTGCCACTAAAGGCCTGTCCATCCAACGGACGTCACTGATGTCATACGGTACATCCCGGCGAAAGCGAGCAGATTTTGAAAACAAAAGGTTCCGAAGGGGTGCTAAGAGGAACGTCCTCCGACGCGGAGGTTTCACCTGTCCCCGTGTCATCCGTGGATGACAGAGACCCGTTATTTTTAACACTTCTGTTCGAATCTACGAAAATAATGTGGGAAACTGTTGTTTGTATCAACGCACATTTTACACGAACTACAGCGAACCACGGAAGCATTAGGTTGGAAAGAAAGAAATGCAGGATTTCTGTTACTTTGTTGAAATTACAATTTTATACCAAAATATATTTAGCTTAATCGAGTTCTATGTCATTTTAAAGCTTCTTTTAAGTTTAAGCTTACTTAATCGTGTTTTTGATATTTAATTTTAGTCAAATTTTCATTAAATTATTTGGCTTTTTTATTTTTCGGCAGCGCGAAACTTCTGAGGCCAGCGCTGCACTGTGCATTCGTTGACACTTCCTGCGCCCCACACTTTGTTGATATTCCGACACGCTCGAGCGGCACTTCGGCCTAGTTGGAACTCAAAAAAAAATAATCGCGTTTTGAAGTACTGAAATAAAAGCTAAATAATTTGATAAAAATTTGAATAAAATTAAATATCAAAAAATATCGTAACTCATTAAATTAAGGTAAATGTTTTTGGAGGATAGGAACATAGTATATCCTGCATGTCTGCTTTACAACCTGATATTTTAACGCACTTTAAATCTTTTCTATAATTGTACCAAACGATGAGATTTTTTTATAAGCAATTAGAAGCATTGGGCTACTAAAAGAACTGCCAAAAAGATTTTCCAACAATTACAATTTACAAAAAAAAACCATTTTAGAAACTTTCAGTCATCAACCAATATTATATTGGTTAAATTACTAACAATTAAAAAATTCGAATATACTGTAGAACATTATACAAACTAAAAATATTTTGCATTGATCGTGCGAAGCAGAAGAACTAAAAATTGATTTAATCCCTTCCTGATATTGTTGGATTAAAAACGATATTGCAATATTCATCAATTTTTCTAATCTTCTACCGTTTTATATTTCCTCCAGTCAAAATTTCTACATAAATACATAAACATCCGCAGTCAACAAAGCTCCTCAAAGGCAAGTACTGTTTCCCCATTTTTTTATTAGTTCCTTCTTATGTAAACCTGATATACAAGGTCTGAAAATAATTTTTAATTTTCTCAAACAATGTTCCGTTAAAATTTAGAAATAACGTTTCAATTAGTTAATGTAAGCTAATTGTATTAACATTGTACTTGCTATATAAACCATTTGGTTTAAAGCAATAATAAATAAATAACATCCGCAATTTTCTCAAACAATGTTCCGTTAAAATTTAGAAATAACGTTTCAATTAGTTAATGTAAGCTAATTGTATTAATATTGTACTTGCTATATAAACCATTTGGTTTAAAGCAATAATAAATAAATAACATCCGCAATTTTCTCAAACAATGTTCCGTTAAAATTTAGAAATAACGTTTCAATTAATTAATGTAAGCTAATTGTATTAATATTGTACTTGCTATATAAACCATTTGGTTTAAAGCAATAATAAATAAATAACATCCGCAATTTTCTCAAACAATGTTCCGTTAAAATTTAGAAATAACGTTTCAATTAGTTAATCTAAGCTAATTGTATTAATATTGTACTTGCTATATAAACCATTTGGTTTAAAGCAATAATAAATAAACTAGTGGGGCATACAGCTATTAATGGTTTTTTTTTATTTTGTGTGTGACTCTCCAAGAGCCAAACAAAGAACTTCCCGATTCGTTAGTTGTAAGCGGTAACATTAGCATTAGTTGAATAATAAAAAAAAATAAAAATGAAACCAGCAACTCGAGACGATTTCGGCCAAATTAGGTGAACATTTTACAGGTACTTCAAAAACATTTAATTTTTAAAAAATTAAAAAAACAAAATTTCACCAGTTTATTCATTTATATGTCGAAAACAACAAATTTTGATAAATATTACACTCTGTAATTAGTTTTGGTGAGATACTTAGTAAAACGATAGCCAAGATGCATCCTTGCCACTTCACATTGGCCGGCGCCGCTCGAGTTCAAAGAGTTAAATTAAAAAAAAATTTTTTTAAATAAAAATGAAATATATATAATTACGTTTGCTTATTCGGTGGAAAATTTCCATCCTCTCGTATAAATGCATTGTTGAATGAACTTCTTTCGAAAAAAACTAAAAAATCTAAAAAACTACTTGACCAATATGGACCAAAATCTAATCAGCTCTAGATTACAACGGGGCACATCGATTACATCATTCATCATTCTGATCGCGTTGTTACTTTTTCAGAAAACGTTAACGAAAAATTTGATAACATAACAACGGCCATACGCACACACACACACACACTAACAATTTGATAAAAATAGTCTAAAATGACTTCAATAACCATGAAACGTGAAGATCTGCTAAAAAAACGATTTTCGGGGTAATTACAGTAACTTCCCTATGAATCGGGAAGTTAATAAATAAATAACATCCGCAGTCTAGCGATAAACTATAATTTCTGATTCGCTAGAATATCATGAAATCGAATATTTTTTAAAAAAATGTGGAATTGCCCCACCTTCCTAACGAGCAGCTCGTAATCGTGGTGTGTTGATTCCCATCGAAATATCTCCGCGACGGCAATTTTCCAATCACGTGTCAATTGTTTGCTGTCGGAGAATAGAGTTCCGCCAGTGCGAAGTTTACCGGTGAGAGCATAAATCAATTTTATCCACTGGCGCGCATCACGTTTTCATTAGGAGGCTGCGATCATGCGCTCCCATGACACAAGTTTCGTGGAAGACGCGTCTTGCATAATAGAGGGATGCACTTAGCGTTTCGCCACGGGAACCACGCCGTGGCGAATCTCTTGACAAACATGCGGTAGTCTTCCACGGGATGCACGGCGCATCATCTGCTCCATTAGAGATCCTGCGAGAGGGAGAGAGAGAGAGAGATGAAGGGAGAGTAATAGCGAGAAAGGTAGAGAAACGTAGAGGGAGCAACAAGGAGAAAGATTCCCAGCGTCGAATGCGCCGTGCAGACCGGCCGCGGCCGGAAGCTGTTGAGTCACTCGTGGCATTGATCCTGTGCATCTTCACCTGCTTTTAACCCGTTCGCCATTGAATGTTTCATCGCTATCGTGAACTGTTCGACAATTTATCTGGTTACCGCTGATTTAGAAACTTTCCCCGATACTGCTTGAACCGTTTAACGAGCGAACGTCGAGCGAATTTGAACCAGACCCGGGCAAAATTTCGAGGAAAAATGTTACGTCGCACAGTGGGCCAGATCGTACAAGTAGAAGGAAAAAATCATCAAATTATTCTCCTAATCGCTACGATACCACTTTCCATCAATTTTTTCAGTCTGAATCGAATGAGACCAAAATGAATTCGATACGATTAATATTCTACTGACTGTATTCTAACCTCGATAACAGAAGTTAATGACTTAGGAATCCACTTCTCCTCTACTTTAGATTTTTCCACCCATTTTCACCATATAGTCACCTCCGCTTCAAGAATGCTTGGTTTCATACTTCGTTTTTCCACTGATTTTCATTCTATCCATACACTTAGATTGCTATACAGGGTGTCCCAAAACTAGTGCAGGAGCGGAAAATGGGAGGTTCCTTGGGTCATTTGAAGCGACATTTCCCTTTACAAAACTGACGTCCGAGGCTTTGTTTCAGAGTTATTAACGAAAAACACGGACAAATCAGAGCGCGACCTAGACGCGACTTAGCACAGTCGACCCGACGCGCCAACTGTCAATTGGCCGAACCAGAATCAATCCGCTGTATCCGCGCTCTGATTGGTCCGTGTTTTTCGTTAATAACTCCTAAACAGAGCCACAAACGCCATTTTTGTAAAGGAAAATGTCGCTTCAAATCACCCCAGGAACCTCCCATTTTCCGATCCTACACTAGTTTTGGGACACCCTGTATACTACCCTTGTCCGTCCCCAGTTAGAATACGCTTCAACCATTTGGTCTCCGAAAAGCTTTAAATACGAAATGATGATAGAGAGGGTGCAGCATAAATTCCTCAGGTTTCGTGCATATAAGACAAACAACCCAATGTCAATCTACGATCACAATTACTCCACAATATCAAACACAGTCAACCTTGAAACATTGTCTAATCGTAGAACAGTTGCAGACCAGAGCTTTATCTTCAATTTGATAAATAATAATATAGACTGTCCTGGACTCCTTAAGCAAATTAATTTGTATGTACCTGAACGTGTTTTGAGAACGAGAGCAGGATTTCAAACAATCAAATCCAAATCCTCGTATGGATCAATAAATCCTTTAAATCGCATTATTGCAAACTCCAACACATTTTATAGCAATATTGATTTTTTCAATGGCACGTTACAGGCTTTCAAAACAAAATTGCGCCGCACTATTCGATAATAGTATCATCATTTGTTTAGTTTCGCACTGTCCATGATTAATTAATTTATATTTTAGATTAAGACTTATGTTTAAGATTATTTTCTGTTATGCTACATTATCTGCAATTATTTGTATTAAAGGACTTCGGTCCGTATAAAATAAATAATAATAATAATAATAATAGTATTTTTAGAGATATGATCTGGCCCACTGTGCGTCGTCCCCTATAGGGGGTAGCCGCCATTTTCCAGGATTGCAACCGTGCTGGATTCGCCTTCGAATTTCTCGGTAATACAAAAATGAGACAAGTAAAAGACGGATCTAGGCCGTTATCTCCCTCAAAAGTCTTATTTTTTCGTTTACGAGGCGTAATTTGCATTATTCGGAAAAATGGAACTTGTAAGGGAGATAGCGTCCTAGATCGGTCTTTTATCTAGAGTTTTTGATTACCGAAATACCCCGTGTTTGTATTAGGTTGTAGGGAAAGAAATGCAGGATTTTTGTTCCTTTGCTTCATTTGCAATTTTATATCGATGAATATTTAGCAACGCATAGAAATCGTGTGAAAATTCTTTACAAAAATCGTTCGTTGTAATTCGATCGTGTAATTCTCCATTGCGAAACCGCAATATGTACTTCCTGATGCCAGTTGGCAATGATACTGATTGCCTATTCTGTGTTCGCTATAAAATCAATGGTGCACAATTTCAAATGTCAAGTCATTTTGAGACACCTTTTATAAACTTCTGGTGATAACCGATTTTGTGTTTATGCAGAAAAATGTCGTAGAAGGGAGAAGAAAATGTATATTTTTTGTATGGCTACATTTATTTGAATGCTTAAATATTGATTACTCCTGCTCCAACTGTATATGCGCAGATTGCATGTCTTCAAAAAAGAAAAAATGCGCGGACATGTCCGAATGTTGAATCTGGCAAAATTCATATCAGCCCTGCACGAAGACTGGCCAATTCATTAACGTAGATTTTCATTAGTCTCAATCCTGATAAATTCTACGTATGGTGACTGTCTCTTTAATACGATCGATATCAACTTACAAAATTTCATCGCTTATCACAATATAAAATTTATACTGCCGGAGCCGACGTTTTCTGTGCAACAAGTCGAACAGAATTAGTCTCTACTAGAGTCTACTGAAGACGTGGGACGCGACTCCACTTGAAATTGCATTTTTGATACCGTCTCTTCTCAATTATGCAACGTGACGGATATTAAAGATAAATGGAAAAACCGAAAGTAAAATCTACTGCGGATAATCTATAGCCTCCTGTCTTTGATGAAATGGTAGACGGAACAAAGCATATCTCATTTTTTGATCTGTCAATTATGTGAATTCTTAATTCTGAACATTTAGAAAGAAGTAACGCGAATAAAATTGATGTAAAACTTGTTTCATTGCAACAGTTTATATTTGTACCAATATGTGTATAATTTAATACAATTTAGTCAACGGTCAGTCAATATCATTTTTTAAGTATCAATCAAATATTAAGTTTATATTTATAGTTTATCCAATTTATTTAATGTTTATGGTTAGAATATTAAGTGAGTTAAATCGTACTCCTTTTGATTTAGTTGAAGATGAATCTGAATTAGTTTCTGGATTTAATACTGAATATTTTAGAAGTATATTTGTTTTAATTTTTATATCTGAATATAAAAATTTTATTTTTATAAGATTTTTAATAACAATTATATTTTTAGGATTTGTAATAATAAGAGTAAAATTTATATTATCAATATTATTTCATATATTTTCTGTAATTTGATTTCGAGGGGTGTTACCTCGAATTCGTTATGATGAATTAATATATATATATATGTTCAAAAAAATTTTTATCTTCATCTTTATTGCATGTATTATTTATTTTAAGATTAAAGGAGTTAATTATTTATTATAATTTAAGTTAATAGATAAATTTATATCTCATCAATATTTTCAAAATATTTGCTTTTTAAGCTTATTAACTTAGCAAATTAATTAATTTACTTTATTAATTTAGTAAATTTGTAATTAACTTAGTAAGTTTAACTTAACTTAGTAAATTTATTAGTAAGTTTACTAATTAAGTTTTTAACTTAGTAAATTTAACTTAACTTAGTAAATTTATTAATTTTCAATTAATTTCATTTTAATTCAATTTAATTCTTAATTTTTTAATTAAGAAAAAATTTAATGTTCGCAGAAGTCTCATGAAGGCAGAATTACAAACAAAAAGGTGTTGTCGATAAATTTGTGTTGTTTCATCGTATACATCTCTTTCACACTGTTACGATTCCTGATTTAAACACCGAATCAGGACACCCTGTAGATTCTAGACAGACAGATTCGAGCGAAATATATTTGTCAGAAAAAGCGACATGTCTCGTTCGAATTTTCCTGCCACGTATCTGCCGTAGATAATGGATGACCGCAACGGAGCACTCGTTCTGGACGGTCTCGATTTCAAGTGTGGGGTGATACGGTGGGAAAGCGAGTCCAAATGATTGCTATATAGGTCGCGGGGGAGTATTTACAAAGGGTGCAGTAATAACGCGACATTATGCTGTATAATGTGGATCATATTCCACGCGTCGTTAATCGCCCACGACGTAATGTACATCGTGAGACTGAGAATTTTCGCTCACCATTTTGGTAAAATTTCGAAATTTTACTTCTTTAAAGTTTTTGATTAAAATCCACAGAATCGTATATCTTTCGATGCTTGTCGTTTGCTTCTAATTAATTATACAAAATCAGATCGTTTGGTACAATGTTGAGGCCCCCCTTTCCACTTAAAAAAAAATGTAATTCACACTAACGTATTAACTCCCCTGAACCATTTAATTAAATAAACAAAAATTAATTCGATTTCTTCATTAAATTCCGATCAAGCAGCTTGTAACACTTCGTCTGTTACACCCTGTATAAGAAATATATCATTATAGTAGCAGCTGTATACACTGGTGGACATAATTATAAGACACCCTGAAAATTATTGGTTTACGTACTTAGTAATGTAGTTATATTAAAATACATTTCGGCAAAAGAAAATGGTTTATTTTTTAATAACATTTTCGTAAATTTTGCGAAAAATAGTAAAACATATCTAATTTATTCGAAAATAATACAGTTTCGATTGGACATAATTATAAGACATTAACGTTAGTCGACTACAGACAGTCGTTGAATCTAAATGTATTCGTGTGTTTCGTACTGTGAATTCTGTATTATAGTGATTTTGTTAGTATAAAATAGAAAAACATTAAAACTAAAAACATGCCACGTGGTAAAGTTCTAACTGAAGAGGAAAAAATAGAAATCTTTCAAAGAAGAGCAAAAGGGGAGAATTTAAAACAAATTTCACTAAAAATGAAAAGAAGTAGGTGTGTAATTCGTAATTTTTTAAATAATCCAAAAAATTACGGTAAAAAGAAGAGATCTGGAAGACAATCATCCCTTACTTCAAGAGATAAAAGAGCAGTTTTAAGGTGTGCATCAAATTCAGCTCTTACACCTAGGCAAATTTTAGTAGAATGTGGCTTAGATGTATTTGTAAAAACTGTAAAAAGAGTTATACAAAAGCCACAGCATCTGAAACGAAAAAAATTTGCTGTTAAACCACCTTTGTCGATAGTACACAAACAGCGTCGACTGGATTTTGCTCTTAATCATCTGCAGTGGAAGAAAAAATGGCGGAAAGTGCTTTTTACTGATGAAAAGAAAATGAATTTAGATGGACCTGATGGTTGGAAATATTATTTTCACGATCTACGAAAAGAAACAATTTAAGAATTTTAAGTCGCCGTCAATGTGTATAATGGGAAAACCGAAATCAAATTCATTGATGGCAGAATGAAAGCTACTGGTTATTTAAAACTGATACGAGAACAGATTCCAAATCATGCTGGAAGAGTGGCTGGAGAAAATTTAATATTCCAGCAGGACAATGCAGCTGTTCATACAGCTAAAGTTGTAAAAAATTATTTTCAATCTGAAAATATATCAATTCTAGATTGGCCAGCACGGTCTCCGGACCTCAATATTATAGAAAATGTGTGGAGTCAGTTGAGTAGAAGAGTATACGAAGGTGGCAAACAATATAATTGTCCTAATGATTTGAAAGTAGCAATTTTGAAAGGTTGGGAAGACTTAGATCAAAAGTATATAAAACACTTATTTAAAACTCTACCGAAACAAATGATCAAAGTCGTTCAAAATAAAGGAGGCTATACTCATTATTAATATTTCAAAATGTGTATAAATTTTCAGAACTTTTGTACATTTTCTTTTTCTTTTAAGCAGTGTCTTATAATTATGTCCAATCGAAACTGTATTATTTTCGAATAAATTAGAAATGTTTTACTATTTTTCGCAAAATTTACGAAGATGTTATTAAAAAATAAACCATTTTCTTTTGACGAAATGTATTTTAATATAACTACATTACTAAGTACGTAAACCAATAATTTTCAGGGTGTCTTATAATTATGTCCACCAGTGTATATATTTTCAAAAATTGCTAAATCAAATTGGGAAATTAAAATTTTATATGTTTATTAGTTTTTCATTAAAAAGTGTCCAAACATTACACCATACGTAGCAACTAAGTGAAATAAAACGAACTTTCTTGTCCCAAATGGCGGCAGTTGAGTGAAATGGGAATATTCTTAACGAAATTCTTTTCAACGGGGAATAATTTATAATTCACCGCTAGCTGGTTAAGTGCTTGTTGAATAAAGCGTCCCCAATATTTTACTTTGTCTTGAATGATAAGTGTTGCCACGCTTTTCCATTAATCCGCCTCTATCCCCACTGAGATTTCCTTCCGGTAGAATCGTTTCCGTCCAAGCGGAATCCTCCGAAGAATCACAGAAGGGTGGAGAAGAAAATGTGAAACGATTGTTCCTTACCGTTAGATTACACTTCGCTTTTCGATTATACGCTAACGATCGCTTTGATTTCTGATTAATTTACACTACGGATCTTTCGATGAAATAAAAATTGTTCGAGCATTACTTGCATTAAACGTCATCAGAAAATATCGATGTTTCACCCCATACACCCTTACAGTTTTTGACTCGAGGTTCAATTCTCCATTCATTTGCAAGGTTAGGTTTTACCCTTTACAATAAAAAGAAACTCAAGGTAACCTTGATTGTATATCTTGAACAATTAAACCAGAAAAAATGACTTTTATTTCAACCATTTTTTTCATTTTCCAAATAGTTCACAAGTAATTCACGTGGAACGCTTAGTCAGCTGTGTAACTCCATATCTTCTTGTAAAAATTGGGCGAAACTTCCGTTTATAGCAAAAATCAGAATTCGATGAAATTTTGAAAATAGGCTCTTCTTTGATTAAAATGACGATTGCCAGAAGGATTTCTGGCGCATCGAAAACAATTTTGTTTATCATTTCAATGTCGCTCTCCACCTTACCGACTTACCGACTTTCTATTTTATATAGAATATCTTCAATTAGTTGTAAAAAAGGATCATCATCATAGTTCACCTCACAGCGCCATAAAAATTCACACATATCATCTATAAGCGAATCCTCTTTAGTTTAAAGTAATACATATATAAGGTAAACTTGAAATTTTTAAAGACTACTTCTGGATTGTCGTGTGCGTGGTAACCACAACTCATTCTAATCATATAAATAATAAATAAACTTTTCGGGTTAACCTAATCCAAATTAATTCTCATCGCATAATCTTCCCACTGTAGATATTGGTTCACTTGGTTTAACAATTGAAATTTTCTATACATTTTACATTAATTTGCAGAATATATATATATATATACAGGGTGTCCCAAAATTCCTCCGACACCCGAAAATGGGAGGTTCCTTGGATCGTTTGAAGCAACATTTTCCTTTACAAAAATGGCGTCCGCGGCTTTGTTTAGGAGTTATTAACGAAAAACACGGACCAATCAGAACGCGATCAAGACGCGAGTTAGCACAGTCGGCCCGACGCGCTAACTGTCAGTTGGCCGAACGTGTCATCGCATGTCTAGATCGCGCTCTGATTGGTCCGTGTTTTTCGTTAATAACTCCTAAACAAAGCCGCGGACGCCATTTTTGTAAAGGAAAATGTCGCTTCAAATGACCCAAGGAACCTCCCATTTTCGGGTGTCGGAGGAATTTTGGGACACCCTGTATATATATATATATATATATATATATATATATATATATATATATATATATATATATATATATATATATATATATATGACGCATGCGTATAGCACGAACATAAAGTACAAAGTCGGTAAGGTAGAGCGCAACATTGAAATGATAAAAAATTTTTTTTCGACGCGTCAAAAATCCTTCTGGCAATCGTCATTTTAGTACGAAAAGAACCTATTTTCAAAATTTCATCGAATTCTGATTTTTGCCATAAACGGAAGAACAGCCAAAAATTGTTCATCAGCACTAGAACAATGTTCTTCTTGCGTCAAATCGTGATCAAAGTTCGTTCACCAAAAGTTCATTGACTAAACGAGTTGTCCTATCAAGAACTACAACCACCAAGACTCTTTCTCCAATTTCTCGATGCTTTCATATTTTTCTTTCCGTTACGTGAGCGACGACCACGTGGAAATTTCGTCGGACCGTGCTAAATCTGAAGGCGCGTGGAAGGGAAATGAAAAATAGAAATGGTCCGGTATCGAAACATTTGAAAGAACCATCGGAACACCTGCAGAATCTTCTTACCGATTTACCGACTTTCTATTTTATATAGAAGAACAATGTTCTTCTTGCGTCAAATCGTGATCAAAGTTCGTTCACCAAAAGTTCATTGACTAAACCAGTTGTCCTATCAAGAACTACAACCACCAAGACTCTTTCTTCAATTTCTCGATGCTTTCATATTTTTCTTTCCGTTACGTGAGCGACGACCACGTGGAAATTTCTTCGGACCGTGCTAAATCTGAAGGCGCGTGGAAGGGAAATGAAAAATAGAAATGGTCCGGTATCGAAACATTTGAAAGAACCATCGGAACACCTGCAGAATCTTCTTACCGATTTACCGACTTTCTATTTTATATAGAAGAACAATGTTCTTCTTGCGTCAAATCGTGATCAAAGTTCATTCACCAAAAGTTCATTGACTAAACCAGTTGTCCTATCAAGAACTACAACCACCAAGACTCTTTCTCCAATTTCTCGATGCTTTCATATTTTTCTTTCCGTTACGTGAGCGACGACCACGTGGAAATTTCTTCGGACCGTGCTAAATCTGAAGGCGCGTGGAAGGGAAATGAAAAATAGAAATGGTCCGATATCGAAACATTTGAAAGAACCATCGGAACACCTACAGAATCTTCTTACCGATTTACCGACTTTCTATTTTATACTAGCTGACCTGACAGACTTTGTCTTGTCCAAATTTCAATAAATTTGGTTGTGACCATTTTGTGAATTTGTAAAAAGCTATAGAATATACGTAAACAAAATAAAAATGAGAAAAAAAACGTATTTCGCAGTGATCATTATAGCAAACAGACGTGGATAATGTAAATTCCTATTGAAATATTGATTAAAAGCTGCGACGTTCGTTTTTTTGTTGTATTAAAATATGATTCAAAAAGCACCTCCAGTTTTTCCCGAATTTTCATGTTTCCGAGCAACTTTTCCAATTTTTTTTACTGTAAAAACATGATTCGGACTACAACGAACATTTAGAAAAAAAAATTAGCCAAATCGGTCCAGCCGTTCTCACGTGATGTCGTGACCAACGAACAGCATTTCATTTTTATTATATAGATAGAAGAACAATGTTCTTCTTGCGTCAAATTGTGATCAAAGTTCATTCGCAAAAGTTCATTGACTAAACGAGTTGTCCTATCAAGAACTACAACCACCAAGACTCTTTCTCCAATTTCTCGATGCTTTCATATTTTTCTTTCGGTTACGTGAGCGACGACCACGTGGAAATTTCTTCGGACCGTCCTAAATCCGAAGGCGCGTGGAAGGGAAATGAAAAATAGAAATGGTCCGGTATCGAAACATTTGAAAGAACCATCGGAACACCTACAGAATCTTCTGTCCAGGGCGGACGAGTATCATCAGTCGGGGGCAACCATTAATCTGGCGAAACTCTCGGCAGCGACGCGCTTTTTCTCCTCTGGCAGGAGCTATTCTTCGCAAACGGGATCCTCGAGCGCCGGCGACCGCGTTGCGTGATGTTGCCCTCTCCATAACGTCCGTAGGATATCACTTAGCCGACGTGGCCCACCCTTAGGAGCCGTGACACGCGCAAAAAAAGGAAGGGAACCGCAGGGGTTACTTTCGACCTCCTGCCCCTCTTTTTCGCTGCACGGGGGTCGGCTCGCAATAAAAATATTGATGGTTTGGTTCCGGCCACGGACAGGACAATCGACTAATTATTCAGTAACCACGCGACCATGCCCGGATATTCGAATGTCCACGTGTTTTGATCGCTGTTGTCCGTGATTCTTTATGGCGCGGAAAAAAGATGGCGGAGGAAACTGTTAGCAAAGTACAAGGCAGAGAACAGCTGATTGTTTTCTGATTACGGGGCTAATCGGTTCAGTAGTCAACCATCTTAACATTAAATTTACCATCATCGATCGAAATGACCGGTTCCATGATTTTTCATTTTACGATTATTGATATAGGGTAATTGCACCAGTGAATGAACAACGCTTTTGTATATTTCAACAAATTTTAACCCGGACAGCATACTAGCGATAAAATTGTGATTAAAGAGTTAAATAAATAAGAGAATATTGTTTAGTAATTTTGTTCATTGATTGGACTAGCATTATTCAATTACTAGAATGTAGTGTTCATTGACTGGTATTTTTTATATTTTTTATTTAACGTTTAATGAAGAAAAATAATAATAATTTCAATTTGTTTGTGATTCATTCATTTTTGACAAATTAAGTATAGGGAGCCATTTGGCATATATGAGGTTCCTTTAATTCACACATGTTTGTTTTACATAAAATATTTTCTTGAACAATTTCTTAAATGTTCATTCACTGGTGCAGTTACCCTAATGATTGTATCTTCTGTGGAGCTGCACAAATTAAATCAATCTTGTCATTTTTATGAAGGAACACGTACCAGTTAATTTTATGGCTCGGTAGGTTTAGTGTTGAATCGAAGTAGAAACGTAATCAGTACAGGGTGTAACGAAATATATTGTATAAAAATTATTTGATTTACCCTATGGTATATTCAATGTGTGAGCTTAAAGACATATTATGAAATTTTGAATTTACGTGTCGTGAAATCAGACATGGTGAACACATGTGTTTCACGAGTCTCACGACTCTCATATTACCATACTTAATCACACCTAAGCAAGTGAGTAGGAAATTGTGAAAAACTGGTTTTTTCTCTTACATTTAAACATTTAATAGTTACTTTTTTAAAATATTGTATGTCATTATGTAAAAAAATTTTTCAATCTTGAAAATGGTCAAAATCAATGACCGAAACGTCGATTACTTTGAAAATTAGCAAAATTGCTAGTTAATATTTTTATTGTCTTTAACGATCGAACCGTAGCGCCGAAATCATTTAACAGTTGTTTTATTAAAATATAGTGTCATGGTGTTTTGGCAGATGGTTCTACACCTTCGGAGCGGTGGAGATTCGTGAAAAGAAATTTTCACGAAATTGACTTTGACCTTGAATTTCAAGGTCAGGTTTTTTGTGCTTGTATCGCATTCTACTCAGCATGGGACCAAACTTGTGAGAAACAAAAAAAATCCCCAATAGTGAGTAGAATGCGTTACAAGCGTAAAACAATTTAACCTTGAATTTCAATTTTGCGGCAATTTCTTTTAACAAATCTATATAAAGATAATTTAAATAAAATTTTTTAAGAAATATTATTTCGCAAGAATTAGTGCATTAAATGTACAATTTAATTATATACAATATCTATGTAGATATTATTTTGAATATTAAATTTAATTAATTTATTTATTTTAATTATTATAATGATAATTAACAAATCTCCACCGACCCGAAGGTGTATAACCATCTGCCAAAACCATGACACTAAATTCTGTTACGCCCTGTACATGTGTTAACCCTTAGCAGTCGAGCTGCACTATCATTCGCAATATTTTTTACATTATTTTAAATATATTAGTATCTAATCAATAGACTGCGAATTTTAATGTAAAATAAAAAATGTTTGCATTGATTGCAAGACGGAGGAGCGAAATAAAAATTTCTTCTTTTGAAACCAATACACTGATGTCTCTGAATCTTTTTAATATATCCACTGCTTTAAATTGCGCTTATCCAATTTGTCATAATTGCATAAAATCAGCAGTCTACTAATCAATCACTGTATTGTACGAGCAATTATAACAATTTCACATCCACAAATTAAAAAAAATCATACACTACGGAATTATTCTAGGTCGGAAGAAATGTTTAATGTTCAAGTTAAAATAGCTCAGAGTGCAAAGGGTTAAATAATTGCGTTTGAGAACTAAAGGACTTCGAAAGCTTAGTCATGTACTACGCCAAGGTGTTTTTGCTTGGAGAAGAGTTAGCTGTTACTAGCTTCGACATAGCATTACAATTTATCAAAGGAACTGGCCAGTCATCATCGAAGGAACATCGATCGCTTCGATTAATAACGAAATAATAATTATGTGCTAATATGTTAATACTTCTCGTGTACAATACTGTTCACATTTACCAGTGACTATACTGACACAGCATTCTACTGAAGCCACCATATCTGTAGAATTTCTAATTAACGAAAGTGCACAAGCCCCGTGGGAATATTACAAAAGTTAATCTAGTGTGGTCAGAGTACCAGATATCTCGATTTTAGAAAATAATTAATTACTTTTTCGGAGTATCTCTCCGGTTTGGTGTATAGCGCCGTCTACCGGTATAATTATTCTTCTGGAGAACGTCAAATATTGTATATTTAATACTGAAAGGTCCTAGTAAAATTCATCCATTTAGGATCAATAAGTTAGCAATTAGTCTTGTGATACTCAAATTGTGTTCATTATACGCAACTAATTATGAACCGATTGAAAATTGTTCAAACATTATGCAAGCTTTTCAGTCATTTTTTATTTGTTCGTTGTTTTATTAAGCTACTTTCCACTATTTATTCTTTCTACAAGTGTACGTGTTAAGTTCTGACATTACAAGTAACTGGTACCCATTCGCTCATAAAAATGACGAGATTGATTTTATTTAGACTTTGTGCGGCTTCTAGTATAATATGGTAAGTGTTCTACTAAAGATATTTATACAATCCATTCTTATAAAATCATTTTTATTATTTCAATAATGTAGCTATTTGCATAGCTACATGCTGTCGAATAATGCAAATTCCGTCTCGTAAACAAAGAAATAGGACTTTTGAGGGCGATAGCGCTCTAGATCGATCTTTTATCCAGCGTTTTTGACTATTAAAAAACCCCGGTTTTGAAGTATCGAGAAACGAGAACGCGAATCTCGCACCCTTGCAATCCTGGAAACGAGTCCGCCGCCTTAAGAGCAAATGGAAACTATTAGATCTTTAAAAAAATAGTTGTCTTGAACTTTTTTCCGGTATTGGAACTAAATTAAAATTTTAAAAGTTGTGCATTTCGTTTGCGATCTGAATGACATGGCGCATGGTAGCATAGCTGTGAAACTGTTTTCAATGGGTGTATCGTACACAAACCATCAACAAGGTGTCACCAATCACTTGATGAGCAGTGCGCCGTGTCCTCCCTCCAAAAAATTTGCAAGAACCGGAACGCGGTAGATCGCACGAAGCCGCGGGCACGCGTATCGGACAGCATTAGGGTCGTTGTAAGTTGGCGAACGTGCGGATTCGTGGCACGTGACGTCACGGTAGCGTCAATTAGGCGTCACGTGGCTGGACGACGCCACGCGTCATTTGTCAGTGTCCCAGCGAGTTGAGCAGTCCCTGGAAGCATGTAACGCGAAATTTCAACCTCCTTCGCTCCGGTGGGAGTAGCTGTATCACTGGGAAACGGGAAGAACGCTTCCGGGTCACTTTTGACCTTCCACTACCCAGAGTTGGGCAAACATTTTTATTCAAATAATATAAGTTTTAAAGAATATTATTTTGGAAGACTTGGTGCATTAAATGTACAATTTAATTATATATAATATCTATGTGGGTAATATTTTGAATATTAAATTTAATTAATTTATTGATTTTAATTATTACAATGATAATTAGTATGGGTTTTTTGACATTGTTTGAACGTAAAGTATTGAGGTATATCCAAAATCGTAAGGGATCTAATAAGGTTATATAAAGATAATTTAAATAAAATTTTTTAAGAAATATTATTTCGGAAGAATTAGTGCATTAAATGTACAATTTAATTATATATAATATCTATGTAGATAATATTTTGAATATTAAATTTAATTAATTTATTGATTTTAATTGTTACAATGATAATTAGTATGGGTTTTTTGACATTGTTTGAACATAAAGTATTGAGGTATATCCAAAATCGTAAGGGACTTAATAAGGTTACATAAAGATAATTTAAATAAAATTTTGTAAAAAATATTATTTTGGAAGAATTAGTGCATTAAATGTACAATTCAATTATATATAATATCTATGTAGGTAATATTTTGAATATTAAATTTAATTAATTTATTCATTTTAATTATTATAATGATAATTAGTAAGCTTTTTTGACATTGTTTGAACGTATTGAGGTATATCCAAAATCGTAAGGGATCTAATAAGGTTATATAAAGATAATTTAAATAAAATTTTTTAAGAAATATTATTTCGGAAGAATTAGTGCATTAAATGTACAATTTAATTATATATAATATCTATGTAGTTCATTAATGGCCCAAATAGCAAATCCTTTTTTCATTGTTGCAAATCATTTCCGCAGATCATTTAGTAAGCCAATACTCTTAAACGCTTAAAAACACCAGATCGTTTGGTACAATTATAAAAAAAGTTATACTGTTTTAAAGTGCATAAATACTTTCGTGTGCTGGTCACTGTATATCGTTAACAAAACTCGTGTGCTCCGAACGAGTACAATTCGCCTATCCGGAAGCGAGCGCGACGGAAACAGAAGGAAACATTCCATTGAGAACACAAACTAAGAGGATTTCTCAAATGACCGATTAATTTTTGATCCAGCGTGTCCCTCCGCCGCGCTGGGACAGCCTACAAATTCTGCAGCAACGAGTGCAACTTGCAGCACAATGTCGGCTGATTGGAAGTCACGTGCCGGTGGCAATGAATTCGAATATTGAGGTCACGTGTCGGGCCGCGTTTCCGTGAACGATGTAGCCAAAAGTCAGGGCCCTCCTGTCGCCCCTGGTAGCCAACCCTAACACGCACCCCCTTTTGCAGCCCAGCGTCATTCCCCGTGGCCTCGAAGAGGAGGAGTCTGCTTCCGTGATCGAGCCAAGATAGCAGTACGCTTGATTTCATCTTCCTGTCTGTTCCTTTGTCTCTTCATATGGCTATTTTGCAGGAGGACAATGTTTGGACTTTTGGGGCTGTTACCCTCTCAACGATCGAAAAACTTATGGAACATTTTGATGGGCATACCTCCCTTACTCTAAAGTAATAATGTCAATCTTCATGCAAAATATAAATATTCTGCATCGATTGTGGGAAGCAGTAGTTCAATAAAAATTCATTTCATCCCTCGATAGTCTCTTCATGTTGGTAACAACATAACAATATTTCTTAGATTTTTTGTATCTTCGATTGTTTTTATATTTCACCGAGTTAATTTCTTCGGAAATGCACAAAGATCGTAGTCTACTTATCATTTTTATCGAAACTTGTGAAATTGCAGGACATGTTTGGACTTTTGGGGCTGTTACCCTCTCAACGATCGAGAAACTTATGGAACATTTTGATGGGCATACCTCCCTTACTCTAAAATAATAATGTCAATCTTTATGCAAAATATAAATATTCTGCATCGATTGTGGGAAGCAGTAGTTCAATAAAAATTCATTTCATCCCTCGATAGTCTCTTCATGTTGGTAACAGCATAACAATATTTCTTAGATATTTTGTATCTTCGATTGTTTTTATATTTCACTGAGTTAATTTCTTCGGAAATGCACAAAGATCGTAGTCTACTTATCATTTTTATCGAAACTTGTGAAATTGCAGGACATGTTTGGACTTCTGGGGCTGTTACCCTCTCAACGATCAAAAAACTTATGGAACATTTTGATAGACATATCTGCCCTTCTCTAAACTCTGTGGACACTTATCATTATATAACAATGTCAATCTTTATGCAAAATATAAATATTCTGCGTCGATTGTGGGAAGCAGTAGTTCAATAAAAATTCATTTCATCCCTTGATAGTCTCTTCACGTTGGAAACAACATAACAATATTTCTTAGTTTTTTTGTATCTTCAATTGTTTTTATATTTCACCGAGTTAATTTCTTCGGAAATGCACAAAGATCGTAGTCTACTTATCATTTTTATGGAAACTTGTGAAGTTGCAGGACATGTTTGGACTTCTGGGGCTGTTACCCTCTCAACGATCGAAAAACTTATGGGACATTTTGATAGACATACCTCCCTTACTCTAATATAATAATGTCAATCTTTATGCAAAATATAAATATTCTGCGTCGATTGTGGGAATCAGTAGTTAAATAAAAATTCATTTCATCCCTCGATAGTCTCTTCATGTTGGTAACAACATAACAATATTCTTAGACTTTTTGTATATTCGATTGTTTTTATATTTCACCGAGTTAATTTCTTCGGAAATGCACAAAGATCGTAGTCTACTTATCATTTTTATGGAAACTTGTGAACTATAATTTATGTTATCGTTATTATTAAACGATATACATTGTTTAATGTTACAATTTGTACAAGTCTATGTGTCATTTATTTTAATGATGTATAGAAAAGTTTATCCAGTGGTTTATTTGCTACATAAACCACTTGGGTTAAGGCAATAATAAATAATTAATTAATTGTATTAAACTGTTTCTGAAATATAATGTCCTACGAGGAAACAGAAAGTAATAGATAGTGGTAATGAATTAATTGGCTTACGGTGACGCGTGGCCGGATGCGCAGCCGATCGTCCCCGACTTCCGATCGCGGTGATTCTTCCTCCCTTTTCGTGGTTCCGATCGAAAACCACAAGAACGCTGAAAAGGAGGATAAAGCTTGAACAACGCTTATTGTCCCGGAAAATATTTATCGTGTCCGATGCCGAAGGGTAAGAACGGCACGAAGCTCGCTTCCTTCAAATCCTTTCACTTCCGGTGCTCCACCCCCTATAAATTCTCGACGTTTTCGACAATAAAGCGTTATTACTGCAACATGTAAGCCACACTGGTGAGCGCTACTGTACATACAGGTTTTACACTCGAAATTCACTTTTGCAAATCAATTTCACCCTTTTGCAAATCTATAACACCCTTTGGTTTAAATTAATTACACGTTTTTGCAAATGAAGTATTATTAAGATAATTTCAAAGTTTCATTCCAAGAATGTGAATTCAAATGAAATCTTGTTTTCAGTGGTAGTAGCCTTCACAGATCTGGAATAAATAAAACTCGTATTAAAATTTGTCAAATTTTATACTCTAAAGGTTTTGCAGTTTACACTTTTTAAAATGTTAAACTAGACTAGACAAAAAAGAGGCAATCCATGGCGAAATCGATTTTGAATAATTTGATTCAAATATACAATTTTGTGATATTTTCATCTTACAAAAGACAAATGGCCCCTTAAGCTCAATATGTACTGATTCAATATTAAAACAATATATTAAATATGAATAGCAGTGAATAAGACAGATAACATTTAAAGAATTATACAGATCTCTGGCCAAATGAATAATTTATTTGATAATGAAAAGAAGCTCTAGAAAATATTGAATACGAAACACAACTGATAAATTCTTTTTGTTCGTTCCATTCTTTAGAGAAAAGATACATGGCAACTTAAGCTCAATATTATTTGTACTTATGTATTCACGTTTTAAAATGGTTAATGGGGGAGACAAACTTTTATGTAATTCCACTATTTTTCAGTTATAGATACACACGAGATTTTATTCTGCATAAAAATCCGTACTTCAGTAATAAAAAAATGTGAAAGTGTGTTATAAAAGTGAAGAAATCAATGTTAGTTTTGTATAAGTACATTTGCAGTTCCGAATATGTTTCAATATGTGCTTAGTATGTAAAGAAACTGCGACGTGTCTTGGACATTACATATTTTGGACCACTTATTTGTACTACTTTTTATTATAGAGTTATAATTGTAGTCCCATTAATTTTTTACGCCATAGTACAATGATTTTTGCACATTTAGCTACATTTTGCATACAGTTATTATATTTCTGAGTCCACATTTTCGTTTATACTTAAAACATTAGATTTCAAGTTTTGAGATACATAGTTCATCTTCTTTTTAAATTTTGAAAATGGATCTTCAAAATGTAATCTTTTTGATCCTCGTTGTTTGAATATTCATTTTTACTAATGCACATTGATTAAAACGTGTATTTTACATGTGATGTACAGATAGCATACAGACTCGTATTAGAAATCGCAAATATTACTTAATACGCAATTGCTGATTAGTTTCTTCGTTCATTTCAATTTCCAACCGAATGATCGTATTTAAATATTTTCAGCACGTTTTACTGTGATATTGAACGAGCACATTCGTCGTCTATGGTACATATTTGCACGATGATGTTTGCACTTTTACTAGAATAATAGTACGGCAGCCTTGTCAAAGAGTGCTCGGTGTATCTTGAACTTTCTAATCTCTTGTAGTCTATTCAAAATCATGCGTAACGAGAATCATTATATTACAAGTCTGTTTATTCCTTGTAGAAAGCTCGTCTACATATGAAGCAGCGTTTGAAATCAAGCAAAGACAATTTGACGTTGACGACAAATGTGTGGTAATTCTTTGCAATAAACATATTAAACACAGAAAGGCACAAATTTCAATTAATATTGAGATACACTTGCGAAATCAATAATTTATTTCTCACATGTTTGAAATCAAGCGAAGGTAATCTTACGTTCACAACAAAAGTGTGGTAATTTTTTGCAATAAACATATTAAACACAGAAAGGCACAAATTTCAATTAATATTGAGATACACTTGCGAAATCAATCATTTATTTCTCACATGTTTGAAATCAAGCGAAGGTAATCTGACGTTCACAAACAAAAGTGTGATAATTCTTTGCTACAAACATATTAAAGCAAATAACATTTATTTATAAAAATTTACAGTTTCAATAAACCCCTGTGTCTGCTGTACAGAACCTCCATTTTTCACACATTAGTCATCTTAAAAAAACGTTTCTGAAAACGAATGATCTACCTTCTTAACTCATTTGCATTATAAGGAAGTACGAAAAGAAGGTCCTTTTCACCAATTCTTTTAAATTACGTTTAAGTACAAAAATTACAACAAGTATATATACATGCGTATATACAAGGTGTTTCAAAATTCTGAATATCTGAAATTTGAAGCAACTTTTTGCTTCGCTAAGGAGACTTGGCTTTGTTAAGGAGTTATTATTGAAAAGCACGGACCAATCGTAGCGCAACCTAGATGTATGTTAGCACAGTAGATCAATTGATACTAGTGCGCGTCTAAGTCGCGCTCTGACTGGTCCGTGTTTTTTGTTAATAACTCGTCAATAACTTAACAAAGCCGCAGTCGTAAATTTTGCAAATACAAATGTTGCTTCAACTGATTTTGAGACACCCCGTATATACGCTGCGGTGACCAGGAAAATTGTGCGTATATACAGGGTGTTCGACTACAGGTGGAAATAAATTTACGGAGTGGTTCTTAACGATGATATAAGACGAAAATGAAGAATAAACAAATTGCGATTTCGGCTTCGTTATTTACCTATTAACAATTAAAAATCAACAAAAGTGTACGTTGTATACGTCAAAGAGTTCAATGTTGTCCAACGATTTGTTAAACATTTTTACCTCGCTGGGGCCCCAACTGAGAATCAAAGTATGCATGCATCTGTCACTTGATACGTGACTGTCGCGTTGTTAATAGCTAAACAACGAAGCCGAAATCGCAATTTTTTTATTCTTCATTGTCGTCTTATATCACCGTTAAGAACCAACCCATAAATTTTCTCCCACCTGTAGTCGAACACCCTGTATACGTTAATGATACAAATGGGTTAAAGCAATGATGTGAATAAAAACGCGTTTAGTTATTTCTATTAGGGCTGTAACTTTTCCGAAGCTTCGAAGACTTCGAAGGAACGAAGAGAGCTTCGAAGTTTCGAAGTTTCGAAGTCTTCGTAGTCTTCGAAGTCTTCAAAATCTTCGAAGCTTCGAAGTTTCGAAGTTTCGAAGTCTTCGAAATTTCGCAATCTTATACCGTGTCACGATTTTTGATAAATAAAAATATTAACTGTCAGTCACCGGTGACTGACATTGAACTTTCCGTTTGAACTTTTCGTAATTAAATTATATTTAAAAAATTGCATTCTATTAATTTTATTATTATTATTATTATTTATTATAAACGGACTGACGTCCTTTTACAAAACTGTTTACAATAATAAAGAAGAGGACAAAAGAAATATGAGATATATAAGATAACTCGTTTAACAATAATGAACAAAGAAGGGACATGCACAATCGACCTGGTACCATCATACAATCCTGCGTAGTTGTATTTGAAAATTTACTAACGAGTTGATGAAAAAATCAACACGATTATAGACAGTACAAGATTTTGCAATAATGCGATTTATTGGATGAATTAATCCGTAGTTAGATTTCGCTTTAAGTGTTTGAAAGCCCGTTCTTGTTCTCAGTTCACGTTCCGGTACATAAAAATTGATTAGCTCAAGTAGAGAGGAACAGTCAACATGATTATTAATTAAATTGAAAATAAAGCTCTGGTCGGATATTATTCTTCGAACGGATAATGGTTCCAGATTTTCGGGATCATATCACGAATGTACTTAAAAAATAATTGATGACGTATCTACCGTGGCCGTCATAATAATTCACTACGGAGAGAAGTTCGAAATTAGAAATTTTGATTCTCCATCGCCTTCGAATTTCCAGAAAGCGAACCTTCGAAATTTCGAAGTTTCGAAGGTTCTGCAATCGAAGCTTCGAAATGTTCGACCTTCGAAGGAAAGTTACAGCCCCAATTTCTATCGTGCGAGCCTTCGTGGTGACTAAATATAAGAGAAGGTAAAACAAAACTGGTAAAAGCATCTTCGCCAGTCTCGAGCAGGCTTGGCGAACCCATCAATCACGAAGCGGGCGACACCTTGTAATCGAGAGGACAATGAAAAAAAAAGGAAGTGTTATAGATTTGACAGAGCGGGGCAACTGTCAGTTCCGTCGTCTATCGATTTCCAGGCCTGCAATCCCGCCTGTTCACCGTAAAATCGTGTAGTAGCAGTATTCCTTTCACGGGTCCCGTGTCCAGTGGATTTATTAGGCATAAGCGATGCGGCCCGTTTATCAGCGGCGCGATCTTCTTATCAGATGTCCACGCGCGAGGGTGGAAGAGTAGAGCCGAACGTGGCGCACGCTCGGTGGATGCCATATGGCCGAGAGGGGCAGCTGTTGATTGAATCGCAGGCTCATCATCGCTGCTAGCCCTTAGCCAGCTCATGCTTCGCGTTTCTACTTGATTTGCAGATGGTACAATTTTCTCAGTGTTCGCGCGTGGGAGGATGACGCAACCGATTTCTCGTTTCCGGCTGAAATTCCGTCGTGACGAATCAACTCTTTCCCCGCGGGGTCAAGGGGTCGCAATAGGATGCGGAAATCCTCGCGTTCTCTTCATTCGGAATGGCTGCTACTCGAAAAATTGCTCTCGTCCGCGTGCAACGCATTTTCCAAGAAACGTGGCATCTGCAATTTCTACGGACTCGCTTCTTGTGTGAATTATGTTAAGTTACACCACGCCACAGACGTCGCTCCATTTGTTTCATGCATCACGATGCTCCTTTTCATTAAATGTTGGGAACGGAATCGGTAGAATGCAGACCTACTCTTCTTCTTTCTTCTAGAACTTCAAAGTAACTTTCACACCGTTTTTTAAGAGGATGGTTTACTTGAGACTTTTTTTCTGTGTACTAACAATGCAATAGGAACAAATGTTGACCTTGAAATTCAAGGTCAATTTTGCGGACAATTTTTTAATGAAATGTTTGGAACGCAATGAGTAGAATGCAGACTTGCTCCGCACTTGTGGCGACCTCGTTCTCCAGATTTAACACCACTGGACTTCTTTCTTCTAGAACTTCAATGTAACTTTTACACCGTTTTTTAAGAGAATGGTTTACTCGAGACTTTTCTTCCGAGTACTAACAATACAATAGGAACAAATGTGGACCTTGAAGATCAAGATCAAGATTAATTTTGCGGACAATTTTTTAATGAAATGTTCGAAACGCAATGGGTAGAATTCAGACCTGCTCCGCACTTGTGGCCTCCTCATTTTCCAGATTTAACACCACTGGACTTCTTTCTTCTAGAACTTCAATGTAATTTTTACACCGTTTTTTAAGAGAATGGTTTACTCGAGACTTTTCTTCTGAGTACTAACAATACAATAGGAACAAATGTGGACCTTGAAGATCAAGATCAAGGTCAATTTTGTGGGCAATTTTTTAATGAAATGTTTGAAACGCAATGGGTAGAATGCAGACCTGCTCCACACTTGTGGCCTCCTCATTTTCCAGATTTAACACCACTGGACTTCTTTCTTCTAGAACTTCAATGTAATTTTTACACCGTTTTTTAAGAGAATGGTTTACTCGAGACTTTTCTTCTGAGTACTAACAATACAATAGGAACAAATGTGGACCTTGAAGATCAAGATCAAGGTCAATTTTGTGGGCAATTTTTTAATGAAATGTTTGAAACGCAATGGGTAGAATGCAGACCTGCTCCACACTTGTGGCCTCCTTGTTCTCCAGATTTGACACCACTGGACTTCTTCTTTCTTGTAGAACTTCAATGTAATTTTTACACCGTTTTTTAAGAGAATGGTTTACTCGAGACTTTTCTTCTGAGTACTAACAATACAATAGGAACAAATGTGGACCTTGAAGATCAAGATCAAGGTCAATTTTGTGGGCAATTTTTTAATGAAATGTTTGAAACGCAATGGGTAGAATGCAGACCTGCTCCACACTTGTGGCCTCCTTGTTCTCCAGATTTGACACCACTGGACTTCTTCTTTCTTGTAGAACTTCAATGTAATTTTTACATCGTTTTTTAAGAGAATGGTTTACTCGAGACTTGAGTACTAACAATGCAGTAAGAACAAATGTGGACCTTGAAAATCAATATCAATTTTCCGGACAATTTTTTAATGAAATGTTTGGAACGCAATGAGTAGAATGCAGACTTGCTCCGCACTTGTGGCGACCATGTTCTCCAGATTTAACACCACTGGACTTCTTTCTTCTAGAACTTCAATGTAATTTTTACATCGTTTTTTAAGAGAATGGTTTACTCGCGACTTTTCTTCCGAGTACTAACAATACAATAGGAACAAATGTGGACCTTGAAGATCAAGATCAATATCAATTTTCCGGACAATTTTTTAATGAAATGTTTGAAACGCAATGGGTAGAATGCAGACCTGCTCCGCACTTATGACCTTCTCGTTCTCCAGATTTAACACCGCTGGACTTCTTTCTTCTAGAACTTCAATGTAATTTTTTACACCGTTTTTTAAGAGAATGGTTTACTCGAGACTTGAGTACTAACAATGCAGTAAGAACAAATGTGGACCTTGAAAATCAATATCAATTTTCCGGACAATTTTTTAATGAAATGTTTGAAACGCAATGGGTAGAATGCAGACCTGCTCCACACTTGTGGCCAGCTCGTTCTCCAGATTTGTCACCACTGGACCAGAGAGTATGGCACAAATCAACTACCAATTAAAAATGACTAATAGTCTGAGCGATTGTTAGTCATAGCAAAATACTCATTAGTCAAAACCCTTTGATTAGTTAGTCACACCAACACAGCACTAGCCAGTCAGCTCTAAGTAATCGTTAGTTATTGCTTATTGGTTATGATCAATCGTTAGTTCTAATAAACTAATAACCAATAACTAACGATTACCCAGAGTTGTGATCAACTACGTAGCTAAAAATAACTAATTAAAAAGTTTTAACTAATGATAACCCTGCTGTGACTAACAACCAGTCAGACCATTGGTCACTACCAACTATTAGTTAGTTTGTGCCCTACTCTGCACTGAACTTCATTCATTCTTTAGTATTTCAATTTCTACATAAAGATATTGTTTGTCATTATATCTTATAATTATACTAAATGCTTCTTTCTATTGCCACAGTAGTGTATAAACGTGGCCTGTATTCCAAGTCTAAACTAGAGACGTGCCTACAGAAACAAGTCAGCCGTTGATTTTTCAACGGGTATTATGCTAGTTTTCATACAAAGTTTTTAGCGATTGTTACGTCTGAATAAAATTCTGAATTTTATCTGTACAGAAGGAGAGAGACAATTCGTTAATAATGCATCATAAATCACGGTGGAGGTTGTATTTATATTTAATTACCAGGACACAGAAATCTGTGATGAAAGCCAGATCAGGTTTGATGCTCATCGAAATGATTACGAATGTGTGATTTTTGTTATATTTTTGTTAATGTCATTAGGTAACACGTGTTTCCAATATAACCGTGGAAAACGGGAGTATAATTGAAAAATATGCACACAGTATTCGATTACAGAAAGTGGTCCGGTGGCGCAGATGTTTATACAATCGAACAATAACTTTTTGATGAAAAAGTGACCGTTACTTTGCAATATTCATGTATTTACAGAGTGGATGAAATCTTAATCATTTTGCTCCTGTTCTGTTTCCATAACATGTTTGTTCAAATAACAGCTATACGTAGATACAACATTATTTTATATTTAATTATGTAGAATTGTTTCGCGGTAGAATTCATTGAATTTTTAATATCGTTTTGTTACTCTTCGATTACGAAGTTCCAGATTTTGGCACAATGAAATTAAAACGTAAACATAATTTTATGATATCATAAACTTCTACGTCTACTGCTCGTTATACTATAAAAATCAAAAATAAGTCTACAGCAAAAGCCTAAACATGGGTACCTATTGTATTATGCACGTTTTCAAGTGTTTTTTGCAAAAATAGGTTAAAAACAATAGAGGCAATAATTATTATTACAAAGAATTATTGATTGATAAAGAATGATTTCTTCGGTGTAACGTAGTTATTAAAGTCCCAGATTTTTCAAATCACCTGTTTGCAAAGCTCTGCAACCACATTCGGAATGGATTTGTTTGCCATCATAAAAGGGATCAAAGGATTATCTGGACAAACAGGGTGCCGGTTATATTTTATCATGCTCCTACTCTTATTTCATGCACGCGACCGTTCGTTATCGTTTTTATCGACTCCGCGCAACTGTTAATATTTCCGTAAGCTTTCGAAACGCTTTTATCTCGCTCGATTTCCTGAGAACTCCAGCTAGTGGACGTGTTAGGGCTCTCCGATGTTTCCATGTGTGCGAAAATGCTGACCGATTAGAAATTAAAATAGTCAATCCCACAGCATAATCTGTTTCTATAAAGTTTCTACTTAAATCCACAGATTCTTGCATCTTTCGATGCGTGCCGCATTTTTTCCTGCAGCAACCGATTTCGACGAAATTTTCAGCATAGACATACATCTACGAACGCATATTTTAAATTTCCATTACGAGCTGTAATAAAGAAGTTATAAATGGCTTCTTTCTCATGTAATTCTTAGCAATTACAAATTTTTCAAAATCTTTTGCAAGTGTTACGTCCTTGTTGGGACGTTTTTAGAGAAATTAAAGAGTTAAAGATTTTAATGGGAGATATAACGCAGTTTTGAACCTACCTGCATTCACCGGCTTCGGTTCGGGTAATTGAGGGTACTTTTATATGAAAATGGCTTTACATAAGGATGTGGAACGAAGAAATCGACGTTGGGTATTTTAAATGATTTTAAAATATGATTTTAAATGTAACAATTGACCAAGATATATTTTATAAATGAACAAATTCAGAATACATAGAATTGTTATTAAATATTACAAATGTTAGTATTTACCGATTGATGTTTCTCTTATTCGCTTATTCGCTTAATTGTCTTTGTAAGTGGTGAATCCTACGCTCGCTTGGTTTGGTGATGATGATGATGATGATGATTTGAAGAATATAAAAATCCAGCGGGTATACACGCTTTAATTTTGAATTATTAAACTTCACAAATATTCACTCAATTGAAACAATTTGAACTATAAACTTGACTTTGATTTAACGTTTCAGAGATCTCGATTATTAAATGTGTACTTTTGATTGTCGACTGCCTGCTCCTGATGAGGAGGCTCCCTTTATAGATTTGTTAATCCATTGTTCTTCGCTTAATCTTCTTATGGTGGATGCATGCTCATCAATTTCTTTGTAATCATATTTCTTCTTAATCCATCGTCTATCTCTTGACCGGACGCTTGATATTCGATTCATTTGCACCGGTCTATTGTTCATCAATCTTTTATCAATTTTTATATTCTTCGATGACGAATAAATTTCAACGGAAGTTTCTTTTAGTTAATCGCTCGCATATTATGTTTCGAATTATTTCATTTGTTAACAATCCTATATAGTTCGCTGCAAAATATATCTTATAAACTTTTCTTAATTCTATCGCTCGCAGTACGGTATAAAATACAATAATTCAGTATTCAATATAATATTTGATATAATAATTGATTACAATTCTCGCACAAAATTAATAAAACAAATAAGAAAAGAAATATATGATTAAGTTTATTAATTATTATTTATGATAGGACCACCGGACGTGACACAAGCAGGAGTGTGCGAGATCCCAATCGGGACGGGAACTTTTCTCGGGATCGAAACGGAATCCTGAGAATGTCGAAATCCCAGATAGTTTAGGGATCCCGAAAATATTTGTGATTCCCGACAAAAACAAATGAAATTACGCCATTATAATGTAGGAATATTGTTAGTGGAAGATTTTAGTAGTGATTATACGTAGGTTAACTGCACCAGTGAATGAACGTTTAAGAAATTGTTCAAGAAGATATTTTATGTAAAAATAAATGTGTGAATTAAAGGAATCTCATATATGTCAAATGGCTCCCTACGCTTCGTTTGTCAAAAATGAATGAACACAAATGAAATGAAATTATTATTATTTTTCTTCATTAAACATTACATAAAAAACATAAAAAATACCAGTTAATGAACACTACATTCTAGTAATTGAACAACGATAGTCCAATGAATGAACAAAATTACTAAACAATATTCTTCTATTTATTTAACTCTTTAATCACAATTTTATCGCTAGTATGCCGTGCGGGTTAAAATTTCTTGAAATATACAAAAGCGTTCATTTACTGGTGCTCGTTTATTCACTGGTGCAGTTACCCTATTTAGTATTGATTCTAAGATATTCAGGCTACGACTATCACTTATACTCATTCTGTTTCTTTATTGGGTCTCCCACAATCGCTCAATCCTAAACTCAAAATCATTATAATGGCGTAATTTCATTTGTTATTCAATATTTAACTATTGTGGTGACTGCCTAGGCAGCAACATGTAGTCACACGTGCTCTTCTAATGCTTTCTTGAAAAGTTTTCGAATTAAATCCCAATGTTTTCTTTGAAAGTTTTCTAACTCAATACAATGCTATACAATTTGTGTACACTACGCAAGTGAGTATGAAAATTTTGTTAATTGATGTCTTTATTCAGAAAAATAAAAAATTTTTTTTTTTTGGAATGGGTAAAAGAAATGATATATTTTAGTTTATTTTATGGCTTAATGCAATGAATAATTTTTTGTTAATTTCCATTACAGACACAATATTATTTTTTGTATTCTCTTGATAATGATCTAAATTGAGATCGAAACGTTGAGACAATGTATTGTGCCTATTTTGCAAATAGTGTAACTAGTAACATTTGATCGAACCAATACGCCAAAAACATTTTAATTTTGCTTAATATTTAACTATGTTCCACCCCTCCGTCCATCTTGAAACTTTTGTATATATTAGATAGATAACAGAACATTGTTGTTGAATTTTTTGAAAGTGGTCACTCGAAAAAATTTAATAATAATTTTTTTCTACCCTTAATAATATGATCACAATTGTGAAAAAAATATACGATATGAAGGATGTAAGTACGAGTATTTTCGTATTTTTTTTATCTGAATATCTAAATTAACAACCGAGAAAAAAAATGATATAGTTAAGGGTATTTACCCTCGTATAATCCTTATACGAAGGGTTAGCGACTTGAAATTTTGGTGGGTTATCTTTCAACCTAAAACCAATGTTTTCCACACAATTTCAATAAAAATCCAGGGGGGGCCGATTCACTATTCTTAGTCTGCTAGACCCTTTGATTATTGCGCGTCGATCTAAGCAAGTGTTGTAAAAGGGTTGATTAAAAGTGCGTGGATATGGAGGAAGTGCAGACTGATGATAAAAGAAGGGAATGACGTATCTATACGTCGTATAGGACGTAACCTCGTGTGGACGCGTGCAGCATAATTAAAAGAAAATCACCTTGAGTCGTGATCGTAAATGGCCGACACGCTCGCTTCGCCGGCAGGGGATGTGCAACGCGCAAATGTGGAAAAGCATGTAACGATTATACGGAGTTGCGTGTTATGTGCTCATCTACGTTCCATCCTGGCGCACCTAACCATTCAGGCATCCCTTTACTGTTTGTTCAACCCCTCTGCCACCCTGCGGTCAGTCAGTTAGTCAGTTAGTCAGTTCCTCGCACGCGATGCACGCATCTGATTCTTCGCTTGAACGACATTGATCTTCTATTTATTGTTCGACAGCGTTGCAGTTCTTCCTTTTCATACATCTCCGTCTTGCTCTTTATTGAAAACATTTTTCTGTCTATTGCGTAGCACAGTTTTAAGTAAATATATTAATTATTTTTTTTTTAGTGAGAAAATCTTATATGAGATTTATCAGAACAAAGCATATTTCATTATAATACAAAATAAAATCAAAAGCAAGAACATTAGGAAAAAGACAAAACAAAAAGAAAATTATTGACAAAAAAGGAGTTAATATATTAATTTTTTTTTTAGTGAGAAAATCTCATATGAGATTGATCAGAACAAAGCATATTTCATTATAATACAAAATGAAATGAAAAGCAAGAACATTAGGAAAAAGACAAAACAAAAAGAAAATTATTGACAAAAAAGAAGTTAATATATTAATTTTTTTTTTTAGTGAGAAAATCTCATGTGAGATTTATCAGAACAAAGCATATTTCATTATAATACAAAATAAAATCAAAAGCAAGAACATTAGGAAAAAGACAAAACAAAAAGAAAATTATTGACAAAAAAGAAGTTAATATATTAATTATTTCTTTTTTAGTGAGAAAATCTCATATGAGATTGATCAGAACAAAGCATATTACATTATAATGCAAAATAAAATCAAAAGCAAGAACATTAGGAAAAAGACAAAACAAAAAGAAAATTATTGACAAAAAAGAAGTTAATATATTAATTTTTTTTTTTTTAGTGAGAAAATCTTATATGAGATTTATCAGAACAAAGCATATTTCATTATAATACAAAATAAAATCGAAAGCAAGAACATTAGGAAAAAGACAAAACAAAAAGAAAATTATTGACAAAAAAGAAGTTAATATTTAATATATTAATTTTTTTTTTTTTAGTGAGAAAATCTCATATGAGATTGATCAGAACAAAGCATATTTCATTATAATACAAAATAAAATCAGAAGCAAGAACATTAGGAAAAAGACAAAACAAAATTATTAACAAAAAAAAACCATTAGACACGTAGATTACAAGAGTTGATAAACGCTATCATATAAACACACGCCTTAATATTAGGTTCGGTTATTAAACAACCTATATCTAACGGCAATTGAAATCCAGCTCTAATATATATATTAGTTATTATCCTGGTTTCAAAATATATTACTTCGAAAACTAAGTGTACATAAGAGTACGCAAGAGTAGGAAATACTTAATTGAAAATCACGACTTGTTTACTCATTACGTATTTAACCCGTTTTTCATTCCGTAAATAATGCTAAGTGTGAAAAATAGTTTAAACTTTCATACTTTATTCGAAAATGTCCGTTAACACGTAAATGTTCCTTCGAAACTTTTATTAACCAAGTATGAAATGGAACTTTTATAACAGGATTAAAGCACGAAGTTAACTTAGAACAGAAAAGAATTTTTTAAATAATTTGTTTGTGTTTTTCATTATAATTCATCCATCTTGTTCGTGCTCATTGACGTTTAAAGTCGAGATTCAATTCTTTACAATATCCCTAATATAGAATACATTTGAATTTGAATATATTCAAATATTACATATCTATCAAATCAAAACTGAGATGTTCCAATTTAAAAGCAACATTATGTATTGCTAATAATTTCGAACAATTGCAACTATTAAAATTATACTTCGATATAATTTACTTTAATTAATTTAATACTTCGATGAATGCATTTTCCAAGTGCCACACAATGCACGTTGATATTTATTGTTCTAATCAGTGGTTATATTCGTTTAATTAAAGCTATTTCATTAAGAGTCGTCGATAGACATTTCTTCCAAAATAAAATATGTAAATTCATTGAAAAAGGAACAATTACATTGAACTACATTTTCGCTCTGCATATCGGCCGACCAAAAAACTTATTAATGGGGCCGAAGACAATGAGCAAGTGGAATTCTTCGAGGAATTAAGAACCAAGCGAAAAAGAAGAGAAAATGAAATGGAATAAAACTTCCAAGATTCCAGCCACGCTTTTTGTCTACGAACGATGATTATGAATCCGAGCAAGAAAGGGAAGCCAGTTTTACTGGTTCACTTTGGAGATGCGGCTGCAGATGCAGCTGGTAGGATGGCCGCATCAATATAGATAAAGCAGTTATGTCTATATGTCGTATTTCGAGACGCGGGACCGTGGCTTTCTCTCTATTCGGCCGACAAAAGGGCAGCCACAGATAAATATGTAACTATAAAAAAGGATAAATACTCACGGTCAAGAGTCAATATTGTGAGAGAGTCCCTGTCAGACATCGTTGTGTCCGAGGCGGATCCTGTATTTAGGAAGCACCGTGCATTTTTATCCACTTTCTGGGAAAGTATTTTTCGACTTACCCGCGGCCCCTTGTGAAAACTTTCCCTCGCGCGAGCTGCAACTTCAATTTCCAAAGGACCCTGAAAACAGGTTCAAGCTTCAGCATTGCGCCAATTAAATCGCACGCGAGAGACCTTGTAATCAATTATTTACTGCTACAAACCCTGCGAATTTAAATTTGGAAAGCAATTGAGGACTGACCAAAGTATTTCTGTTTAAAAACGAAACTGTTTAAGGATATTCTGGAGCTATGTAAAAACACAACAAAATTTTTGAAAATTTCACACGATATAATTCTTACTAAATTAATGCAATTACCAAAGTTTGAGTTAGATTCACTACACCGTTTAATATTTATAGCAACTTAAAGTTTGCACATTTCGACACGTCTTCTTATGGAGAATTCATAAAATTCCACTTCAAACCCTATTTAATCCTTGAAAAACCGCAACTAGGAACTCCAGTTTATTTTTATATATAGTAAGAATTATGTATTTAATTGTGTTCAAAATTTATTAGGATTCACTAAACAGTTATATATAGTAAATATTATGTATTTAATTATGTTCAAAATTTATTAGGATTCCCTAAACAGTTAGTAAAAATGATGTATTTAATTATGTTTAAAATTTATTAGGATTCACTAAACAGTTATATATAGTAAATATTATGTATTTAATTGTGTTCAAAATTTATTAGGATTCACTAAACAGTTATATATAGTAAATATTATGTATTTAATTGTGTTCAAAATTTATTTGGATTCACTAAACAGTTATATATAGTAAAAATTATGTATTTAATTGTGTTCAAAATTTATTAGAATTCACTAAACTGTTATATATAGTAAATATTATGTATTTAATTGTGTTCAAAATTTATTAGGATTCACTAAACAGTTATATATAGTAAATATTATGTATTTAATTGTGTTCAAAATTTATTAGGATTCCCTAAACAGTTAGTAAAAATGATGTATTTAATTATGTTCAAAATTTATTAGGATTCACTAAACAGTTATATATAGTAAAAATTATGTATTTAATTGTGTTCAAAATTTATTAGGATTCACTAAACAGTTATATATAGTAAATATTATGTATTTAATTGTGTTCAAAATTTATTTGGATTCACTAAACAGTTATATATAGTAAAAATTATGTATTTAATTGTGTTCAAAATTTATTAGAATTCACTAAACTGTTATATATAGTAAATATTATGTATTTAATTGTGTTCAAAATTTATTAGGATTCACTAAACAGTTATATATAGTAAATATTATGTATTTAATTGTGTTCAAAATTTATTAGGATTCCCTAAACAGTTAGTAAAAATGATGTATTTAATTATGTTCAAAATTTATTAGAATTCACTAAACTGTTATATATAGTAAATATTATGTATTTAATTGTGTTCAAAATTTATTAGGATTCACTAAACAGTTATATATAGTAAATATTATGTATTTAACTATGTTCAAAATTTATTAGGATTCACTAAACAGTTATATATAGTAAATATTATGTATTTAATTATGTTCAAAATTTATTAGGATTCACTAAACAGTTATATATAGTAAATATTATGTATTTAATTGTGTTCAAAATTTATTAGGATTCACTAAACAGTTACAGAACAAAAAAATTATAAACTGTTACAAAACTAATTTATCGTATTGTCATCTCACTAGCATGAAAACGCGACAATACTGTAGACCACTGAATATAGCTACTATTCGGAGGGTACAATTATTCACAAAATTCATTTACAATTTTTCATAATATGAAGACACTTTGATTAAAAAATAAATATAACATGAAATTCACTAATTAAACGATAGCTTTTTAAATTAATCTATTTTTTTAATGCAAAATATACTCGTGAATGGCTTTCATTGCCAATATATTGATGGATTTCGAATTTCTTGTACTTTTGTGTTCCATTGTACCTCCAGAACATCTTTAACCCCTTTCCATATCATTTCCTTCACAGTTACAGTAATTGAAACAGATCTTTGTCCCCAAAAATGTGGTAGAAGAGAAAATTTATAGTTTTCGTATAGCTACATTTATTTAACTGCTCTAGACATTGATTACAAACGAATCAAATTTCATTTCATTTGATAGGGAACGTGTAATAATCATGTTTGTTAGACTTTGTTACAATCTTCACCATGAGTCTGACTCGATAAAATATTATACGTGATTAAACAAATACGAACACAGATCGGATCAATAAATATCAACATTTATAGCGACGCACTTGTTAAATGTATATTAAATGCACTTTCAAAATCATTATAACAGAGAATAACATAGTACATATTATCGTTACTGTTAAAATGATTCTAAGCAGGGATAGTTTATGGTAGTTTCACACACGACGTTCTATCAATATTGTTTAGCAATCGATCCGGAACTTCTGTTCTGATAAAACGTCGACAGCACGCGTAACAAGGAAGATAACGATATAAGCTCGATCGACGCGAAAGTTTCGCCACTAAAAGCTTTTGAATCGTTGACAAATTTGTCACCGGCCGATTATGGCGGGTAAGTGAGAAAGAGGAAAATAATCGTCGATCCGCATTAGAGATCCATTACGTACGAGGTCAAACGCGTCCAAACACATATTAAACCCCATGGAGTTTTACATCACGGCGATAGCCCCATCGTCTCGTCTGTTAGATCGAGCCTGTCGATTTAAAAAGGACACGCGTACACTCTGAATCCGATTTTCCTCTCGTTTGTCGCTGCGGCGCACAGTGTAATATTTCGATCATTTAGGAGAATTAAATTCTTAACGATGTTGTTTCTTTTCTTCATCATCTTCAACTTTTCAGATCCATTAAAAAAAAGACGTGTTCGAGTGGCTACTGTGTCTTGCAGTTGATGCAGAAAATCATTTAGGAGAATTAAATTCTTAACGATGTTGTTTTTTTCTTCATCATCTTCAACTTTTCAGGTCCATTAAAAAAAGAAAGACGTATTCGAGTGGCTACTGTTAAAAAGGGAAAGACTTGTTCGTCTTCAACTTTTGAGATCCATTGACAAAAAGAAAGATTTATGCATTTATGAAGAAATTGGTTGGGTGAAATAAAAAACAATAACACATTAGAAAAATTCAAGAATGTTGTAGCATTGTTTTTAATAAAGCAAAATCGTTGAGGAATGAAATTAATTTTTATTTTACTTCTGCTGCCCACAATCAATGCAGAATATTTTTATTATGCACGAAGTCTATTAATTGCTTCAACACGATTTTACTGTATTGACTGAAAACACGTATTTTAACTCTTGCAAATTCCTTTTCGAAAAGGTATTTAATTTATAAGATATAAGGAACTTGCAAACGCAGTCTTACATAAATATAAAGTTTATCAAAACTAAATAGCTGTAGAGAAATTCACTGACCAAATACTAACGCATTAATGCACCTTGTTTTCATTTCTGTTGTAAAATATTAAAATATAATGCAAATCGTCCTCCTAAACATTTGTAATGATTAGATCCTTGATTTATATGAATTGAAAATAGACACAAGTAAGAGAAATATTTTAGAATAATTCAGAGACAATTCTGGTCTAGTTATCTTACAAAGTGAATAATTTGAAAGTTTATAATAACAGAATAAGGTATAGTGAATTGACAATATTTAATATCATCTGTGCTTCCACAAATTTAATTCGTTATCGAACTTGTACCATTCTTGTGGATACAAATAATTAATAATTTGAAAGAAGAGAAAACACAAAAATATGTTTTAAGTGGTTTCCAATAGTGAAGTCTTTGCCAGTGTTTCATTCTATCTTTTTACATATTCGTTACCATAACGCCAACCCTTAATTATTGCCCTCGATTCTTCGTAACTAAAAGCTTTTAGTTTATCAAGTCATTCATTATCTTTTTCAAGAACTTCCCACTTATATCTTTTTACACAATGTAATCTGATGTGGTTTTTTGTTCGGACAATTCAGATCAGCAATTTAATTTCCTGCTGTTATCATCACGTGTGTATTCCTTACTTTTTCGACGACATTCTCTGCAGATTATACCCCGATGCGGTTCGATTTATCTCATTAATTTATCACAGTTTAATGGAGCTTTCTAATTATTACGTTGTAATGCTATTTATAAGACCGGGACAGTTTAATTGTCAAAATAAAATTAAAATTGTCCGTAACGGTAAACTAATGCCATTTTTGTTGATTACGGTTTTATTGTCCATTTATTCATACTATAATAATATAATACTCACTACACATTTAAGTATTGCATAAGATTCATATCAAAAAATTTCATTAAAAAACAATAGTGACTTTCTGAAAATTACGGGCAGTGTGCAGAAACAAATTCCGTCTTCCTTAATGAATCCTGAAACGATATCAGTTACAAAATAATCCTTACTCTCGAAATATCACAAGATTTCATCACCATCAACTTAGATCTGCGAAAGATATATTTAAAATTTTCATTAAGAACCCAAATAAAAAAGTTTAAAAAAAAATCCTTTTCTTATTTCTGCATGGAACCTTGAAAATTGTAATTTTTGGAAAATATTTCCACGGATCATTTAGCAAACCAATGCATTTAATTGCTGACAAAGCATCAGGTCGTTTGGTCCGATTATACAGGGTGTCCGAAAATTCCTTCAACATCCGGAAACGGGAGGTTCCTGAGATCATTTGAAGCGATATTTTCCTTTGTAAAAATAGTGTACGCAGCTTTGTTTAGGAGTTATTAACGAAAAACCAGGACCAATCACGGTGCGTCTACAGCGGATTGATTCTGGCTCGACCAATGGCGACACCGCGCGGGACCTGTCGCAGAGTCGGATTCCGTTCGCTATAGCTGCGCTCTGATTGGTTCGTATTTTTCGTTAATAACTTCTAAACAAAGCCGCGGACGACATTTCTGCAAAGAGAAATGTTTCTGCAAATGATCTAAGGAACCTCTTATTTCCGGATGCTGAAGGAATTTTGGGACACCCTGTAGAAAAGTTATACCGTTTCGAAGTTCGTTGAAATAGTTGCATGGTTCGCTGTATGCCCTGCTATGCTATACCTGCTACATATATCGGATTCTTCCCACAGTCGGGAAGAGGCTCGAGATCGAGCGAGAGATTTCGTAGGTAAATTCAAGAGGTGCGATCGCGTGCACAATCAAAAATAGAAACGCCCGTTAAGTCTCGCGGGACGATCTGTACGGCGGCGTTAAGCTATTATTTCCGCAGAATGCAGGTGTTACCTTCTTTAGACAGGACTAGAGATCCTCGAGGAGAGTGGCATCCTACCCTACATCAAAGATCCGTGCCGCTGCTCCTCCATTCATCTGCCAGGCAATCGGGCGGCCGGGTCTCTACGAACATGCCGTTATACACCGCTCTGCTCCCTATAGTAATCTCGGTATCTCAGCATCTCTAGTCCTATCTGTTGACCTTTGACTCAAGTTCACAGGTAAAAGATGCCACTTCCTCTATTTAACCCAGGCGATACCGACTATTTCCGCGCACGGTAGGACGAACCGACGAACTCTGTGCCAAAATCAATGAACTTTTGATAGAAATAAGATAGAGCGACGATTTTTCTTTAAATTCAAGCAGAAACATTGAAGATGTATGGGAAAAATAGAGAGACTATGATACGAATGTTTTTTAACCTTGAGAATCTGTGTTGAACCCTTGTCCTACGATTTAGTTTACCGTTTCAATGATTAGAACTTTTTTCTTTCCAATCAAAATAACTTGTTTATATTCTCGAATTAATAAACGATCTTATCTATACATATAAAAACTAAATACCGTTGAACCTATCACTATGAAAATTGGTATACATAGGTATTTGAGTACGAGGTATTTTATACTGTGAAACACGTTCGGACACGTTCAAGGTCAAGTCTTCCTGGGAAGAGCATGCACGTGTCATATTACATACCGCGAAAAACCCCCCTCCCCCACGCCTACAAACGAGGTTTGCATCTTTCAAGTCTATATTAATTATTTTAACTATTATTTCAACAATAAATTGTTATTAATGAATTAATAATGTTCCCCAGGGTTATCTAAATCTAAATTCTTCTCACATTTAGCACGGGCGAAGCCGTGTCGGTGGCTGCTAGTATTATATACAATTGGTATACATAAATCTTTCCAATAAAAATTGAATGTGACTAATTGAATTTACCATATTGGCTGTATTCACATGAATGAGTTAAAAGGCGTATTATGTTGTTCAAATGTACAGCCCAATATTGATTGGTACAACCTAGATCGTCGAAAATATTCAGTGTCTTGACAACAAGCATTGACGACACACGTACAACACGTGTATTACCATGTCCATATAAAGTACTAAATGACATCAAAAACAAGTAAGTTGGTTTTATGAACTACAAAATTGTATAACTCATACATATGTATTTTTACAGACGCAATACAAATGCATCTTGAAAATGATTCAAACCAGAATCGAAACGTTGATGGTTATTTGATAATCTGCGAAATTGTTTTTTGATTTCTCAGTAGTAAATTGATTGAAACGTAGCGCCGAGAACATTGAACATTTATTATTAGAATTTTTTTATAGATCCTGATTTCTTAAGAGAGGAGAAAAATTATTTCTAAAATAGAATTTTATTTCGGGTGTTACTATTGACACACATTTTTATTGCAATAATTTATGTTAGATGATGTAAATGCAAAAGAGAGAACTTTGATTAACTAAATATTTCGATTTCTTTTCAGCTTTTCGCATTCGCAGAGAATGAAAGTGTAATCCCTCGAAAACTTCGCAAATTCGAGAAAGATAAAAGTGTCGGGTATATTTTTGGTTTTCAAGTATGAGAACAGTCTTCAAATGCTAATGAACTCGCGAGTGCCCGCGAGGCGCACAAGTCAAATGGACTGAAATAAAAGTTGACATAAAAAGCGTCTCTGGAGTAAAAAATTAATTCTACCTTTCTACTTATGATAAAAACGTGGTTCAAACGTACGCTGCATTTCATACGCATATCACTCGAACGTTCGTATTTGTGCTCGAAGACTAATTCAATAGCAATAGATCATATCTTGGTTACAGATTAATAATTATTTATTATTCCGTTGACAACTTGTTCAAATTTTAAACTATACACCGATGTCACTACGTACATTGTGCCATTATAATTATTTTGTTAACGAATAATACCTAATTATTTTATTAAAGGATAACAAAAGGGAACTTATATTAGGAACTATCATTGATCCAATCAAATTGGATTTCATCTAAAAAAAACGTGTAATATTCATTAGACTACGTACATTGTGCCATTATAATTATTTTGTTAACGAATAATACCTAATTATTTTATTAAAGGATAACAAAATGAAAGTTATATTAGGAACTATCATTGATCCAATCAAATTGGATTTCATCTAAAAAAACGTGTAATATTAATTAGACTACGTACATTGTGCCATTATAATTATTTTGTTAACGAATAATCCCTAATTATTTTATTAAAGGATAACAAAATGAAACTTATATCAGGAATTATCATTGATCCAATCAAATTGGATTTCATCTAAAAAAAACGTGTAATATTAATAAGACTATGTACATTGTGCCATTATAATTATTTTGTTAACGAATAATACCTAATTATTTTATTAAGGGATAACAAAATGGAACTTATATTAGGAATTATCATTGATCCAATCAAATTGGATTTCATCTAAAAAAAACGTGTAACATTCGTTAGACTTACTTAAAATCTGTGACACTATAATATTTTCTTTCTCATTTGTAAGTCTTATCATCATTCTCAATAAATGGTATACGTATGTATTAAAAGGCACAAAAGTGTTTCTCCTAATTACCCTCCAACAAATGGTAGCAGAACGTGGTTGCTACAAACAAAGAATAGATGGAGAGAGATTAGAAAAGTTTTGCGAGGATAAATGAACTACCGACCACGTGGCGAGTAAAATTAGAAAAGAAGTTAAGAGAAATACCAGAAAAAAAATGCTACAGGGATGGAATAAATAGAATGGAACTACTGAATAATAATAATTACCCAGTTTGTGTGTTAGAAGTAAGTACCATTCTCACACATGAAGGACTATACATATAACGATGTTATAGAAAAAGGATGCACCACCGTGCATCGATGAACAAGACTCGAGTTCAGGCACGAATGAGAATAAGCAAAGACTAGCATGGAAAAGAAAAAATGAAGAAGCGTTCGCAATTATTATATCAGCAATATTGACGAGCAAGCAGGACAATTTTTAAACGAAGCGCAAAAGCAGTATGGAATACTCCGAGAGTAAGACACGCAGATAAAAGTGTTTCTCCTAATTACTCTCCATCAAAATCTCCATGACGAGGGTGACTAATTAAAACACGGCAAGGAGTTAACAATTACTTTTTTTATATTCGCCCTACCTGCACCTTATTTGTCACAATGTAGAATTTATCTGGACGACCTGTCTTTAGAAATGTCTTCATATCAAGGCCTGTCGTTATAAACTTTCATTTTTTAAGAGCTGCGGACTTAAAGTATAAGTGTTTGTTTATACCGTTACTATCATTCTCGTGTCTTTGTTATATTATTTATGTTTCTTCTGTGTCCTGTTCTGCTATGTGGTTTTTGTATTTTGTGCTGTATGTATTGTTTTCTATATACAGGGTGTTCGACTACAGGTGGGAGAAAATTTAGGGGTTGGTTCTTGACAATAATATAAGACGAAAATGAAGAATAAAAGAATTGCGATTCCGGCTTCGTTAATTAGCTATTAACAATTAAAAATCCACCTAAAATGCGGCTATGCGACCAACAGAGGTGTACGTTGCGTACGTCATCAAGTGATAAATGCATGCATACCTTGGTTCTCATTTGGGGCCTCAGCGAGTTGAAAAGTCGAAAACGTTACCGCATTTTACGATTTTTAATCGTTGATAGCTAATTAACGAAGCCGGAGTCGCAATTTTTTTATTCTTCATTTTCGTCTTATATTATCGTCAAGAACCACCCCCTAAAATTTCTCCCACCTGTAGTCGAACACCCTGTATACTGCATTCTATGTATTGCATTACAATTATGTTGAAATAAATCTCATGAGATTTTCTAATAAAAAAAAAGTGTCTTCATACTGAAAAGCAGATTGTCGTACTTCTGCATAAAGCTCTTACGTTTCCTGGCTTATATTTCACCTAGCCAATTTCTTTGTAAGTGAATAACAATTCACAGTATAGCAATAAGTAAATCGTGGATTTTTATGCAAAATAAAAATATTCAGCAGCGATTGTGGACAACAGCAATTAAATAGAAACTTATTTCATCTCCTAACACCTGAGAACACCATAACACTATTTTTCTAATATTTCACTTTCATATTTCATCTAGCCAATTTTTTGCGGAATTTTATGCAAAATAAAAATATTCAGCAGCGATTGTGGACAGCAGCAGTCAAAAACTTGTTTCGTCCCCTAATAGTTTTTTCCACCTAAAAACACCAGAACGCTATTTTTCGAATTTTCTAACGTTTCATATTTCACCGAGCCAATTTCTTCATAAGTGCATAACAATCCACAGATTAGCAATAAGTAAATCGTGGATTTTTATGCAAAATAAAAATATTCAGCAGCGATTGTGGACAACAGCAGTTAAAAACTTGTTTCGTCCCTTAATAGTTTTGATTAAAAATCCACCTAAAATGCGGCTATGCGACCAACAGAGGTGTACGTTGCGTACGTCATCAAGTGATAAATGCATGCATACCGCATTTTACGATTTTTAATCGTTGATAGCTAATTAACGAAGCCGGAGTCGCAATTTTTTTATTCTTCATTTTCGTCTTATATTATCGTCAAGAACCACCCCCTAAAATTTCTCCCACCTGTAGTCGAACACCCTGTATACTGCATTCTATGTATTGCATTACAATTATGTTGAAATAAATCTCATATGAGATTTTCTAATAAAAAAAAAGTGTCTTCATACTGAAAAGCAGATTGTCGTACTTCTGCGCAGAGCTCTTACGTTTCCTGGCTAGTGTCGTACTCGAAAGTATCTAGTCAGAGCGGAGCGGGTGGAAATCGTGACGTTTCCATTGAAATTTCGTTTTGATGATCGCCATTGGAGCCATGAATTATTATCCTCGGGCGTGAGTCGCTGGTTCAAAGCGGCCCTAGAAGCGACCGATCGATAAGCTCCGTCTGCGCAAGTCTGTCGCTTATACAGTAAATACCAGTCCACCCCCTGGAATATCGAAGTACGCACGCGTGTACACGCGTGCACCTCTGTACATACCTGCACCACAGGGCTCTTTGTAACTTCAGGGGAGGCCCATCCCCCGTGGCCACAGGATTCGATCCAGCCAGGGTCCTTCAACCGATCGTCTTTCACTGCGACCGCCTTCTCCCGTGAATCCTTCATTTTCCACGCCAGAGAAAAGAGATACACTCCTGTTCTCCAGGATTTTCCGCGAAACTACCGAGCTGATTCGCCTATTCACCGACATTTCCAGTATTTTTACATTCCACTGTTAAAGACTGCGGATTTTATGCATCTGTATAATAAAAATGAAATGCTGTTCGTTGGTCACGACATCACGTGAGAACGGCTGGACCGATTTGGCTAATCTTTTTTTTAAATGTTCGTTGTAGTCCGAACCGGGTTTTTATAATACAAAAAATTGGAAAAGTTGCCCGGAAACATGAAAATTCGGGAAAAACTGGAAGTGCTTTTTGAATCATATTTCAATACAACAAAAAAACGAACGCCGCAGCTTTTAATCAATCATTGCTATAATGATCACTGCGAAATACGTTTTTCTCTCATTTTTACTTTGTTCATACATATCCTATAGCTTTTCACAATTTCACAAAATGATCTCAACCAAATTTATTGAAATTTAGACAGGACAACGTCTGTCAGGTCGACTAGTTTATAATAAAAATGGGTAGGTCCAATTTCTGACAGCAAACAAATTTGAAGAATTTCGATATACTGTTATATTATTTTCGATCTATTAAACATGTTCAATAAGGAATTACATGTTTATTTCAATCCAGTTTGTTGCAATTCAGGTAGAAAGTTTTTATTTTGCATAAAGATCCGCAGTCTAATCATCAGCAATCCGTAGACTGAGGAACTTTATGCAAAATAAAAATACTCAGCAGCGATTGTGGGCAATAGCAGTTAAATAGAAACTTATTTCATCCCCTGACAGTTCTTAACACCTGAGAACACCATAACGCTATTTTTGGATTTTTCTAATATTTCATGTTTCACATTTCATCTAGTCAATTTTTTGCGCATCTTTATGCAAAATAAAAATATTCAGCAGCGATTGTGGACAACAGCAGTTAAAAACTTGTTTCGTCCCCTAATAGTTTTTTCCACCTAAAAACACCAGAACGCTATTTTTCGAATTTTCTAAGGTTTCATATTTCACCCAGCCAATTTCTTCATAAGTGAATAACAATCCACAGTTTAGCAATAAGTAAATCGAGGATTTTTATGCAAAATAAAAATATTCAGCAGCGATTGTGGACAACAGCAGTTAAATAGAAACTTATTTCATCCCCTAACACCTGAGAACACCATAACGCTATTTTTCTAATATTTCACGTTTCATATTTCATCTAGTCAATTTTTTGCGGATCTTTATGCAAAATAAAAATATTCAGCAGCGATTGTGGACAACAGCAGTTAAAAACTTGTTTCGTCACCTAATAGTTTTTTCCACCTAAAAACACCAGAACGCTATTTTTCACATTGACGTTTTTCAATTGACACATTAACATCAAATTTTCTTATCATACTTTAATTACAGTACTTTAATTGTTATCTAAACGTATTTGTGAAGTCGTGTTTAGCCAGCCGAATGAGTAATTCTATTAGCCGATTTTATAAGTCGCTCAAATGAGTATTTATACAATTAGTAATTTTCTCAGATTAATTATAAAAAGTCAGGTAAAAAATGAAACAGAAATAATTTGATCACGGTACGAGCGCTAAGCAACGTTTTCGTATGAAATGGCAAGATTAAAAAGCTTTTCCAAACAGATTCCATTTCCTCCGTATGTTCCTGCCTAATGCACTTTGAAGATAATGTGATATAATAACAGTGGAGTATTTCGTCCTTCGAGCATAGTCGGTCTATTTCGCAATTTATATAATAATATTATGATATTTTATCCGATGAAAGCGGAATCATAGTTTGAAATCACTTTTCATTTTAACTAAACACTGAATCGTGACAGTGAAACAGTAATTTTAGGAAATACAAAGGATTCGAATAAGTACAATTTTCTATTTGCTTGTATATCAATTGTATCTACTCAAGTACAAATTGTTTCTGTAAATCACAGTCAATTAGCACCACTAGTAACACTGTAAGTATGTTTCTTGCCAAAGATACTCGAACACACATTGTATGTATAGTTAAATCAGATTTATAGCTTAGATACATTGAATACATTGAAATTAATACATATAGCAATTTCTTCATTGATTAACGGCATCACCACAGTTGTAATACTTCCACTTCTACAAACTACAACTAGATAAGTTACAACTAAACAGACTACTACTAGACTAGCAGACTAGTAGATTGCGAATTTTAAGCACAATGAAAATTGGCATCGATTACAAATGGCAGGAGGCAAACAAAAATTCCATTGTTCCTTACTTCAATTTAACAAGCTGTTTAATAATTGTACAATATGTATTTAATGTTTAACACTAAACCTACCGAACCTTGAAAGAAAACTGGAACATATTCCCTTATAAAAATGTCAATCAATCTCATTGATTTTATTCAAACTTGTGCTCAATTGTAATGAGTGTTCCACTAAAAATATATATACAGTCATTTTCATTATTTCAATAATTGTAGAATAAACAATCTACAACCGGTCATTTCAAGTGGTGCTAGGTTTAGTGTTGAATACTCGTTAGTGTCAGTATGGTGTATCGATGTCCCTGAAGAGTTAAGTCAGACTACTAGAACGCAAATTTTTGTGCGAAATGATGATGTATTTAGCATATCAGTAGAAGTCTTTGCAACCAACAAGTGGAAAGACTTCTTAATTATCAGAAGCTCGATTTCATCAAATTCATCAAGTCTGATATACTTTTGTAAACAATAGCTAAAGTCAGACTACCAGACTGCGAATTTTTATGCAAAATGATGATGCATTTAGCATCTCAGTCTTTGCTACCAACAAGTAGAAAGACTTCTTAATTCTCAGAACCTTGATTTCATTTCATTCATCAAGTCTGATAAACTTTTGTAAGCAATAGCTAAAGTCAGACTACCAGACTGCGAATTTTTATGCGAAATGATGATGTATTTAAAATCTCAGTAGAAGTCTTTGCAACCAACAAGTGAAAAGACTTCTTAATTCTCAGAACCTTGATTTCATCACATTCATCAAGTCTGAACTTTCTAACCAAAAGCTAAAGTCAGACTACCAGACTGCAAATGTTTTTGCGAAATTATGATGTATTTAGCATCTCAGTTGAAGTCTCCGCTACCAACAAGTAGAAGGACTTTTTAATTCTCAGAAGCTTGATTTCATCAGATTCATCAAGTCTGATAAACTTTCTAAACAAAAGCTAAAGTCAGACTACCAGACTGCGAATTTTTATGCAAAATGATGATGCATTTAGCATCTCAGTCTTTGCTACCAACAAGTAGAAAGACTTCTTAATTCTCAGAACCTTGATTTCATCAAATTCATCAAGTCTGAACTTTCTAAACAAAAGCTAAAGTCAGACTACCAGACTGCGAATTTTTATGCGAAATGATGTATTTAGCATCTCAGTAGAAGTCTTTGCAACCAACAAGTAGAAAGACTTCTTAATCCTCAGAACCTCGATTTCATAAAATTCATCAAGTCTGATAAACTTTCTAAACAATAGCTAAAGTCAGACTACCAGACTGCGAATTTTTATGCAAAATGATGATGCATTTAGCATCTCAGTCTTTGCTACCAACAAGTAGAAAGACTTCTTAATTCTCAGAAGCTCGATTTCATCAAATTCATCAAGTCTGATAAATTTTCTAAACAATAGCTAAAGTCAGACTACCAGACTGCGAATTTTTATTCGAAATGATGATGTATTTAGCATCTCAGTAGAAGTCTTTGCAACCAACAAGTAGAAAGACTTCTTAATCCTCAGAACCTCGATTTCATAAAATTCATCAAGTCTGATGAACTTCCTAAACGTCAGCTAAACTCACAATCCCTTATCGAGTCTTTCATTGCCAAACGTACAGCTTTAACACTAAACGCACCACGACCGGTCAAATGACCAGTTCCAGATATTTTTCTTTCACAATTAATGAAATTGTAAATATTCCTTCATAAGAAATGATTTGATAAATATCTTCATTAGAGCACACATCATCAGAACCACGGAAAGTCTAACTAAATAAATTATTGTCATCGTTATAAGACCACTATGTTGCTTTTATAACCCAGTACGTATATCGTTAACATTCAAGAAGAAAAACCACAATTGCTTCTGCACCTACCAAGTACGTATACCGTTAAAATTCAAGAAGAAAAACCACAATTGCCTTTACTAGATAACATCTACGTAACAATGCCGCGAACAGCAGTGAAAACCTGGACTATGGTTCCAATATCAAGTCCACTCGAAAGGAGCGAAAGGGACGGAACCGAAGTTGGATAGCGCCGACTCGATTCTAAGATTCCGCCGTTTCCGTTCCATTGCACATCGTCGAACGCCGCGAGAACGTTCATTATCGTCGCAAGAAAAAAGAAACGAACGGAAGACAGGGGGGGCCGACGATGGAGGATCGATCGGTAGGGAGGAGCGAATAGGTGACGCCCGAGGAATTTCTATAAAATGCCGGAGGACACGGGTAACAAGATGTTAAGCAGTTCGTCGCGGCGTTTTTCGGGAAGTTCGTCCGGGGCGGGCTGTAAAAAAATTGGGACACGCGGCGTGGAGCGGCGCGGCGCGGCGAGAAGCGGCGTGGCGTCGACGAGGACCCGAGGAAGGTGGGCAACAGGGAACCATGGCAAGAGAATCGAAGAAGGGAGTTGATGGGGAGAAGCTTTTAGCCCGGCTAGATGGTGCCGAGATAACGGCGCGGCGAAGTGTAGAGTGCGCCGCTGCTTTACCACTCGTCCTACACTTATGCGAGCGAATCCGTGTGGCACACACAGACTTGGACCCACGCACACGCTGTATTACTCCACTTTGAACGCGGTTCGGCACCACGTCTGTTATAATTTTGACAATAACGTGCTGCCGGGGTCAGCTGCGATCGGCTGGAATGCGAGGTTGTTGAGGTTGTTGAGGTTGGCGAGACCGCGTTCCGGGAGAACTGTGCGTCGTCGCGCGTCGCGCCGGCGAATTTCCGAGGACTCGCCAGAAAACAAGGAACATTGCCACACAGCTAGTTTATACAGGGTATCTCAAAATAAGTGTAACTCCCGGAAGTGGGAGGTTCCTTGGGTCATTTCAAGCGACATTTTCCTTTACAAAAATGGTGTCCGTCACTTTGTTTAGGAGTTACAGTAATGTCGCGATAGTTGTCGCAAGAGCTGTACGCGAAAGTTGCCGTAGTGCCTACTAGTGAATTTCCTACTCAATATTCATTATTTTTTAATGAGATTTTACTGGCTTATTCCTAGCAAAATTCTGATTAAAACAAGACCAAACACGGTATAATTTGGCTCATCAGTAATGTCTTGAAAGTTGTCGGAGGGCTGTACGCGAAAGTTGCTGTAGTGCCTACTAGTGAATTTCCTACTCAATATTCATTATATTTTCATGAGATTTTACTGGCTTATTCCTAGCAAAATTCTGATTAAAACAAGACCAAACACGGTATAATTTGGCTCATCAGTAATGTCTTGAAAGTTGTCGGAGGGCTGTACGCGATAGTTGCCGCAGTGCCTACTAGTGAATTTCCTACTCAATATTCATTATATTTTCATGAGATTTTACTGGCTTATTCCTAGCAAAATTCTGATTAAAACAAGACCAAACACGGTATAATTTGGCTCATCAGTAATGTCTTGAAAGTTGTCGGAGGGCTGTACGCGAAAGTTGCTGTAGTGCCTACTAGTGAATTTCCTACTCAATATTCATTATTTTTTAATGAGATTTTACTGGCTTATTCCTGGCAAAATTCACTAGTAGGCACTACGACAACTTTCAAGACATTACTGATTGGCCAAATTATACCGTGTTTGGTCTTGTTTTAATCAGAATTTTGCCAGGAACAAGCCAGTAAAATCTCATAAAAAGATAATGGAGAATAATGGAGAATAAAGCATTTTTAATTGGCATTACATTGTGAGAACACGCGGGCCTTTAAACTGTGCCGGCGACGACAACACGCTCGGCCACGCGATTATGCTGTCGTTCTCTACGTTCGGCTTTCGATTGATGTCTCGGCGCGGTAGACTGTACAGGCCAGGCATGAATCAAAATACGAGCAGTTGTCTTGGAAGTTGTCGCTCCAGAGAACTGCTCCTGCGGCAACTATCGCAACATTACTGTATTAACGAAAAACATGGACCAATCAGAGCGCGGCTACAGCGGATTGATTCTGAGTCGACCAATGGCGACACCACGCGGGACCTGTCGCAGAGTCGCATTCCGTTCGCTATAGCTGCGCTCTGATTGCTCCGTGTTTTTCGTTAATAACTCCTAAACAAAGTCACGGACACCATTTTTGTAGGAAATGAATGATTTGTATGATATTATTTGTTGTTTGAATGTGAGAATCGAGAATCGTGTATGTATGTGTGAGTGCCGTGATATTGCGATTGCGACACATCTTGTTTAATCAATATTTGTTCTAGAAAATTTATAAACATTAGAAAAAGTAGGATATAAAAGGACGTGTTCACGTAGCGATTCGACTTTTTCTCGAGATACGAAACACGTCATCGCGTTTGATTTAAATACGATACGTTTACGTTAATTTCCGTTAATTTCATATTTCAGTTGTGTATTTTCTTTTCGAATTAAAACAGTTATTCAGTTATTTAATATATTTTCGCTTACATTTTTGTAAAGGAAAATGTCGCTTCGAATGACCCAAGGAACCTCCCAATTTCGGCTCCTAGGGTAGTTTTGGGACAACCTGTAGTTACGTGTTTTTCGATCGTAAATGTTTAATATAAACCAATTATACGTTCTCGGCGCACGGTTTCGATCAATAATAAAAGCAAAAACGAAGCAAATTAGCAATAATTAAATTGAACTCAACGTTTCGATCCAGATGATCATTTTCAAGAGCAACTGCGTCTGAAAATATATATAAACATAATGTACCGGGTATTTCGCAAGATGAACAAAACTGTAAATAATATTTTAGAGAACCATACTTGCTAAGTGTAAAGAAAGTTTCAAAAATACAAATAGTGACTGAGTTCCAGCTAGTTTATTATTATATTGTTTACTCGCTTTCCCCGCCACGCGTTGCTGTGGCTCAGTATTTTTTGAAAGCATGAATTTACCTGTCACAGATGTGTTTTTTTTTTAATTTTATATTTATGTGTTTTATTTTACAACAATGCTTGTGGGTATATAATATTTTTTGTTGTTCCATTCTCTGTGTACATACTGGGTCTTCAGGCTATTACTAGCCACCATTTTGTTTGTAAATAGTAAAAGTTAGAACAAAATGATGGAGGAAAAAGTAGTACTGTTCTATATATATATATATATGTACTAGCAGTACTGTTCTATATATAATAATGACATATGCATTTTTGTTTTATTTACATTAAGTTGATAGAAATGAAGGTGACCTTCAAGTTTTTAAGTGGAATGCTATACGTCTTTTTATGTCGTATGAAAGCGTGTGTCCAGACGAATTCATCCATCTATTACACAATGACCTTCAAGGTCATGCAAGGTCAGAAATTGAAGAAATGGAAAAACCATTTGAACTAGTTTATGAGACACTTTTACATTTTTATTTATATACATAGATTTACACAGGTATCAGGATCGAGGATGTAATGCGCGGGAAGGAAGACAGAAATGTTGAAGATGGTTGGAGAAGTTGAGGAGAAAGAGAGAAAACAGAGCATGAAGATACCAAAGAACATACCAAATTCAGAAAAATGCAAAAGTTAGGGAATCGGGAAGGATGCAATGAGTAAGTAAATAAGTACGTTAGTGATAATTAGGATACTAAAAGGACAGGGTAGGAATGAGTGAGACGAAGAAAAGAATGAGAGAAGATGTGGACTGAATGTGTGAAATAAGATAGATTTGTGCAGATAGGTTAATGTAAACCAAGTCACAATTCTTAGCTGTAAGGCTGAGCAAATTCTATTCTATTTACACAGGTCGTATCAACATCAAGGTCATTAGCGATCACAAGAATTATAACATATTGTTACGAAGACTTCAGCGCGGTCTTGCCGGTGAACTCATTATTGTAGAGAATAACAATGATTTATTAATTGTACAACAGTGAACAAAGAATTAATGTAATCGTCGATGCGTGTTCTTCTCTCTTCTTTTAATCAACAACCTCGTTGTTCAGATACCGCAATATCGATCTAACGCTCGATCTCTGCGATATGTTCACAAGGGAAAGCAACTTCATCTCGTGTCATCGTAACAATATGATTGATATGATGAATTATAACATCTTTATACTTGGAAATAGTTATGAGTACATTGTGTACGGTTTGAAGTGGTTATGCATAGGGGAGGTTGCCAAAATCGAACTACCTAAGGGACTTTTGATACACGTAATGAACAGTTCAAATTTTTACTAAAATTATTGTGCAGAATTATTCTTTGATTTCTGCAGAAACCTTCTAAATGCACATTCTACGTATAAAATTGAATGAAAAGAGTGATTTGGGTGTCGAAACTTAGAAGTGTCTCAAGTACATTTGAGAAGTGTCTCCTTTATAACGATATTTTATATCTTTTTTAACGATTTTACTGTTTTAAAATCCATTTTCCCATTCTTGTCAGAAATGCGTGAAATCTACGCTGTCTTATCACGACCGGTCGAAAAGGCACCAGACTTGTATTTGCTCAGCCGATATAACATTTTAATCGTTATAATTATACATTCAATTGTTCAACTTATTCTGAATTGTTTCAAGATCGCTCGACGATTATCTGCGTTGAAGGATCACAGGTTGGATTTCTGAAAACTGATGATAATATCGACTTGATCTGTTCCAAGAATATAATTAGGGCAGAACCGTTGCGAAGTAGTAGCTTAGAGAGGTGCAGTGCGCAAGAAGCTTAAGAGATTAGGCAAATCGCTCTTGCTACTCAGATACGAATCGACAAGTAAATATTTTCTTGAAGAACTGTTGTACAATAACTTACAAACTACATATTTCACATAAATAAGACGTTCAATAGTGGTATGCTTAATCCCTTGGCCGACAATATCGTGTCAGACCCGTGTTGAAGATTCCGAACGGAGCTTACTCGGATAATTAAAAGAAGAGAGAGATCTCTATTTTACTTGTGTGTCATGTAGTCACACATTTTTTATTTTGCATAAAGATTCGCAGTGTAATAATTATTTGATCTCTTAATATTTGGTTTTCCTGTAAAAATTGAATTGTCCAAATTTAGTCATCACTTTTGACTTGTCCACAGTTAGGGCATTTCTAAGATTGGAAATGTTGATTGCCCGACCATATATTGGGGCTTGTCTTCTTATTTTCAAGTTTTTGAGAAAATGTAAACTACAAATTTGATTTGGTGTAGTATGGACTGGATAGGTGTGAATGTGTAAGATATGTACTGTGTTGTGTTATCATATTTTCATTATAATGTTTTTGTACTTTCAATTTTCTACAGTGTAAAAATTTTCATCAGTTTGTAATTATCGTATTGCATTCTTCATCATGTTGAAATAAATCTCGTATGAGATTTTCTATAATAAAAAAAAAGTGAATTCCTGCGTGTCGCAACAGACACGGAGAATTGTTCTTTCAGAAAAATGCACTGGAAAGTATGAAATAATTTAAAATATTAATATTAATAATTTAAACACAGATCTACAAAACGTATTTTAAAAATTTTTCAATATAGGCCCACATAAAAAAGTTGTAAAATACAACTTTTGGTATTTTGTCTACAATTCTGATCAATTGCAATTTTTGAAAATTTTTTTTCACTTTCCGCAGCAAATTATTTGCTCTAGCTTCCCACAAAAATTCAAATAGTATATTTCTATGTTAAAACAGTATCTTAAAAAGTTTTATTCTATTTCTTATCGATTCGGTTGACAACCACGACATTGGTGTTCCCAGTGCGATAATGTAAAAAAAATACGCACTGTGGTTTTTGAAATTGGTCGAATATTACTGTGTACTGTTTTTAAATTTTCAATATAGGCCCACATAAAAAGTTGTAAAATGCAACTTTTAGTATTTTTTCTCCACTTCTGATCAATTGCAATTTTTGACAAAATTTTTTTTCGCATCTTGTAGCAAACTATTTGCTCTAGCTTTCCACAAAAGTTGAAATAGTATATTTCTATGTTAAAACAATTATCGTTTTTTTAGAGCGTGCAAATATTGATGGGAGTCGCTGTATCTTAAAAAGTTCTATTCTACTTCTTATCGATTCAGTTGACAACCACGACATTGGTGTTTCCAGTGCGATAATTTAAAAAAAATACGCACTGTGGTTTTTGAAATTGGTCGAATATTACTGTGTACTGTTTTTAAATTTTCAATATAGGCCCACATAAAAAAGTTGTAAAATACAACTTTTGGTATTTTGTCTACAACTCCGATCAATTGCAATTTTTGAAAAAATGTTTTTCCACATTCTGTAGCAAACTATTTGCTCTAGCTTCCCACAAAAATTGAAATAGTATATTTCTATGTTAAAACAATTATCGTTTTCTTTAGAGCGTCCGAATATTGATGGGAGTCGCTGTATCTTAAAAAGTTCTATTCTATTTCTTATCGATTCAGTTGACAACCACGACATTGGTGTTTCCAGAGTGATAATGTAAAAAAAATACGCACTGTGGTTTTTAAAATTGGTCGAATATTACTGTGTACTGTTTTTTAAATTTTCAATATAGGCCCACATAAAAAAGTTGTTAAATGCAACTTTTAGTATTTTGTCTCCACTTCTGATCAATTGCAATTTTTGACAATTTTTTTTCACTTTCTGTAGCAAACTATTTGCTCTAGCTTCTCACAAAAATTGAAATAGTATATTTCTATGTTAAAACAATTATCATTTTCTTTAGAGCGTCCGAATATTGATGGGAGTCACTGTATCTTAAAAAGTTTTATTCTATTTCTTATCGATTCGTTTCCAACTGAGAATTCCAAATTTATTTCCGCTTAAAATTCAAAGTTGACAACCACGACATCGGTGTTTCCAGTGCGATAATGTAAAAGAAAATACGCACTGTGGTTTTAAAATTGATAGTATTACTGTGAGCGACCGTGTATCGAGACATTACAGAGTCTCTCATTTAGCTACTGCGGTGAGAGAATCTTCGCGACGTTTACACGTGTTTTAACGTGCAAATATTGATGGGAGTTGCTGTATCTTAAAAAGTTCTATTCTACTTCTTATCGATTCAGTTGACAACTACGACATTGGTGTTTCCAGTGCGATAATGTAAAAAAAATACGCACTGTGGTTTTTGAAATTGGCCGAATATTACTGTGTACTGTTTTTAAATTTTCAATATAGGCCCAGATAAAAAAGTTGTAAAATGCAACTTTTAGTACTTTCTACAACTCCGATCAATTGCAATTTTTGAAAAAATGTTTTCCCACATTCTGTAGCAAACTGTTTCCTCAAGCTTCCCAACAAAAGTTCAAGTCGTATAGTTCAATGTCAAACCAGTTATCTTTTTCTTTATAGCGTCCGAATATTAATGGGTGTCACTGTACATAGAAAAAAAGCTTAGAAAAGGCACATACAGATCGAATTGACGTCCTCCTTTTTCGAAGTCGGTTAAAAAAGATGCACAGTCTATCTCATTAGCCGCAGTTTATTGCGGTTAGTGTGTTCTGCAGATTTACGGTAGAATAGGGTCGACCCGGCAGCAGCCTCGAAAAAGATAGAACGCTATCGATTGACTGCGAGAGCCTCGGCTGTCGTTGTGATATTAGGCAACGTCAATTGCGGAGGATACTGTCGTCGGTAGGTCTTGGGAGTACCCATCCCCATCCTCGTCCTCGGGACACGGACAATAAGTGGCGAGGCCTGCTACCGCCTGCGCCTGTGCTCGGTAAACGTTTAAGTGCGCGTCGTTGCGCCTGGCGCCATGCTTTATGACGCGTATCCTGTTCGTCTTTAACCCTCAGGTAGCAGGCCGAGGCCTGGCCAGCTTTCCGGAACGGGAAGGACTTTAAGCACAGGGAATGTCAATCGTAAACAAGGTCACGATTTCTCGGTCGTACCGCTTTTTGCTGACCACGTGCTAGCGGAAGTGGCCGAGAGAAAAGGTCTCTGCGATGACAGTTGGAGTGATAAAGGGTCAACTATTTCTGTGGACGAAATCGCTCGTGTACTGTTCGAAATGTTCCAGGACAAGTCAAATAATACGCGTACTGTTCGTTTATTTATTGATTTCTGCTATTTTGTCACCTGGAAAATAATACCTGCTGCTAACAATACATTTTTGCCAATGCTTTCTCCACTGTTCAGAACATCTGAACATTCCATTTCTGTGATGGGATTTAAACCTGGTTAACCTTGCTGTATTTTCACGAGCAAGACTTGCGATGAAGGTTTTTAACAAGGTCTTAGAAATATGAATGTTACGCGTTTCGTTTTAGATGAAATGAAGTTTGACTCGTTTGTAATCAATATTTGAGCTTTCAAATATTTAACAAGACTCGTTCTTAGGAAGGAAAAGGTATTAAAACGATCTTAAAAGAATATATCTCAATTAAAACAATCGAAACAATCTTAATTAAAGCTAAATTGAATAAATAAATTGAAAGCAATATTAAAAATAATCCATGTCAAGGATTAATATAATTTCCGCAAAGAGTAAGTATCTACTATAACGCAATTGAATTTTAAAACCAAAAAGTCTTAACAAGACTCGTTCTTAGGAAGGAAAATAGTATTAAAACAATTTTAAAGGAACAAATCTCAATTAAAACAATCGAAAAAATCTTAATGAAAGATAAATTTAAAAAATAAATGAAAAGCAATATTAAAAATAATCCATGTCAAGGATTAATATAATTTCCACATATAGTAAATATCTACTATAACGCAAATGAATTTTAAAACCTTGAGTCCTTGAGAAACTCGTTTTTAGGAACGAAAAAAATATTAAAACAATCTTAAAGGAACAAATCTCAATTAAAACAATCGAAAAAATCTTAATTAAAGCTAAATTGAATAAATAAATGAAAAGCAATATTAAAAATAATCCATGTCAAGGATTAATATAATTTCCACATATAGTAAATATCTACTATAACGCAAATGAATTTTAAAACCTTGAGTCCTTGAGAAACTCGTTTTTAGGAACGAAAAAAATATTAAAACAATCTTAAAGGAACAAATCTCAATTAAAACAATCGAAACAATCTTAATTAAAGCTAAATTCAATAAATAAATTGAAAGCAATATTAAAAATAATTCATGTCAAGGATTAATATAATTTCTGCAAAGAGTAAATATCTACTATAACACAAATGAATTTTAAAACCAAAAATTCTTAACAAAACTTGTTTTTAGGAACGAAAAAAATATTAAAACAATCTTAAAGGAACAAATCTCAATTAAAACAATCGAAAAAATCTTAATTAAAGATAAATTGAATAAATAAATGAAAAGCAATATTAAAAATAATCCATGTCAAGGATTAATATAATTTCCACATATAGTAAATATCTGCTATAACCCAAATGAATTTTAAAACCTTGAGTCCTTGAGAAACTCGTTTTTAGGAACGAAAAAAATATTAAAACAATCTTAAAGAAACAAATCTCAATTAAAACAATCTTAATTAAAGCTAAATTGAATAAATAAATGAAAAGCAATATTAAAAATAATCCATGTCAAGGAATAATATAATTTCCACATATAGTAAATATCTATTATAACGCAAATGAATTTTAAAACCTTGAGTCCTTGAGAAACTCGTTTTTAGGAACGAAAAAAATATTAAAACAATCTTAAAGAAACAAATCTCAATTAAAACAATCTTAATTAAAGCTAAATTGAATAAATAAATGAAAAGCAATATTAAAAATAATCCATGTCAAGGATTAATATAATATCCACATATAGTAAATATCTACTATAACGCAAATGAATTTTAAAACTTTGAGTCCTTGAGAAACTCGTTCTGAGGAATGAGAAAATAATACATTTTTGTCAGTATCAGAGTTTCGTAATCAATTATAATTATAATTGTAATTGTCAATCGAAGAAATAAAAACAACGTCAAGCATATTCCGTTATTAAAAGCATGCAGAAATATAGCGCGAGGACCTCTTATGAGAGTAGACTTTCACTGTGAACAGTAGAAAATAATCGATTCGTCAAATAAACCAAATGAACACCGGCGCGACGGTGAAAATAAACACCGCAGCTACCGATAATTATTAAATTTGCCCAGCGATTAAGTTTATTTGCCGCGACATTATTAACACCGCAAACTTTATTATTTGAACCGAAAACCAAAACGCAGCTCGAACGGCCTGCGAACGTAATCGCGATCATGCTTCTCTCCGTTTCGACGGCAGATTCCGTGCAACGCGACGATCATTTCAGCACGGTCGGTTTCGAAAATCACAACATTGCGGATACGTCTTAAGGCGCTTTGGGTTTTACAATGCTACCTGACCTTAGGCCTCCCACGGTTACCCTCATTAGTATGGGCTTATCGTTGATTTTTCCTCGGTACAACACCCTCTCCTACAAGGTGGATGTTGACTATTGTTTGACCACCGGGACTCTTTCCGGTCTCCACAGCTCCAGAATACGCTACTAGCTTCTGTGAGGAAATCACGTAGAGTTGTGCTAATTTAAATACGTTATTAATTACGTTATTAAATTACAGTGTACTTTATATGCGCAATAATTGAATTACATTATATTTTATATACACAGTAATTGAATTACATTCCGAGTTGGGAAAAAATTTTACTTAAATAAACATTTTTGCTCGTCTCTGTTTACATTGTAAGTGCACTACATAATTAGAACCATTCTCTTAATTAAATTGCTAATTACGCGAATCATGAGAGCGTGATTGATATATAGAAAATAATTGGTATACACTGTAATTGGAATAAAATCTAATTGAAATAAAATGTAATTGAAATGAAGCTGATGTTAGCTGCTTCTTTGTGGGTGGACGCGTAAAGGACATATGAAGGTCAACTCAAAAAATAAAAAACGTAGTTGCACGTGCCGTTCTAACCATTCGCTATCATTCTGAGATCGTTGGTTGTCCAAACGGTTAAGAAGTTGGACTACCAATCGGTAGACCGGGGTTCGGATCCCGTCGGAGTAAGAAATTATTTTTCTACGTTCATTCTCAGTTTAAATTTTCGCGCCACTCGACTTTCGACTTCCGTTACATCAGAAAATTGTTACCCTCGGCAAAGAAGTTTCACTTCAAAAATACTTGATTCCACTTAAATGAATGAAGTTGACCTTGATATGTCCTTTACTCGTAATTTGGATTATTCGGCAGCATGCAGCTACGAAGATAGCTAAATGCGCAGCAAAAACACCATTACAGTCGTATTAAGAAGTTAGCGTTTACTTACTAGTGTAACGTCTTAGAACGACAGTAATGGTGTTCTACAGTTTTTCAAATTGAAATATCTCCTGAACTATTAACTTTTCGACATACATAGGTTAGTACTTTTTTATAATAAATATTCAGTTGCATTAATTGATGTATTAAAAAATACTTCATTCCTTTTAAAAAAATGAAGTTGACCTTGATATGTCCTTTACGCGTCCATCTAAAAGAAGCTACTAATGCCCCCTCGAAATCATGCAAGTTCCATCTAATACATTTCATCCCAACACCAAAAGCAGCCGCGTTATTCAGCTAACCTGTTTTTGGCGTCACACTCTGTACTTGTTATTAATAACTCTACGATGTTAGGGAGTATTTTGCCTAGGGTTAACTTACGAAAAGACCTAGTTATAACCTATTTCCTAGCACGAACATTTTTTAACGAATCCCACCCATTTTGTAGAAGCAGAGGCTACTGTGCGTGGCCAGTCGAAAGCAACGAGCCGGAGCGTCCGTAGCGTTGACGATGAAATCAGAGCGGGAAAAGTGCAACTCCCAGGCGATTATGCGCGCGAGAAAACAAGAAAAAACATCGGGTGGCGCCGTGTACCCGCACAAAAGAGCTCACTGACACATCCATCGCTCCAGGAAACCAAATCTTACCTACTTAAGCGGCTCAGGACGGCTCCTGGTTCAGGCAGTCGGGAATATGGAGGTCAATCGGTTGCTCCAGGCGCCTCGGCGCGGAAGAAAGCCTTAATCCGTCATAGGTTTTGTGCCTTCTTTCCCCTCTCGTTTTCCTCGCATCCTGGACGCTCGCCATCTCGTTCTTCTTTCTTTTTTCCTCGTTCTTCTTTCCTTTGCCTCACCCTCGTCACGCTTCCCGCGAATTTCGCTGTCACATCAACGGCTCCACTTGTTGGACTGGTCACCGATAGATTCCTGCCTTCGCAGTTTGCACAAACAATTTCGTGCGAGATTCATTTCAGTTATGCATGTGAAGAAAGTGCATAAGTGCATTTCTTTATATTGCATTTGTCGCTCACTTACGATCGCGGCCAATTATAAGTAGTGGGGCTGTAACTTTTCCGGAGCTTCCGAGACTTCGAAGCTTCGAAGTCTTCGAAGTCTTCAAAGTCTTCGAAGTTTCGAAGTTTCAAAATTTCGCTATCTTATACCGTGTCACGATTTTTGATAAATAAAAAGATTAACTGTCAGTCACCGGTGACTGACATTGAACATTCCGTTTGAACTTTTCGTAATTAAATTATATTTAAAAAATTCCATTCTATTAATTTTCGGGATCATATCACGAATGTACTTAAAAAATAATTGATGACGTATCTACCGTGGCCGTCATAATAATTTACTACGGAGAGAAGTTCGAAATTAGAAATTTTGATTCTCCATCGCCTTCGAATTTCCAGAAAGCGAACCTTTGAAATTTCGAAGTTTCGAAGCTTCGAAGGTTCTGTAACCGAAGCTTCGAAATGTTCGACCTTCGAAGGAAAGTTACAGCCCTAATAAGTAGCCTGCGGATCTTCATGCAAAATACAAAATGGTTGCATCGATCGCAAGACACATAAGCCAAATAAAAATTTCACTCTTATTTTGATGATCTTGTTGAGTTGAAACTGATACATGGCCTTAAAGTTTGTTAATACCTCAACTTTTTTAAATTGTGCGAACCCATTTTTGCCATGAATGCATACAATCCGCAGTATAATGATACAAGTTGACGGGATTCGCGTTCTCATTTCTCGATAATACAAAAATGGGGTATTTCAGTAGTCAAGAACGCTAGATAAAAGAACGATCTAGGGCGCTGTCACTCTCGAAAGTCCTACTTTTTCGATCACGAGGCGTAATTTGAATTATTTGGCAGCATGTAGCTACGAAGATAGCTAAATGCGCAGCTGTATGCTGACGAATAATGCAAATTAAGGTAAAGGTACCTTAAAGTAGTTGACTATGAACGAGTAATTGACCATTTTATAGAAAAACATAAAAAATAAGATTTTTATAAGCTGTACACTTTTGATGAAAGTGAATCTCGGATGCCATCCATCTGTTGATTAAATTTCTCTAACACTATTCTCTATGAACTTGCAACGTCTACTATGTTCCTCAATTAAACCTTTTATGGAATTGATTTGTTTTATTTCTTATTTCATTCTTTAATTATAATTTGTGCTGGAAATTGTTGAAACTAAATGATAGTAAAATGATTCCCAACATTATTGCTTTAACCCTCTTTCTAGTATAAGTGGTCAACTCTTAACGAATGGGAGGTCAATTACTAGATTTTTCATTTTCATGAGCGGTCAACTTCTGAAGCAATTACTGAATTTCTAAATATGTTTCTTAAATTTGTATAAGTAACCTTTTTTTCAAAAGTGGCCTTGGTACATAATTTACAAGACTTAAAGAGTGTCTTCAGACATCGACTCTCTAGTCAACTACTAGTGCCTTTACCTTACGCCTCGTAAACGAAAAAATAGGACTTTTCAGGGCGATACCGCCCTAGATCGATCTTTTATCTAGCGCTTTTTAGTCCAGCTTTTTGCAATTTCGGCACAGTGTACACTGTTAGAAAAATAACGCGGCTCGGCGTGTGTGTACACTGTACACGATACCCAAATAGATTGGAATAGAAACTTATACACACGATGTGTTAACGCCTCCTCTGTTGTACCACTCATCTATTCGTGGAGCCTGTGTTTAGCAGCTTCGAAATAACCTTTCATCGGGAAACTTGAATGAAACGAAGTTCCGTTCGGGCTTATAAGATTCCAGCGGATTATAAAAATAAATGCAGGTCATCTTATGAGTCGTTTTATAAAATAAACTGTTAGTGAAAAGAAATTTATACCTTTGGCGAGTTTTAACCAGAGATGAATTACATCGAATTAATTACGATATGTTTCGATAGGTTCTAGTTAAAAAATGAATCATGGAACTTACAAGGGAACATATTCAGGTGGAACAAACCAATCTTGATGAAACTTATGCGAGATGTATTGGGTTGGCAAGAAAGTAATTTCGGTATTTTGTGGTGAAATGAAACCGAATTTCTTTATTCAAGCGATGAACTTTAATCAATAAAATATTTTCTAATTCGTTTTGGCAAAGTATCATCGAACAAAAGGGAAAATATCTTATTTATTAAAATTCGTCGTTTAAATACAAAAATTGGGCTCTATTTCACCTTAAAATACCGAAATTACTTTCTTGCCAATCCAATAGTTCTTCGAAAAATATTTGACACGTATTTTCTTTTATTGGCAACCATCCAAAGGGGTGAAAACAGCCCTCAAAGTTCGCTGTCAGATCCATATTTTTTGAGACATTTTGGAAACCAGAGATCGAAAAATTGGATTTTTTTAAAAATTGTGTTTTTATTTTAATGGAGAATGTAGTAGTGCAAAAAATTTTAACAAAATATGTTCGTTCAAACAATGCATTAAAAATTTTATGTTTTCTTTCGGATTCTCTTATATATATCGTTAGTTAATTTTAATGTACACTATGTGTGATCTTTCATCCAAAATAGGGGATACTTGTTTTAGGATTTTCTTCTTTATTCTATTTAACAATATTTATGCATAATGAAATATGGGCTTGCACCTGGTGTGCGGGGGAAGGAATTCTGGCTTGTTTTACAGAAATACAAGAGTTTATTCTTAACATATTATTTAAACAAATGTCTTTTGTTAAAATTTTTTGCACAACTACGTTTCCAATTAGAAACACAAATTTAAAAAGAAAATCAATTGTTTTCGACCTTTGGTTTCTGAGATATCTCAGAAAATATGACTCTGACCACGAATTCTTTTAGGGCTGTTTTCACCCCTTCAAAGTGGATGATTGCCGATAAAAAAAATACGTGTCAAATATTTTTCGAAGAACTATATCTGACATGAGTTTCACAAAAATCGGTTTGTCTCATCTGAATAGGTTCCCTTGTTAGTAAAATTTATTCAATAACATATTTTCCACTCTGTTCTGTTCCTTTTCGACATAAGTTTCATCAAAATCGGTTCGTCTCATCTGAATAGGTTCCCTTGTTAGTAAAATTTATTCAATAACATATTTTCCACTCTGTTCTGTTCCTTTTCGACATAAGTTTCATCAAAATCGGTTTGTCTCATCTGAATAGGTTCCCTTGTTAGTAAAATTTATTCAATAACATATTTTCCACTCTGTTCTGTTCCTTTTCGACATAAGTTTCATCAAAATCGGTTCGTCTCATCTGAATAGGTTCCCTTGTTAATAAAATTTATTCAATAACATATTTTCCACTCTGTTCTGTTCCTTTTCGACATAAGTTTCATCAAAATCGGTTTGTCTCATCTGAATAGGTTCCCTTGTTAGTAAAATTTATTCAATAACATATTTTCCACTCTGTTCTGTTCCTTCTCGCCATTTTCGAGGTAACTTCTCGTGTTATCGAACAAACATATGAATAAATACCTTAATTATATCTTCGATCCGTAATTTGAAAACGCTGCGAACTTTCGTTCCCACCCAAGTTCTATGAAATATACAACTGAGCATTTTAAGGGTATTTTTGCAAATGTCACACTGTTGAAATAATATCGCTGAAAGTATTTTATCAAAATTTCGTTCCCGTTTCTTCCGGCCACGTTACTATCTCATAAAACGCGGTCTGTAGAAAAAAGCTTTCAGTGTTATTCCCAGTCTTTTCACTGCGCAACGTTTGAAACCTCTCCTGAACATTGCGCACAAATTCACCTAATCGATACGTCGACCGCTTATGAAGCTGCGAGTATCGGAGTTTTTGCGAAAGTTAAACAAAAAATAGCAAATGTTTATCTTCGAAACGATATCTCCGAGTCGTTTGAATTTGGTCATTTCCTATCTGTCTTTAAATTACTTGAAACGTCGCAACCTAGTACAATTATACAACGAAAAGCAACAAATTTTAACCGTGTTGCGTGAGACGTTGTAATCCATAGTATACGGAGAGATTTTGTTTTGATAAGTTAGATTTTGAAATTTAAAACATTAGAGATGATATACGTAAATTACGAAATATACATATGTACATTTTGCAGGCCTATTAGAGTATTAGTAAATCACTACAAAAGTATGTTTGGATGAATTATAATAATTTTTACAATAATACGATCCTGGTATAATAATACGAGTTAGAAATTAACTATGCAATATAGCATAATTAACAACAAGAATTAGTAAATCACTACAAAAGTATGTTTGGATGAATTATAATAATTTTTACAATAATACGATCCTGGTATAATAATACGAGTTAGAAATTAAATATGCAATATAGCATAATTAACAACAAGTTATCGCAAAGACAATTTAAAAAGAGTTTGGAGGTCCACTTCTTCCAACAGAAGATAACAAACGAGAAAGCCTACAACATCAAGAATTACTCGATTCGATATGCCGTGTTTATAGTTAATTAAAACTCAGAAATCAAACAACGCAGAGATTACAGAGGAACGCGTTTCAAATTCGCGCAAATTGTATGGACAAATGTTTACTCGGATTATTAAGTGTTTGCTCATGATGAATGTAAGCAGAGCAACGGCATTCGAAATCCGTTTTCGACTGAATAATTATTTATTGTTAACCATCAGCATTTGCAGGAAAGCAACAATGCTGCATGTTGAAAAATGTGGAACTCAGCAGAATTGTTACTAAACGCGGCATTAATATTTAATAACCATTTACAATGCCTAAAGTTTCCATGATATTGGAATAGAATAATTTTTGTATTTTAATGTGAAACCAGGCGTGAGTCCCAAAAATTAATTTTATTTCATAATTATTGAAATCATTACGCTGCTTACGTGGAAAGTGATTCGATAAATTTCTTTATCCAAGCACATATTGCAATAAAAATTGCACAGAATTTAAATAAATAGAACCTTGTCATTTTTATCAGCTAAAACATTTTAATCGCTTTTGGTGCTTGGTAGTTTTAGTGTTAAAAATAAGACTATAAGCGTTCTTTCATCGCACATCGATAATGGGCAGGAAAAATAGGCGAGAGAATACATAATTTAGTAGTAGCAGTGTGAAAGTGTTACCAAAATAAGCACACACCTAATAAATTTAAATTATTTACTGTAAAACTACCGATGTAGTAATTTGAAATTCGACTGGAGATTGTTTATGTTACCCAAACCAATATATCTTGATATATTTATTAGTTTTTTCATCGTCTCCCAAGTCATTTATATCAACAGTTAGAAAAACTGTTTTAATTCAGCCCACAGACTGAATATAAAAATTTGTTAATTAATACAAAATCTCATGGAGACAAATTACGTATACATATGTAATATACATATGACAACAACAACATATAACAAATGATGATCGCAAACCCTTTCAAACTGAACTTGTTTCCTTTTTTAATTCTTGTGATATCAGAATTAGCATATTTTGACTTCCACGAAAAAGGAACGTTTCATGTTTGATATCATTTCGAAGCGAGCAGCCCGGAGATAAAGCACGACGAAATTGTAAGGATGCGATATTTAAAGTTTCACGATTTTCTCGCATGCGATTGTACAAATGGCCGCACCGGTTTCTTACAATTTGTTGGCACGCGATAGGAACAACCAAACTTTTGCGAACTTTATATCTAATGAGATTTAATTGTCCGAAGTGATAAGATTCATTTACGACTAAACCTTTATCATTCTTTACAAAAAATCTTTCCACTTTTTCTGATAGAAATCAACAAATAGGAAAGACTTAATATCGTTCAAGAATAATTGCAAATCAAACGGTGAACATAATGTTCGGATAATTATGTAATAGTAATATTTTCGTATGAGATGCAGATGTCTTAAATGTAGATAATGTTAAATAATGTTAAAAAATTAAAGATTACATTAAATTAAACAATGTTTAAGACTGTCCATTTGTAAGAGAATTATTACCCTCGTGCTATGCATTTATTGCAGTAAATCATACATTTTTATAAGCATTATTTACATACATTTATTATTGTATCTTATGATGTACAAAGTTGATGGAACACCTTATGCATTATAGGAGTGAGTTTTCTAATGAATACTGGTCACCTAGATCGTACCGGCTCATCTTTTTGGTAACCAATTAATGTTTGCGACTTCTAGTGATAAAAATATAAAGCGTTTATGGAGTTGATAATATGTATACTAAATATTATACTGTGTTGTGAAGAAGTACGCGATACAGTTTTATCAGTGCTTTTCCGCCGCAAGTACTGTCTCCCAATTTGTATTAAATGCTTCCTATGTGGCCCAAATATTAAAGGCACAGGTCTATAAAACGTATTTTTTAAATTTTCAAAATAGGCCTACATAAAAAAGTTGTAAAATGCAACTTTTAGTATTTTGTCTACAACTCCGATCAATTGCAATTTTTGAAAAAATGTTTTTCCACATTCTGTAGCAAACTAATTGCTCTAGCTTCCCAAAAAAATTCAAATCGTATAATACGATATTTAAAAAGTTATCGCCATTTTAAGAGTGTGCCAATACTTTTTTTACCCACTGTAGTTCCAACTTATTTCACATTTTCGAATTGATTCCACCTATTTCGTAGAAACGACCAACTGTGGCGGAGTTTCGGTAAAATTTCGCCCCTCCGGAAGCTATCACAGAGTCTCGCAATTTCATCCTTCGAGGTCTTTTAACGGCGAAACTTCTCCTCTCGAAACTGCTTAGAGTTTGTACCGCGAGAACAGAGAACGGGAACAGGCTCTTCGCATTTTTCACCGCGCTGAAAATTACTCTATCGAACGGAGCCGCTGAAAATGACCGGTCTACCACTTCTAACGTTTCGGAGTTTACATGTAGTACGTCGGCCCGGTGAATTATTACGCAGGGTTCACGTGGCTTCGACACTCGAACGCCCAAAGGGAGACAGACAGGGAAAAGGACAGAGAAAGAGAAAGTGGAAGAGAGAGAGAGAGAAAGAGTAAGAGTGGAGGAGACGAAACGTGAAACAGAGACAGAAGTGCACAGCAAAGGCAGCATCTGCCCGGGATGCATTCGGTGCTGATAGCTTTGTCGGCTTCTCGCTCGTACACGCTCCTACGCGCTGAGCCGCTTAAGAGGCCTCCTCTTCATCCTCTTCCTCCTTCTCTTCCGATGGCAACACTTCACAAAGGAGCATTATACATACATATATGGGCGAAACGTGTGTACACTGAGAAATACATACATATACATATGGGGTGTATGGAACTTGGATGGCAGAAACCATTGATCGGAATAAAAGAGGAATCTTAAAACACGTGTAAACGTCGCGAAGATTCTCTCACCGCAGTAGCTAAATGAGAGACTCTGTAATGTCTCGATACACGGTCGCTCACAGTAATACTACCAATTTTAAAACCACAGTGCGTATTTTCTTTTACATTATCGCACTGGAAACACCGATGTCGTGGTTGTCGACTTTGAATTTTAAGCGGAAATAAATTGGAAATTCTCAGTTGGAAACGAATCGATAAGAAATAGAATAGAACTTTTTAAGATATAGCGACTCCCATCAATATTTGGACGCTCTAAAGAAAACGATAATTGTTTTACCATAGACATATACTATTTCAACTTTTGTGGGAAGCTAGAGCAAATAGTTCGCTACAGAAAGTGAAAAAAATTTTTCAAAAATTGCAATTGATCAGAATTGTAAAAAAAATACTAAAAGTTGCATTTTAGAACTTTTTTTTGTAGGCCTATATTGAAAATTTAAAAAACAGTACACAGTAATATTCGGCCAATTTTAAAAACCACAGTGCGTATTTTTTTTACATTATCGCACTGGAAACACCAATGTCGTGGTTGTCAACTGAATCGATAAGAAAAAGAATAAAACTTTTTAAGATACAGCAACTCCCATCAATATTCAGACGCTCTCAAAAAACGATAACTGTTTTAACATAGAAATATGCTATTTCAATTTTTGTGGGAAGCTAGAGCAAATAGTTTGCTACAGAAAGTGAAAAAAAATTTTGTCAAAAATTGCAATTGATCAGAAGTGTAGAAAAAATACTAGAACTTGCATTTTACAACTTTTTTTTGTGGGCCTATATTGAAAATTTAAAAAACAGTACACAGTAATATTCGGCCAATTTTAAAAACCACAGTGCGTATTTTTTCTACATTATCGCACGGGAAACACCAATGTCGTAGTTGTCAACTGAATCGATAAGAAATAGAATAAAACTTTTTAAGATACAGCGACTCCCATCAATATTTGGACGCTCCAAAAAAACGATAATTGTTTTAACATAGAAATATACTATTTCAATTTTTGTGGGAAGCTAGAGCAAATAATTTGCTACAACATGTGAAAAAAAATTTCAAAAATTGCAATTGATCAGAAGTGTAGACAAAATACTAAAAGCTGCATTTTACAACTTTTTTTTGTGGGCCTATATTGAAAATTTAAAAACAGTACACAGTAATATTCGACCAATTTTAAAACCACAGTGCGTATTTTTTCACATTATCACACTGGAAACACCAATTTCGTGGTTATCAACTTTGTTTCTAAACGAAAATAAAGTTGAAATTCTCAGTTGGAAACGAATCGATAAGAAATAGAATCAAACTTATCAACTTTGTTTCTAAACAGAAATAAAGTTGAAATTCTCAGTTGGAAACGAATCGATAAGAAATAGAATCAAACTTTTTGAGATACAGTGACTCCCATCAATATTCAGACGCTCTCAAAAAAACGATAACTGTTTTAACATAGAAATATACTATTTCAACATTTGTGGAAAGCTAGAGCAAATAATTTGCTAGAAGATGCGAAAAAAAATTTTGTCAAGAATTGCAATTGATCAGAATTGTAGAAAAAATACATGATGATACTCTAATGATTTACTAACGCAGCCAACTTTTGTTCCAACTCAATAAATTAATTAAGCGAGACAGCAATAGATGTACAATTTACAATAGAACTACAAATACGAATTATATTCATTCACTGAACAGTAAAATATCGCTTACATATACAGTTAAATCCATTCAACATTTTACAAAAATTGTCTCGTTTCGAAACTCATTAAAAGATGTGGAAACGAACGACGGTCTATAGTCCTAGTTTCTTACACCTGCCGATGAGTGGAACAACTTTTCACCGTTGATAAAATACTCGCATGCCATTATTACCTATTTATTGTTGGTCGACCAAGGATGAGTGTTCCAATCGCTTAGAATCGTATAAAACGTGTAAGTGGAAACTGCAATTCAGTTTAATAATGTTTTTATGCAACTGTTAAGTGAGTGGTGTTCATTAGAGGAAATGTAACGTTTGCTAACTTCTGACTTTGTACATTAGTCTATATGTAAATTCGTCTAAACATATTGATACGGACAAAATTTGCAACGTAGAGATATTAGGTGTGCAAATAAGTATCAGGGGTAATTAGGTTTAAAATATATTTAATATTAATCTCGAATATAAATCAGCTAATTAAATAAAATCTTTTTGTCGTGTAAGGATTATAAATACTTAATTTCATGTGAAATGTAATTCGAATTTTTAGATATCTAGTTTTTCTAGAGATTAATTTAATTCATATATTTCTAATATTTAGTACACATACTTGGTATATTTAGTATATACATATGAATATAAATAATTTAAGGAATAAACTTTAAATAAATTTAAATTTAAATTCTATAAAATTCAAGATCATTACATAAAATGTAATAAGAACTTATTTGCACACCGAATACCTCTAAATTGCAAATTTGATTCATACAATTGTGTTTTTCTGCACAATCCTTGTTGCGTCTGGGTCGGATTTTCGTGGAGCAACTCCTCTAATTCAATTAAATCTTCGGTACCAGTTTTTCCATGTGAGATACAAGCCATTTAGTAGGTTTAACAACTGATTTCCTAAGCTGGAACGCAAAGAGTAAGCAGTGACGCAAATGATGCTTCTAGCACCGCCATGTTGTTTGAAATTGTTGCACAGGACTGGAAACTCTTAGAGCGCTTGTCACGACTCTTCTTAAAACTAAGAACAACACTCTTTCAGACGACAGTAAAATCCGGAAGTAATTGAAATTCAGTCAGAGGTTATGATCATAGAAAAAAAACGAGAAGTAACTTATTTGCACACCTCGTAAAAATGATCTGTAATTGAACTGTGCTCTACTTGATTGTTCTAACCTGTTGAATACATGGTTGAACTCATTTACACTATAGTGGAATTAATTCTGGACACTTTTAAATTTTTACTTAAATTTCGCATTTATTCAAATTATTTAACATATGATCATTTATATTTTACATTCTGATAATTGTTTTATAATTTTAAGTAAAAAGACCATTCACAGCCATACTTTTAATATACAATAAAAATTACAATTTCAACACGTTTCGAGGTGTTCGAAGCCATTTCAGTAATTATTCACACTTTTCAAAACTTTAATAAGGTCCTCACTTCTGAAAACGCAATGTCTGTTGTTACAATGAACCCATGCATCCTGTAATTGACTAATTCACATCATGCGACGTTTCGTGTTGCCAGTCGAAAAAAACAAAAGTAACAACACAGTTTAGATTTTTTTAAATTAAAAATTTTAACTATTTACGAACCAAATCATGTGGAAGTATAAACAGTAGACACAGATTACAATAAAAATATCACGATATCAATTTAGCATAGGAGAATATACATTTTTAGCACAAATATGAAATAAAGAATGTCTTTATTCAAAGTTCCAAAATTAATTCCACCAGTGTGTATTAAAGGAGATCCTGCATGCGCCGAGATGTCGTCAGACCTCTTCTCAAGCGAAATTTTGCGAGAGGAGCGTGACGTTCTTCAGGAGTGCGGCGTGACATTGGCCAGGATTAACATTTTGCACACGGCCTGAGCGTGTTTTGCATTTGCCGTTGATCTGCAACCTTTTCTTCGTCTTTGCTGCATGTAGCGCAGATCTTTTTTCACCGATCGCATAATTATTACCCACTCCTCTAATTAACACATTAGCAGTCGAGACCATTAAGCTCGGTACTTATCGAAAACCATAACTTTTCTTAACACTTACAATAAATACTCGTTTTTAAGAACGAATCACTGTCACTTCTTTCGTTCGAAAATCGCTCTAAGGTTAATTAGACTCGCGGCACTTGTTCGTATCTCTGCAACTATGTGTGATTTATTAACTTGTTATTTCAAATCATCGTGACCCACTTACGCTGGGTATTATGAAACTGACACTTCAGTTACACGTTCGATTTTCGAAAAAATGTTCAACCTGTTAACCGAGAAGGGTTTGACATAACCTGTCGTCTGCATTCCTTCGCAACCTTTTAGTATTTCACATTTTCTTATTTGCTTCCTGAGAACTTTCATCATTTTAACGCTATCGCGACATTTTTAGCTCGTTTCGAATAATTTGTTTTATTTCGTTGACGGATGATACTTCGTTTTAATATTTCATCGTTAGTCTGCGGATCTTGACGCATTTGGGGCTGTTGCAAATTTTCGAAAAATGCTGGGATATAAGATAGGACAGTGTTCGGAACGATTTTAATTTATTTCAGTTCTAAAACGGCTACTGCACTACGGAAAGTAAGATTTCATTTGATTCGAGTCTCTTCAGATTCGTCTAGAAAAATTGCAAATTGCTTAAACATCCGCACTCTAGTTTTAACTTCTCGGATGTCATGATGATCAAATATTATTATACAACAGACACTGTATTATACAATGTACGATAGTATGGTCTATGCAAAATACATAGAAGATTAACCCGTCGCATTGACTCAGAATCACCACTATTGTTTAAAGAACCACAAATATTGCTGTACTATTATCCACAATATTGTTCATATTATTAAATATGTTTACGTATATTCATTTCATATGTATACAATGAAGAAAATCATATAGAATGGAATTATTCTAGGCCAAGAAAAAAATGTTTAATATTCGAGTTGAAATAGCTCCAAGTGCAAAGGGTTAATTTGACAGATCCGTGTATAAATGCATAAATTAGAAGTCGTTGAAACTGCAATGGTCTTTTGATTAATTTTGGGTGTATAGTAAATAAATAAATAAAGAAATAGATTGTAACGATTGTGGTGCAACGAGTAAGTGCAAAGGGTTAATTTGATAAATCCGTGTATACATGTATTAGAAATCGTAGAAACTGCAATGCTTTTCATATTAATCTCGACTGCATAGTAAATAAATAAATAGATTGTTAAGATTAAAGTATAAACGAGTAAATGCAAAGTGTTAATTTGACAGATACGTGTATAAATACGTATATTAGCAATCGTTAAAACTGCAGACGTTTTCTTATTTATCTGAGGTATATAGTATGCATGTAATTAATATCATAATTAAATACCTAAATTGTAAAGCTTGTGGTGCAACGAGTAAGTGCAAAGGGTTAATTTGACAAATCTGTGTGTACTTATGTGTGTATTAGGAGTCGTTCAAACTGCAGTGCTTTTCTTATTAATCTGAGATACACAGTAAATAGATAACTAAATACCTAAATTGTAAAGATTGTGGTATAACGAGTAAGTGCAAAGGGTTAATTTGACAAATCTGTGTATACATGTGTATATTAGGAGTCGTTGAATCTGCAGTGGTTTTCTTATTTACCTGAGGTATACATATAGTATATGTAGAGTAGTATAGTATATAGTATATAATAATTAAATACCTAAATTGTAAAGATTGTGGTGCAACGAGTAAGTGCAAAGGGTTAATTTGCCAAATCTGTGTATACATGTGTATATTAGGAGTCGTTGAATCTGCAGTGGTTTTCTTATTTACTTGAGGTATATATATAGTATATGTAGGGTAATATAGTATAGAATATATAATAATTAGATATCTAAATTATAAAGATTGTGGTGCAACGAGTAAATGCAAAGGGTTAATTTGACAAATCTGTGTATACATGTGTATATTAGTAGTCGTTGAAACTGCAGTTGTTTTCTTATTTACTTGAGGTATACATATAGTACATGTAGAGTAGTATAGTATAAAGTATATAATAACTAAATATCTAAATTGTAAAAATTGTGGTGCAACGAGTAAGTGCAAAGGGTTAATTTAATAAATTTGTGTGTACTTATGTATATGTATTAGGAGTCGTTCAAACTGCAGTGGTTTTCTTATTTACCTGAGGTATACATATAGTACATGTAGAATAGTATAGTATATAGTATATAATAATTACATACCTAAATTGTAAAAATTGTGGTGCAACGAGTAAGTGCAAAGGGTTAATTTAATAAATCTGTGTGTACTTATGTGTGTGTGTTAGGAGTCGTTGAAACTGTAGTGCTCTTCTTATTAATCTTGGGTGTGTAGTAAATAAATAAATAAATACATCGTAAAAATCGTAGAATAAAGAGTAACTGCAAAAAGCTGAAAAGAAAGTGAACATTTCCCCACGGTGAATGGAGCGCACGGAGATTTGCTCGTGTTTGACCGTCTTTTCGAATAATATGGATTAGCTAATGCAAGATCGGCGAACCGCAAAAGATTGTCCTTTTTCGGTCGGCGAATCACGCTTGACCACTTCGAGGCTGCTCTTTTACCGTAACTCTCTTTCACGTGATTTTCATGGGGGAATTTCTGCTTGAACTGTGTGATGCCACGCGTTCCATCGAATGCCACGGGTACAAGGCAAAGTGACCATTGTCAGTCGAAATCGCGTTCCGGTAGCTTCACCTGTGAACAATAATTCCAGGATTATTGCAACAATCCGGGTTCGTATATTAACGCGCAACAAAAATCATTTTTCTACCATTCATAAATATAAAACAATTAAATAAATAATTGAAACGGGGATTATAATCGTGGTACAGCAGAAGTAGGGTAACCGTACCGATTACTGCTGTATCATGTTTCGATTGTGCATTATTTTAACTCATAAATTATTTTAACTTATAAATGTTTAGTAATTGATTAGCACCGACGCGTAGAATAATATAAAATATTTTGAATAATGGTGCAGCAATTTTTAGTGGCGCCTCTCCAGCAATTACCATTCGACTCTTATGGGTTTAATGTTCTTCCTAATTGATCATGAAATAATGATATGTGTAAGCATTTGATGTGTTCTGAATACAAAAAAAATTGGTGGCCCACAAAACCTAACACAACGTTAGAAAATATTAACATTAAAAATCGATAACAGTCTGTACGTATTACTGCGGACGAAATAGAGCCGTGTACCAATTACCGCGTACCCATTACTGCGGATTACTGCAGACAATTTTATAATCGAAATAAATCAAAGCTGCCGACAAAGCAGCGCGCGAGATCCGACCCTGAAAGTCGCTCAAACATTTCAATCGATTGAGTTTTTCCTCTTCTTAATCGGATAGACAAATAAAGAAGATACAGTGACTATCGTTATTGGGTAATGTTCTCCCCTGATACCGACGTCGATCAGAATACTTCCGACGAAGATGCACATTATTGAGTACGTCGATCTGCCACGTTCCCGGTGTATGTATAATTCCATTCATTTTCACAGATTCTTTTTACACCGATTTCATGAATTCCCTCTCTCGTTAGACTGTCTGGACGATCAATGTTTCATGCATTCGTCTCTGTCTACCAGATCTGCTGCAACACGCGGCCGAATGCGATTAAAAAATGACGACGCGCGTCTTTTTTTATCAGCCGGCCTTATTTTTACCTCGAACACACCATTCCCGACCGTGAAACTCTGTCGCCAAAGGGAAACCGCGGTTATTTTTGCAAGGAACTCTATTATCGTATTTATGCCAGTTTGGTTCTTTATTTTCGACCCGTATAGTGATTCAGCAATTGGTCGGGAACAAATCCATTCAAACGATTACCGAGAACATGTGAATGATAGTACGCCTCTTCCAACGCATATAGTGGATACAAAAAGTAATTCAACACTAAATTTCCGATTCCGCCAAAATTGTTAATGTTTCTCCTGTGATTATTCTGTAAAACACAATCGTACCGAATTGAATTTGGACTCATTTTAAAGCTTTTAACGATTTAAAGGATTAACGAGAACATGTGAATGATAGGACACCTCTTCGAACGCACACAGTGGACCCAAAAAGTAATTCAACACTAAATTTCCGATTCTCCACAAATTGTTAATATTTTTCCTGTAGACATTTTGTCAACAGTAATCGCACAGAATTGAATTTGTATTCATTTTAAAAGGATTTCCGAGAACATGTGAATAATAGTACCCCTCTTCGAACGCACACAGTGGACCCAAAAAATAATTCAACACTAAATTTTCGATTCTCCACAAATTGTTAATATTTTTCCTGTAGACATTTTGTCAACAGTAATCGCACAGAATTGAATTTGGATTCATTTTAAAAGGATTTCCGAGAACATGTGAACAATAGTACACCTCTTCGAACGCACACAGTAGACCCAAAAAGTAATTCAACACTAAATTTCCGATTCTCCACAAATTGTTAATATTTTTCCTGTAGACATTTTGTCAACAGTAATCGCACAGAATTGAATTTGGATTCATTTTAAAAGGATTTCCGAGAACATGTGAACAATAGTACACCTCTTCGAACGCACACAGTGGACCCAAAAAATAATTCAACACTAAATTTTCGATTCTCCACAAATTGTTAATATTTTTCCTGTGATTATTCTGTAAAAAACAATAGTACTGAATTGAATTTGGATTCATTTTAAAAGGATTTCCGAGAACATGTGAATAATAGTACTTCTCTTCGAACGCACACGGTGGACCCAAAAAGTAATTCAACACGAAATTTCTGATTCCAAAAAAATTGTTAATATTTTTCCTGTAGACATTTTGTCAACAGTAATCGCACAGAATTGAATTTGGATTCATTTTAAAAGGATTTCCGAGAACATGTGAATAATAGTACTTCTCTTCGAACGCACACAGTAGACCCAAAAAATAATTCAACACTAAATTTCCGATTCCGCACAAATTGTTAATACTTTTCCTGTGATTATTCTGTAAAACACAATCGTACCGATTTGAATTTGGACTCATTTTAAAGCTTTTAACGATTTAAAGGATTAACAAGAACATGTGAATGATAGGACACCTTTTTGAACGCACACAGTGGACCCAAAAAGTAATTCAACACTAAATTTCCGATTCTCCACAAATTGTTAATATTTTTCCTGTAGACATTTTGTCAACAGTAATCGCACAGAATTGAATTTGGATTCATTTTAAAAGGATTTCCGAGAACATGTGAACAATAGTACACCTCTTCGAACGCACACAGTGGACCCAAAAAATAATTCAACACTAAATTTTCGATTCTCCACAAATTGTTAATATTTTTCCTGTGATTATTCTGTAAAAAACAATCGTACTGAATTGAATTTGGACTCATTTTAAAGCTTTTAACGATTTAAAGGATTAACGAGAACATGTGAATGATAGGACACCTCTTCGAACGCACACGGTGGACCCAAAAAATAATTCAACACTAAATTTCCGATTCTCCACAAATTGTTAATATTTTTCCTGTAGACATTTTGTCAACAGTAATCACACAGAATTGAATTTGGATTCATTTTAAAAGGATTTCCGAGAACATGTGAACAATAGTACACCTCTTCGAACGCACACAGTGGACCCAAAAAATAATTCAACACTAAATTTCCGATTCTGCACAAATTGTTAATATTTTTCCTGTAGACATTTTGTCAACAGTAATCGTACAGAATTGAATTTGAACTAATTTTTAAAGCTTTTAACGATTCAAAGGATTACCGAGGACATGTGAATAATGTTACACCTCTTCGAATGCGTACATTATATCTTTTAACAGTTCACCCTAGAAATAAAAGTATAAATTTTATCGACTATTCCGTGGAAACTCACCACTTCGCGTCCACGCGATTCTCCGACTCTGCCTCCTTCAACGACTTCGGAGAACCTGTTGTCTCGGACGCGTTAGTTTGTTCCTTCTTTCGATTTTTTCTTTTAAATTTCCTTTTGTTTAATGTGCTCGTCGTTTTTCGGTTTGCCGAGGCAGGTATGGACGGATGGAGATGCCAGAGTTTTTGTTTCGCCGCAGCTTTTTTTCTGCCCGATCATTCGGGATATTTCACTGCTTTATCGATTTGCCGTGCTTCCAGTTACGTTCAACTCTTTGTCTCATAGGCTCTTGAACACGCCTCAACTATGTGCATACACACTACCGTCCGCAAGTATTTGACCACCTTCGGTTTATCGAAAATATACACAATATACATATTTGAAAAAATAAGGCATCGCTGTGTAACAAACGTTAAATTCTTCTCGATCGAAAATTAGTAATATAATAAATTGAATGATATCGGCGCTGGGTTCGATCGAACCATTCAATTTATTATATCCCTATGTAACGTTTGCCACGGTATTTCTTTTACACACTCGCGTAAGAGTAACAATTAATAATACAGACAATGTTCAACACCAATTACTGTCAATGAAAAGATAATAAGAGAAAATTGAACGAAAACTGGTGGAGCGAACACACTCAAGTATGGTAGTTTCAAGTGTCTCTCCGCTCTACCTGTTTACTATTTCCAGGAAGAAACATTAAAAAAGCTTGTTGCTAGATTGCCTCGATATGTAAACGCCGTCGTTGCCCAGCGAGGTGAATATATTGATAAACAAAGTATTAGGTTTTTTTTTATTATGCTATGAAACCACACATGGGATTATTAGCAACATGTACATACCTGTGCATGGTAACATTACAATGACAACTTATATACTAGGATAAGTAACGTAATTAACAATTCCAATATAACGCTATAGATACAAACAGTGAGATTTAAAATCTGTAGCCGTAGAAAAATTTCTTTCATTTTGTGTGGATGTTGACTTTATTGTATATAGAACATCCAAAAGTTGCTGCTAAAGATTCATTTCCGTAAATACGTTATAAAATCAATGAGACGAACGAGTATTTCTTGATGAGAAATAAATAAGAATTTCCTAAAATATATTATAAAATAAATGAGAATTTCCTAAAATATATTATAAAATAAATGAGAATTTCCTAAAATATGTTATAAAATAAATGAGAATTTCCTAAAATATGTTATAAAATAAATGAGACTTTTCCTAAAATACGTTATAAAATAAATGAGACTTTTCCTAAAATACGTTATAAAATAAATGAGAATTTCCTAAAATATGTTATAAAATAAATGAAACTTTTCCTAAAATACGTTATAAAATAAATGAGAATTTCCTAAAATATGTTATAAAATAAATGAGACTTTTCCTGAAATATGTTATAAAATAAATGAGAATTTCCTAAAATATGTTATAAAATAATTGAGACTTTTCCTAAAATACGTTATAAAATAAATGAGAATTTCCTAAAATATGTTATAAAATAAATGAGACTTTTCCTAAAATACGTTATAAAATAAATGAGAATTTCCTAAAATATGTTATAAAATAAATGAGAATTTTCTAAAATATGTTATAAAATAAATGAGACTTTTCCTAAAATACGTTATAAAATAAATGAGAATTTCCTAAAATATGTTATAAAATAAATGAGACTTTTCCTGAAATATATTATAAAATAAATGAGAATTTCCTAAAATATGTTATAAAATAAATGAAACTTTTCCTAAAATACGTTATAAAATAAATGAGAATTTCCTAAAATATGTTATAAAATAAATGAGACTTTTCCTAAAATACGTTATAAAATAAATGAGAATTTCCTAAAATATGTTATAAAATAAACGAGACTTTTCCTGAAATACGTTATAAAATAAATGAGAATTTCCTAAAATACGTTATAAAATAAATTAGAATTTCCTAAAATATGTTATAAAATAAACGAAACTTTTCCTACATTTAAATTTCTTGAGAAGTACCGTAACTTCTCGAGAAATGACAAATAACCGATTATAAAATTTCTCGAGATATTCTCGAGAAGGAACGCTACGTGCGCCGATAACATAAAAAGTTTAAAATCACTTAATAATATATATTATGGTTCAAATTACAACCGAAACGTGGAATTGATTATCAATTATCAAAATTGCTTAGTTCTCATTGATCGAACCGTAGCGCCGAGATCATTTAACATTTGTTTAAAACAATAATACGATCGAGAAAAAATAGTTTATTTATAATGTATAAAATACTGCGAATAATGCTGCAGCAATTGTAATTGGTGACTCTGAGTCGCCACTGGAGTGCTAAGGCTTAATACCCTACAATGCAGCAATGTCAATTCGAAATGTTTCATTTACCCGCCGCTGTGTTTAATAACACGAAATTTTTTTTAACGAATTCCGTCTATTTTCTAGAAACGACCCACCGTGTGATACAGGGCGGTCGACTCGCGAACAGATTTAGGCACGGTAGACGGTTAAACGCGTAACATCTTTCGGTGGCTGTTCCATCGGGTATATCGAGTTGTAGACGGATGCGGAGCGAAGGGGGTGATATCGCGAGAGCTGGAGAATCGGCTGGCTGGCGTTGGTAGACGTAGAGAGAAGGCGGACTAGAGAGAGGGAGCGGAATCGACGGGAGTAAGAGGCGAAATAAAAGAAGGAGGAGAGGGTAGGTACGAATCGATTAGGTCTGTCGGCCATTTTGTTGGCGGCTCGAGCCGGCCAAGTGTCCCACAGCTGCCCCCAGGAGGCGTGGAAGCGACAGAGTCGACTCCGCCGGGAGAACGAATGGTTCGACGTCGGCGTGGAAACGAGCCTCGGATCCTCGCCACCGGATAGGACGTGGTTGGGAGCTGTAGAGGTGGTGGCAACCGACCTCGGAGTGGGGTCGAAAAGGTCGACCTCGGAGGTGGGGGGACCACGGGTGGTTAGGTTGGGTACTATAGGAGCCTGACCGGCAGTCAGTGCCTCCCAGGGCCCCGCGCCGTCAGTTTCGTTGGTGTTGTGTCGTGTAACGTGTCCTCTCTTTCTCTCTTTTTTCTCTCTTTCTTTCTCTCTCCTCCTCGAACCCTCTCCTTCTCTCCTTTCCACCCCTTTTCCCTTCGGTTCCCGAACCTCTTTTTTTTTTTATTTCGATTCGTTACCACCACGATCAACGCGCCGGTCCCACTCGAGCAGTGATAAGGGAATAATTGTACACGCGCGCGCGACTTTCGACGGTCCTTTCGGTGACGGATGGTGCGTGGCCGGGAACCCGAGAGCAGGGTCACGGGTCCCCGAATCGAACTGTCCTGGTGCTGCGATCCTCCAACGAAGAGGAGCCTGGATTCAGTCTGGGATCGAAGAGATCGATGAGCTACTCCGGCCTGCGGCTAGCCGGTTGGAATACAGGATCGCGAGGACCAAGGATCTGCGCAGGGACGCGCGAAGAACGTGCAGGATCGATTAGCTTGGGAATATCGTATCAGGTCCGCTCGAGACTATCTCAGCCGTCAGCTAGACGTTTGGATTAACGCGGGTGACAGTACTCGCTCGAGGATCCAGGATTACCGTTCTCACCGGGAAACCAACGAGACTCCTCGCGGGGTCGTGGAAAACAGTTTGCAACGCGAATCCTTGCTCCCCGCGGACCCAAAGCGTACGAGAGTCCAGCGGAGCACTCGCGGAGGACGACGGCCGCCCGGAAGGCCGCAAAATGGCGTGGGTTCCGGTGAACTATCGCTCGAAGCGTGAAACTCGCTGACACCGTGCTGATTCCGGCGTGAACGCATGCGTGCGCGAATCCGAAAACCTGCGATGAACGTGAACAGATCGAAACGCCCGCGACCAGTAGCGAATTCCGTGCAACCGACGAGATAGCCGTGAACCGTGTCCGACTCGAGCAGTCTCCCTGTTCGGGAACACGAAAGGGGACCATCATCGGCCAGCTCGAATTCGACGAGCGACCATCAGTGAAAATCGGGAAACCTCGGCGAACATTCAAGAACATCCTTACCGAGTTTCCCTCGTGACAAGGATAAGGTGACTCGGTTGTGCTCCGGAAAGGTGTGCGGCTAGGTTCCATAGAAAAGTAGCCGAGACTGTCTACATGAACTGTGATCGTTGGTTCGTTTCGGTACCGTGTTCTCTGATTCAGTTCTATTTTCTGTGAACTCTGTGAAGAAGAAGAAGGGTTCGAGGTGTGCTGTTCACCCCGAGGTCACGGTTTTGTCAGGTTACAGAGAAAACGTCAGTACGACCTACGGTCGTACTTGGCGCGAAGGCCTCAAGATTGCTCGAAAATCGTCGAAGGAGGTGCGAAGGGCTGGAAGAGCGATGGAAATCGGAGGTGCGGCGATGCAGAGGATGGGCACTGCCGGGGGGCCCGGGCCCCTCAGCCTTCAGGGCCCTCCAAGGTCAGTGAAAATCTCACCCGTTAACATACAGGACGAGCCCGGTGACCTCACTTCCCAAAGTACGTATAACGTCCACTCATTCTTTCCTAGATTTTCGCCTAACTCTTTGGGGTCAGGTGGGTTTGAAACTGCCCCACCTTTTGCTTGCAAGGGACCTATTCAGGTGAGACGAACCGATTTTGATGAAACTTATGTCGGATATAGTTGTTCGATAAATATTTGACACGTGTTTTTTTTTATCGGCAACCATCCACTTTGAAGGGGTGAAAACAACCCTCAAAATTCGTGGTCGGAGTCATATTTTCTGAGACATCTCGGAAAGTCGAAAAAAATTGATTTTCTTTTTACATTGTGTGTTTTTAAGCAAAATTAAAACGTTTTCGGAGCATTGGTTCGATCAAATGTTACTATTTACACAATTTGCAAAATAGGCACAATAATTTGTCTCGACGTTTCGATCTCAATTTAGATCATTATCAAGAGAATACCAAAAAATATATATTGTGTCTGTAATAGAAATTAACAAAACATTAATCATTGCATTTAAGCCAAAACAAATGATTAATGTTTTGTTAATTTCCATTACAGACACAATATATATGTTTTGGTATTCTCTTGATAATGATCTAAATTGAGATCGAAACGTCGAGACAAATTATTGTGCCTATTTTGCAAATTGTGTAAATAGTAACATTTGATCGAACCAATGCGCCGAAAACGTTTTAATTTTGCTTAAAGCTTCATACGATCGCTATAATTTGACGGCTATTGTGTGTTTTTAATGGGGAACGTAGTTGTGCAAAAATTTTAACGAGACATTTGTTTAAATAATGTGTTAAAAATAAACGCTTGTATTTCTGTAAAACAAGTCGGAATTCCTTCCTCCTGCGCACCAGGTGCAAGACTATCTTTCATTACGCATGAATATTGTTAAATGGAAAAAAGAAGAAAATCCTAAAACATGTATCCCCTATTTAGGATCAAAGATAAAACATAAACTTTTTAATGTATTGTTTGAACGAGCATATTTTGTTAAAATTTTTTGCCCTACTACATTCTCCATTAAAAGAGAAACACAATCTTTAAAAAAATCAAATTTTTCGATCTCTGGTTTCCAAAATGTCTGAAAAAATCTGACAGCGAACTTCGAGGGCTGTTTTCACCCCTTCAAAGTGGATGGTTGCCGATAAAGGAAAATACGTGTCAAATATTTTTCGAAGAACTACATCTCGCATAAGTTTCATCAAGATTGGTTTGTTTCACCTGAATATGTTCGTTAGCTTTTCATGCATAGTGGGATACATTTTAACCCACCTCGGAAAATTGAAGTTATACTGATGTTAAAAGCAATTCTACTTGGCTTTTTATCTTGTTAAATCGCGTGCCTCAAAGAGTTAACTCGTTTTCACCCTCGGACGACGGATGGTTTTCGCGTTTCGGCAGCGACGACGCCAGCGGTCCAGCAAGCCGATCTGGCAGTTCATTCACACTTTAGCACTGTTTGGAAGTTTAATAGCATAACAATAGATCGTTAGATTCGTTGAATTGTTAGATTTACTGCAGTTGGAGGCCGAGAATCTTGAAAAATGCAATTTTTACCATCCTTAAACTTTGCAGCTCATTGAGACGTCGACCGATTTTGATGAAATATTCAGAATACGTTTGATCGATGCAGATCTACGAAAGTTGTTTTCTAAATTTTCCATACAAACCCGCGTTAGAACGTTGCAACATGCAACTTTCAGTCATTTCTCTGGAATTCCGACAGCTTGCAATTTTCTTTAAATGTTTCACGTCGTATAGCAAACCAATCTAACTTCTTAAAAAATTTCAAATCATATGGCGCAATATTTCTAAAATTATCGTCTTCATAAGAGTGCTCGAATAATAGCGAGAGTCACTGTCGCGATCCTCTTAGCCCTCGAATAACAGACGATTCTTATTTTATAATTGACAATGCTTAGGACCGTTCACAGTTCTAATGAATAATTTTTAAAAATTCACTTCTGATAATATTTCATGTAGACATTAGTATTTCCGATATCCTCGATGCAACAGCTTTTCATTTAGCTGAAGAGTAACCTGTACATCATACAACTGGTGTCACAATTTTTACTTTATAATCATTGCAATTGCAAGGATAATTCCATTCGAAATTATTCAATGAATTTCTTCATTCAGGCATCTGTTCTTATAAAAATTGCTGGACATTTAAGTAAATTCAGTGTTGTCATTTTTATAAGACAATGTATAGCAGTCGCCTGTATTATTGGTAGTCACTCTATGTAACATTCTCGATCACGTAGCTTACTTAAAAACAGACAAATTAATTGTACACTCTTCACCATCTAAAGTCAAAGTACTGATATTCACAGGTTTTCATGATTTTCTTCTACGAAATTGTTTCGATTTCACGGAGGAGGTAGGTTAGACTGAATAAAATATCGAAATGTTCTACAAATTTGAATGTTTTAACACTAAATCTACAGACCGTCAAAAGTGACTTATGAGTATAGAAATCAGCTTAACACTAACAGTGCCACGATGACACATTTTTTACTTTGCAATCATTGAAATGGCAAGGATAATTTCATTAGAAAAGATTAAACGAGTTTCTTCATGCAAGCACGTATTGTTGCAAAAATTGCTAGAAATTTTAATAAATTTAATGTCGTCATTTTTATAAAACAGTTTATAGCAGTCGCATTTTGTGCTCGGTACGCTTAGTGTTAATTGCTACAAATTGAGTGCGTCAATGGCAATCTGGGTGTTTCGGTTGAAAACAGGCCCAAGCACAACCGTCGGAAGCTTAACGATTAATTCATTATATACACTTTGTCACTCGACCTTAAATAAGCTGTCGCAGAAACGACAATCGGAACGTTTGAATCTTGTGACACGAGATGATCGATCAAACGCGTCGAATAATAAAGTCAATATAAAACAAAACTTGGAAATGAGGAAAATTATTTTGGTTTGAAGGAAATGATTAATATACATTTTTATCACAACGTGTTCAGAATCTTCGTCACGTGTCACACGCGATATTGTAAGGCAAGAGGTTAACACTAACCGTACTCAGCACAAAATGCGACTGCTGTACATTTTTTTATAACACCAACACTGAATTGATGTAAATTTCTTTTTAGAACAATACGTGCTTCTATGAAGAAATTCATTTAATAATTTCTAGTGGAATAATCTTTGCAACTTCAATGATTATAAAGCGAAAAATATGACGTGGTACGTGTTAATGTGTTTGATAGGTTGAAAATAATATAACAGTAGTATTAAATTCTTCTAATATTTTTACTATTTTAACAATAGGTTTATAGGGTCTCGTCAAAATGACAGTATTCTTTTTGGCGTACGTTCCCTCATAATTAGACTGCGGATCTTTATGTATTTATAGTAAAATTGAGTAGATAAAATTGAAAATTGTTGGAAAATTTTTAGAATTGAAGATGGCAATATGTGATTTCTGCTGAATTAAAATCATTAAGAGAAGAAATAACATTCAATTTCGTTTCAATTTTGCATAAAGATCCGCAGTCTACTCATAATAATGACAAAACTGCATTTATTTAGACTTCGCAGCAGTTTTGTTTAAACATGTACTTCAATAGAAAAGTACACTAAAAAACTACCTCGGAAAATCATATTTATCATTTTAATATTTCTGTTAGATGAAATGAGGAGCAAGTGATTTTAATTTATCCGGTAGTTCGTGTTAATTTGCAATTATTGAGATTGTGAAGCTGCTTCCCTTCTTTATTTCTTTGGGTATACATTATTGGAAGACTGGCCAATAATTTGGATAGAGACATGTTTGCTATGTTTGTAAAATACTGTGAAATACAGTGGGTAAAAAAAGTATTGGCACACTCTTAAAAAGGCGATAACTTTTTAAATATCGTTTTATATGATTTGAATTTTTTTGGGAAGCTAGAGCAATTACTTTGCTACAAAAAGTGAAAAAAAATTTTGTAAAAAATTGCAATTGATCGGAATTGTATCTAAAATACTAAAAGTTGCATTTTACAACTGCATTATGTGGGCCAATATCGAAAATTTTTAAACTGCGTTTTGTAGACCTGTGTCAGTTATATGCACTGGTAAAGTGTTAAGTAAGAATCTGCAGTTATAGGTCGAAAATCGTGAAAGTCTGCAATTTTTAACATACTTAAACGTTTATAAATTTATTTACGTTTATAACGTTCATAAATTTTAACATATTTAAATTTTCAGAGTATGTTTAATTGACACAGGTCTACAAAACGCATTGTTAAAACTTTCAATATTGGCCCACATGAAAAAGTTGTAGAATGCAACTTTTAGTATTTTTGCTACAATTCCGATCAATTGCAATCTTTGAAAAAATTTCTTTTCACATTCTTTAGTAAACTAATTGCTCTAGCTTCCCAAAAAATTCAAACAGTATAATAAGAAATTTGAAAAGTCGTCGCCTATTTAAGAGTGTGCCAATACTTTTTTTACCCACTGTAAATGCAAGAAATCCGCTGTCCACTTATGCTGTTCGCGTCTTCAAGCGTTTCACCCGCAAAGAAATGTTACGCTACGCGAAATAATAAATAGCAAACGCCAGAATGTAAACGGCAACGCATACCCAGTTCGTTGGGATTCGTGAAATTTTCCAGTCAAATTTACATAACTTTCATTGAATGATTTGACGCGTGCGGAGTATTGTTTACGATAAAACATATCGTTTCCGTTCGATACTCCCGGGACTGCTACTGTAGTCCCGGCATCGCTGCCAGGAATGTAATGAACCCGTCTCTTGTTGTCTTACAGTTCAGAATTGAAATCGTTTACGGATATTAACTTGTGGGTGAATTTCAATTTTAAACGACGTAACGCAATACATAAAATGACAATAAAATGTTAGAATAATTGGTAAACTGATTGATACGTTTACAATAAAAATTGTCGCATAGAAAATGGAGAAAACATTTACACTTAATGTTTACTTTGCATAAAAATTCGTAGTCTAATACTCGGCTAAGTATATTAGCAAAAACTAATACAATTACTAAAACAATTACCAAAAACTATAATAAAATAGATACGATCCAGTTTCGCTGTCATGAAAATGATTAACCAACGAAACCAACGTTGATTTACGTCAGTTACTTGAATTGTGAGTCTGCTTGCAAGTATTTAAATTTGCATAAACCACAACGCTCTAAGTATACATAATGAAACTGCGTCGCGAATTAGTTCGACTTAGGATAACGTAATGTATGCTGTCAAGTGCAATGTTTTCGTACTTTTAAACGAAAATGCAATCGTTACCGAGTATAAAACTTGTACGAAGAAAGTATGTGCTATTTGAGTCTTCAGATGATAATTTTTCTGGCGTAACCAAGTTCGTTTGGCCATAAACCAGTGTCTTCAGAGAGAAGTTAATTTCAGTAGAATCATGCGGAGCAAAATTATTAAATGTGTTGGCAATAAACAATTTGATATTCATGCGAAGAAAAAGATCAATATAGAATGGAATTATTCTAGATTGGAAGAATAATAACAAGAAGAATAATAGTTGTCTTGTATCAAAGTTCTTACTGAAAATTGTGAGAAATAATATAAAAGTATTAATAATAATATAAAATAATAATATAAATTTAATAATAGTAGCTAATGATATAACAATTTTCGCGATTTAATTAATTACTGAAAAACTAGAAATTGCATTTTAAAGTAGGCTTTGCTCGCAAGAAGTGGGATCTTATCATGAAGGTATTCTTATCATGATGTATGTAGATAGTTATGCACATATTGGAATTGATTGATCGTCGCTCGAGTTTTTAAGGTTACATTACTCTGTTAACCCTTTGCACCCGGAGCTATTTTAATTTGCAAATTAAACTTTTCGCAAAAGACGAAATAAAACAATCTACTGAACACGAATGACACTTGTCTTATTTCAACGAGTCACACTGGTCATGAAGATTTTAAACAAAGTCCAACACAAATGAATGTTACGCGTTTCTTTTTTTTTTAATTAAATAAAATTTGATTCGCTTGTAATCAATATTTAACATTTCTTCCAACCTAGAGTATATTCCCAGTTTTTCTGTAAATTTTATGAATGTAAAATTAGTATAATACCTCCTACAATACATGAAGGTTTAGTAATTGATTAGATACCGACATATTTAATAATTATTATTGAGAGTAATACTTCTACAAAGAAAGTACACGGTATTTGGGTCTCCTGATGATCAATTTTTGGGCGTAATCAAGTTTATTTGGTCACGAACAAGTATTTTAAAAAATGGAGAAATATGAGTGTTACTTTTATTGTTAGAGCGGAAGCAAGGGATCACAGCCGTCGCTTACAGTTTGAGCGATTGCAATGTTTCACATGCTGTTCTTTATTTGAGCAAAATCGATTATTTGCACTCTCCTGTTACTATTTACTTATTGTTCTACTGAAATCTGTCGTATTTTGCGTCCTGGCATTTTTTGAGAATTTTTAGAAGCCATAATTGCATAAATATCTGCAGGTATACTTGTAATACATATTTCGCTGAAATTGAATGCATGCAGGCATTTTATTTGTTTGTACATTAATTCTCATAATTCAATGTTACTTTTTTCTCAATTATCTAATTTTAAAGCTTAATCGATTTCTTAATCGAAAACCTGAATAATGTAATTGTTGTTTGGGACAATAGTAAATCGACTTTGAGCAACGTCTGTAGAAAATGGAGAACTCGAAATCTCAAAACGAAACTGGTCAATTCTTTTTGAACATTCAATTTCTTGAACACATATTCTGTCATTTTGTCTTGAAAATTTATATTTTATCAATTTAGAACCATGTTATATAAGTGAATTTAATCAAACTTTTAAAACGAACAAAATCTAACAAAGCTGCAAAATATTTAACTTGTCTGACATGAGTGACGTAAAATGTCTGAATTTTGCTCTGCTTCGTGTGTTTCTTTGCCAATTCTCTTCGCATTTATCAACCGGAAGAACATGTTATCGATGATTAAGACTGAAAACGTGTGGAAATTATTTCCAAAGAAGAGGCAATATTAATCAGAGAATCATACATGATTTCTCGAAGTCTATCTTATAATTATCGGTCATTGAATTTTCACGTGACCGTATGCAAACTATTATACGAAGTCTTTCTTCTGTTAATAGTTTCTGACATGTAGTGCTTCTTTTGTAGCTTCATTTTTATGACGAAACATTTATTAGTCCACTGTTATGATGCACACCTTTGTGAAGTTCAAATGTTGTAACTGCACGTCTTGATGAGAGATTGCGATGCTATTTTAATGATATTGAGATAAGAGAATATTTAATTGTGTCCTGTACAATTGAAAAATTGCAGATAAAATTATTTGATGATATTTGTATGTATCTGTTTGATTATCTTATCAATTTATTTATTAGACAGTCTTTATTTCATCTGATTCTAGCACAACTTCTGTAAAATTATGTTACATTTATTCCTTCATCTAGTGATTTGTGGTCCTCGACATTTTTCTACGGTACATTCTCTTCAATTCTCAGACCTTTCACACACATGTCTTCGACTCACAAAAATAAATATTCTACGAAGCACAGTTTCTGATGGTCTCAACCAGATGACAGGAGACGTCAACAGCTTCCGGTTAAATTACTTGCTCGATTAGCCTTTTTAATTAATCGTTTACAACCTTTTTTGGGTTAGAACATGTTCATAATAAGCTTCAACCAACAATCGATAACTTTCAGCAGCCGTTTTCTTCGAATGAGAGAAGATTGTTGAACCTCCCCGCAAAATCTTTCTCTGGTACAAAATTCGACATATATAGATAGACTGGGGTAACAATTCACCCATTTCTATTTTACACGTTAAATCAACACATTATGTTTCATTTATAGCGTCACATTTACAAAAATTATATCTCACGACGTAGTCATGAAAGAATGCATAATTTTACAGTAAAATTAAAACGTTTTCGGCGCATTGGTTCGATCAAATGTTACTATTTACACAATTTGCAAAATAGGCACAATAATTTGTCTCAACGTTTCGATCTCAATTTAGATCATTATCAAGAGAATACCAAAAAATATATTGTGTCTGTAATGGAAATTAATAAAACATTAATCATTGCATTTAAGCCAAAAAATAAATAATTTTACAGTGTTTGAAAATATTAAATGGGTGAATTTTCATCTTCAGTAACGTATGTGGGTGAAAAATTTGGTTGATAGTAATTCTCTTCTCTGATTACTGTCTTCGCTAAAAGAAATGAAGAAAACGCGGTTCGAAAGGTGATAAAACAGTAAACGGCGACTGAAAGCGTCCATTGTCGGCAATCGGACGTACGTGCATTCGGGAATCAGATAATTCGCTAACATGATCTCTCTCGTTGCCATAGAATATTCAGTAGCGTAGACTGCCACTGCACGATAACTTTCCATCGTCGAACTTTACACGTTGTTACGACGACTAGTTCGACACGTATTTTCTGTGTCCAACGAAACGATCACGGATCCCGTATAAGTCGATCACGATTACGTTGGCGGAACACTAATATTCGTGCGTTTACCTCGTGTAATTATTACGGTGCTAGCTGCGTCGCCTATCAATAAATTAGCGCAACGCGCGTCGAAAGAAGTCGTAACTCTCAACCCCTTAACACACCAATTCAAAATTTAATAACCGGTCATTTTCCATCAATATTTTCTTAAAATACAAAGGAACATTAACACAAATCTTGAAAGAAGAAACACAAAATGTGCAAGCGCAGACGAGAAAGCTGGGAATCACCGGTGACAACTTTTTTCGAGTCAAATGTAATAAGCACAACACTGTCTAACGAGTATATTCGGCTGTATTTATATGGAAAACCAAAACTGTTTTCTTAAAATCATTTTCTTAAACCCGACCTACAGTGGGTAAAAAAGTATTGGCACACTCTTAAAATGGCGATAACTTTTTAAATATCGTATTATACGATTTGAATTTTCTTGGGAAGCTAGAGGAATTAGTTTGCCACAGGATGCGAAAAAAAATTTTGTCAAAAATTGCAATTGGAATTTTAGCAAAAATACATTTTACAACTTTTTCATGTGGGAGAATATTGAAAATTTTAAAAATGCTCTAGCTTCCCAAAAAAATGAAAATCGTATAATACGATGTTTAAAAAGTTATCGCCTTTTTAAGAGTGTGTCAATACTTTTTTTACCCACTGTAAGTCGGGCTAGTGCGCTAAGAGATTAAACTAAGTAATTATCGAGAAAAGCACCTTGATATTATTACTAGACTGCGCATGTTTATGCAATCTTCAATTTTTGTAGTTGAATTTTTAGAAGGTGCAATAAAATAGAATTTTTTTTCCCGTGGTAGTCATGTTAGGTCTGCAATAAATTGAAATCGTACTGAATTCTGTTGTATTTTACATTCTAACATTTTTTTAACATTTTCAAAAGCCGTAATCGTACAAAAATTCGCAGTCTAATTATTAATTTCTGAAATGAAATGCAAGTATCAATCGATCGGTTAATTAAATTAATCAGAGGACGTATGCAAGTGCAAGCAAGTCAAATGTGATCCTTAACTTACTAAGTTTATTGCAAGTCTCTCTACTAAAATTTATTCTGTTGTATTTTACATTCTAGCATTTTTTAATCATTTTTAAAAGCCGTAATCGTACAAAAATTCGCAGTCTAATTATTAATTTCTGAAATTAAATGCAAGTATCAATCGATCGGTTAATTAAGTTAATCAGAGGACGTATGCAAGTGCAAGCTAGTCAAATGTGATCGTTAACTTACTAAGTTTATTACAAGCGTCTCTACTAAAGTTTATTCTGTCGTATTTTACATTCTAGCATTTTTTTAACATTTTCAAAAGCCGTAATCGTACAAAAATTCGCAGTCTAATTATTAATTTCTGAAATGAAATGCAAGTATCAATCGATCGTTTAATTAAGTTAGTCAGAGGACTTATGTGCCACAAGTGCAAGCAAGTCAAATGTGATCGTTTAATTACGAAGTTTATTGCAAAGTGTCTCTACTAAAGTTTATTTACACAGTGTATTTATCGTTTAATCAATATCTTGACAATACGTGATAGTGTCCTCAATAAAATTATGGTGAACGGTCATCGGAATCTTGTAAAGTGTTCGAACAGGTGTTCAACAACATCTATGCACGTTTCTCAGTCGCTTAATAAGCAATTGACGAGTTGTATTGATAATATCTCGTGTAATAGCGATACAAGCTGCGATAATACACAGTTACATGTCTTCTTGCATTGTGGGCAATGGCTCGTGAGAATCTAGTTCCGCCATATCGTATGTAACTTCGCGTTTGTTCCTAAATCATTTTTCTCAACGCTCCCATGACATTTTCATTTTCATCTGCGACGAATGCACATTTATCACGTTCAATCAGACGCGCACTATAAGCACACGTACAATAAATTAAATAATTTCCTTAAATAAAAAACGATTACTTTCAAAATATGGGATCATACTATTTCAACTTTTTGAGAAGCTAGAGCAATTAATTTACTGCGAGATGTGAAAAGAAATTTATCAAAAATTGCAATTGATCAGAATTGTAGAAAAAATACTAAAAGTTGCATTTTACAACTTTTTTTATGTCAGTCTACTTTGGACATTTAAAAAATACGTTTTGTAGGTCCGTGTCAATTATATGCGCTGTGAAAGTTTCATTCACGTTGTGACAAAATGCAATTTTTACCATCTTTAAACTTTGCTGCTCGTTGCAACGTCGACCGATTTTGATGAAATTTTCAGAATATGTTTGATCGATGCAGATCTACGAAAGGTGTTTTCTAAATTTCCCGTATAAGCCCGCATTAGAACGTTGCAACATGCAAATTTCAGTAATTTCTCTGGAATTCTGACAACTTGCAATTTTCTTTAAAAGTTTCGTTCAAGTTGTATAGCAAACCAATCGTTCTAACTTCTTAAAAAATGTCAAATCATATGGTGCAATATTCAATTGTATCTCGATCGTAAATATTAATTAATCTTGAAATAATGTTATCGGCGTAACGTTTTCGATCTATTTTTACAAAAATATAGCTATTTTACAATATATCCGACGTTTCGGTTCTGATTTGAACCTTTTTCAAAGGAAATTGCGTCTAAAAAGAAAAAGGGGAAAAAGATTTTTTAATTCAAAAAACAAAGTAAGAAAAATTGTAAACAATGAATCGTATGTAATTAATGTAGATTGAAATTAGTTAATACATACTTGCTATTAACTTTATTTATAATCATATAGCATTGGCATGCTTGATTATGTAGTGTCTGAGATACTGGTTGGAAACGTACTAAATTCGTGTGATCTCACGGACAAATATGGTGCAATATTACAAAAGTTATTCAGGAGAGTTCACAGTTTTAATTAATAATTTTAAAAAATTATAATTATTATAAATAATATCTTTGACACGCTTCGTGATTCGTTTTTGCCTCTTAGATAATTTTAGTACGTGTCGATTGCAACAAGATCTCTTGAATTTTCTATTTTACATATTCCATAGAAAGTTACATGCATGAAACATAAATATAAAAAAATGCATACTTAGAAAGTAAAAAACAGTTTGTAAGATTACATTTAAAAAATCGTTTTTAAACCAGAAATATCGATGAAAATTAGTAAAAAATTATTGTGTAACAGAAGCAAAATATATTTAATTACCTATAGTTGTAAACGACTATTTTTTAAATATTTTCAGTGAAAATTTCGTTGCAATGGTTGAAAAGTTATAACCAAATGGGTCACGTTTTTCCAATCAGGACCACTGCGCCTCGTAGTGGGTTCAGTGTTAAAGAAGATTTGCTGTTTGAACAAATAAGAATCCACGATGAACTGTGGATGTGCAGAAATGTAGATCGACCAGTTTCCAGCATTTCGAAAAACGTTGCTATCGGAATCGGGCGAGATGGCGAGCCGAATTCACGTGAGTTTATTTTTGATTGCACTCAAGGACCGATTCGGCGGCGGTCGGCTATTCGCCGGTTAAGTAGAAACAAATGAAGCGAATTCGAAGAATTCGAACTAAGACGCGGTCTTGGGGGCTGCTCTAAATAGTTTTTCGAAATCAAACGGGACCGACGATCGACCTTATCTCGTTTTCTTCTCCTCTGTCTCGCTCGATTTTAGCCAACCAATGGAAACAACGCGACTCGCGTCTCGATTATCCAATGCGATCCGCTAAATCTTCCTGTTTCCTCATTTCACGTGCGTTCTTCTTCGAAAAAAATCTATTAGACGATTGCAAAAGCTCGTTTCAACTTTATTAATCGATCGAACACTAAAATATAATTGAATTGCAAGTGTTATTTCTTCAAAAATTGTTTTTCCGCAGAAAGGGATCCAAGTTCCAACGCAAATGCGATAAAATAAGGGTGAAAGTTCTCTGAAGCATTAGTTGCAAATTTTCAGTCGGTTACAAGACCATCTTACGAGTTTCGCAGAAATTTTTCTCGAACTTTTCATTTTGACACTAAGTGCCCTTTCTTTGCTCGTCTCCCACAATGTTACACAATTTTACAAGATGGTAGATTTTTTTTAGTAAGAACGGCGTGGTTGTTCTTCACAATCCAATATTGTACCAATAATAATCATAAAACTATTACTACGCTCCTGTAACATCAAATGTTGGAGTTTTATTTTGGTCGAAACTTCTATGGAGATTTATTTCTACTTACCCACATGCATTATCATATGCACATGTGTATTGTACATGTACATATACGTGTGTAAATTTAGCCTTATCATAGATTCTTAGCTTCTGTAATTATGCATACACGTAGATTACATTCTTTTAGGAAAATTAGTTTTGCATAGAAATGCCAGTCCATTATAGACACATCTAATAAAGTACTCAACTCGACAATGAATAAATAAATAACTCGGAAATGATGGAAATGTAAAATTCTATAATTATATGAATAATTAGACATTTGAAATAACATCAACGTATAAAATGAACGAAGTGGTTCAAAATAAATCTTCGATTTCGATCAAATGGTTTGGAAAAACGTGCAAATGGCAATCCTAGCACAGACTTGATAATTATTTCAGCTCCGATCACATCGTTCTACATTGAATTCAATTATACGTCAAAGCGTGAAAAATACATTCTACTCCTCGGTGTACACCTTGATTTGCATTAAACAATTCTCGATCGAAACATGCTCGATAACAATGCCTATAATTCGATGAAATATCGAAGCTCGTGGAAAAGCAACTGGTTGCATCTCATATGTGTATAAGTGCAGGATATAATTATCTCGACAACTGTAAATCTACCGTGCACCAGCATCGACGCCAATTTAATGATCCCGATCTCGTGTGATTAAACTGGCAAGTCAACATCTTCCACGTGTTTTGTGAGATAAAAGGAGATAAAAAGCTGGGAAGTACCGTCGGAGCAACGATCGTGCTTTCTGAATTTTTTACTTATTTCTCGTTTCGTTGATAACTCGTATAAAAAAAAAGAAGAGATTGGTGTAAACCTTGGCTATTTAATCGCTCAAATGCACGGCGCGAGGGGGCGAACAAAGAAAGGAAACCAGTCAGGTTTGATAGAAGAAATAGCACGTAGGTATTTAGAGATTATACATGAACACGTTTTCTCATCGCCGAGGCCGAGTACGAAATTCGTAATAATGTTTAATGGTACCGCGTCGTGCAGACTATAAAATAGTAATTGCTGTATTTTATACGTATAGTCAGAGTTTTCAGTAAACAACGCTGCTGATAAATTAGATCACAGATGGCTTGTGAGAATCCAAACTCTTCTCAGCTCATTTACAGAAGCTCGTATTAAACGATAATTATTCTTCTCTTGTTAGACGTCTTAATAAATTAAATACAAGACTCAGATGTAATTAGCCAGTTACATTACATCCTCAACTATTTGTGTTTCATGTAATTATTTATGCATGGGTTTACAGGATTTGCTTTACAAGTTCACTCTTTTGCAAATCAACTTTAACCTCAAACAAATCAATTTTGTGTATCAATTTCAGCCTTCTGCAAATCAAATTCAACCTATTGAAAATTAATTTCAACCTTTTGCACTTCAAATTCAACATTTTGCAAATCAACTTTAACCTCAAACAAATCAATTTTATCTAAGTGTATCAATTTCAACCTTTTGCAAATGAAATACCACCTTTTGAAAATCAATTTCAACCTTTTACAGGTTTTGCACTTCCAAATCAACATTTTGCAAATCAACTTTTACCAAATCAACTTTTACCTTATGCAAATCAACTTTACCTTCTTGTAAATCAATTTCAACCTTCTGCAAATCAAATTCAACCTTTCGAAAATCAATTTCTTACCTTTTACAGGTTTTGCACTTCCAAATCAACATTTTGCAAATCAACTTTTACCTTATGCAAATCAATTTTACCTTCTTGTAAATCAATTTCAGCCTTCTGTAAGTCAATTATGAACTTTTCACAGATTTTATACTCAAAAGTTATCCTTTTGCAAATCAATTTCACCTAAGTATATCAATTTCAACCTTTTGCAAATTAATTATGAACCTTCTACAGGTTTTGGTCTCAAAATTCACCCTTTTGCAACTCGAATATCATAATAATCAATTTTCAAACTAGCTAGGCTGGCACAACTTAGATATGTGATTGTATGCTGTTTCCATAATTGTTACTTAAACGTTAATTAGATGTAAAAAACGATTATTTACCATAACTTCTTTATTTATTATTTTTTGAAGTAATACTTTAGCACAATTTAACACAATTAAGAAAATTTAAAAAATTGTAATGTGAAGGGCTACATAAAAAATTGTTTTTCTCAATTTTTAGTCTCATTTTTTATATTATAGTTATAATATTCGACCATAATGTAGCACAAACTTAGCACAACTCAGCACAACTGTGCACAGTGGTTGAAATGATTGAATTCGACAAGTGGGAGGCAAACTTCAGACGTCGAAGGTTTGGATAATCGAGGTCCTACTATAGCTCAATAAATTTGATTGAGAGACGTAAGAATGTTTGAGAAATGTCCTATTTCGTATACGCACGGTAGCGGCGGCAGTAAAGAATGTTTTCCTCGATTGCAACCAGAAAAAACGCAGCTTGCGTTGGTTTTAATTAACGGCTCATACATTTGCATGATTAGACCCTGAAAGTTACGCGGTATCAGCATTCCGTGCACCGAAAACAACCACGACATTAATGGTGGAATCTTTCTACCTCTTTCTCTCTCCTTCTGCCATTCACCGACGCATATAATTCTGCCCGACATCGACCTTAAATATTTAAATATCCGTCTTTCACCTTCGTCTCCTTAGTTTCATCTCCGCCATTTGAACTTCGTGTGGGCACAATTTAACCCTTTGCACTCAGAGCTATTCTAATTCGAAAACCGTATTTTTCTTCCGATCTGAAATAGTTCCATTTCATATGATTTTCTTAATTTTATCATTATAAAACTGATATAATACGTAATTCAATACTTTCAGTAGTTTAGTAAAATATTAAATACATTTAGTAATTTATTTTTCTTCGAACCAGAAATACTTCCATTTCATATGATTTTCTTAATTTTATCATTATCAAACTGATATAATACCTCATTCAATACTTGCAGTAGTTTAGTAAAATATTAAATATATTTAGTAATTTATTTTTCTTCGGACCAGAAATACTTCCATTTCATATGATTTTCTTAATTTTATCATTATCAAACTTATATAATACCTCATTCAATACTTTCAGTAGATTAGTAAACTATTAAATATATTTAGTAATTTCTTTTTCTTCCGACCTGAAATCCTTTCATGTTATATGATTTTATTAATTTTTTCAATATAAAATTGACATCACACCTCATTCAATACTTTCAGTAATTTAGTAAAATGTTAAATATAGTAATTTATTTTTCGTCCGACCTGAAATCCTATTTCATGTGATTTTTAAAATTTTATCAATATAAAACTGATATAATACCTCATTCAATACTTGCTGTTTAGGAATTTATTTTTCTTCCGACCTGAAATTATTCCACTTTATATGATTTTCTTAATTTTATTGATATAAAACTGACATAATACCTCATTCAATTCCTTTTCTAGTTCAGTAAAATATTAAATAAGTTTAGTAATTTATTGAATATATTTCATGACGCAACAAATATTTTTAAAGGGTTACGCTTCGATATATGGAGAGTTGTTAAGAAAAACGCACACTGCCGTACAAAAGTGGAATTTCTGAATTTCAGTATTCCTGATATTCAGTATATTTCCTCGAGTTAAGAAACAAATTGCGAACAATTATTATGCTAGAATATTTTCACTTGAAAATTAGGTGCGGTGGTATTTGAAAAATTCAAATGCCTATAAACAATATGTCTATATCAGAGTGTGATAAAAATAAAGACACGTGTAGTAACCATATAATGCAATAGCATTATTGTTGTCACGATAAAAATAGCTCATCAAGTATGCCTATACTACCCTCACTGCTTGCACTTGTCTGTTTTTCTACGATGCTTCTTCATATTTCACCTATTCGAATTAGTAAACTTTCACTGTTCCTAATTAGTAGACAGACTTTATGCAAAATAAAAATCTTCTACTTGCATTGTAAGAATGTGGGGCGAATTAGGAATTGATTGTCTTTCAAAATTGTTCGATAGGTCGAAAACAATGTAACAGTAAATTCTTCTAACGATTTTACTATTTTAATTTACATCTACTCACGTTTCCCATAAATGCATAAAATCCATTTAATCATTAAATCAATTTTCGAATAGACTTTTTAAATTGGAATCGAAGAAAATGTTATTTTTCTAATTAAAATATAAATCAGCTTATTAAATTCATTTGAATTGTTGTACTTTGTCATGCACGTCATAATGCATATGCATTAGGTAATTATGCTTCTTCAGCATACTAAAATCAGTTGACAATTAAAGATGGGACATCTTCGCGCAATTAAAATTTCGCATTGTCACATTATTGTCGTACTCGTTGAATACATTATGCAAGTGTCACTACATTAGTTACAAAATTGCGGAGTTAGAGATGTTAAGTAATGCAACGAATATTTTCTTGAAAAATTCAATCTTCAGTCGAGGAATGATTGACTTATGAATTGACGTTGTGTATCTTTAGAATAAGTATGTATGAAGCTCTTGACGTTGCTGCGATGAGATTTGAATACGTTTGCTTGGAAATCATTCAAGAAAATCATGAGCACGAGTCACTTCGAATATGCTTAGAGATTCCGGTCAGATAAAGTTGAAGGAAAAGTTATAATTTTTAAATTAATTTATAAAATTTATAAAATTAAAATATCATGAATTCACCCTTAACACTCGAGAGGTGACTCTGAGGTACCAATAAAAATTGGTGCACCATTATTCAAGATATCGTTTACATTATTAAATATATTGGGATCTAACCAATTACTAAACATGTAAGTATTGTATGAGGTATTATATCAATTTCATACTCGTACAAAGAAAAGAAATAATATAGAATAGAATATTATTCTAAGCCAGACGAAATTTTTTAGTTTTAGTTAATCGTTTCATACTACGTATTAGTCCATTTAGAGTCAATTTTTGGAGCCAAAGAAAAATTGTATTCATTTGTTAAATTAATTTTTTTAACATTCATGGAATCAATTACTAAACATTTAGGTATTGTACGAGGTATTATGCCAATTTCCTATCTATAAAATTGAAAAAATCATTGAGAATGAAAATATTCTACATCGGAAGAGAAGTTTATTGATATCATTTTTAATTTCTTAAATCACTTTCACCTACAATTTAATTAATTTTCATACATTATAAATATGTGTAAGCACGATCCACGTGTGTTCGCTATTATTATTCAGAACAAACACCTTCGTTTATCGACATGATTTTTCTTGATAAAGGCAATCTGCCAAAATATATTTTGAACTTGCTTCAATAGATTACATTGAGTCACACGATCAGACATCATAGTTGTTTATTTCTCTTTGCTACCGTGATGAGAACATTTTCATTTGTCACCACAATTCAATGTGGAATCGTAGTCGCAAAATTGCTTAAAATTCCAGGGAATTTCCGAGAAAAACATTGTTCTCGTGATCTACGGACAAGGCGAGTTCTATTCGTTTGTAGAACAAAAGATATAAATATGCGAAGATCTATTTTCTACTGAATTCATGTGGGCCGCGATGTTTACTTGAATCTTTTATCGTAATTGGGATGTTGTAATCGAAAAGGTGTTTTAATTCGAAGAAACTCGAAGAGACTGAAACCATTTTCATTTCCAAAGTATATTAATTTATAATTAATATCATATTTTAGTTATTATTAATTAATATAAAGTATATTAATTTATAATTAATATCATATTTTAGTTATTATTAATTAATATAAAGTATATTAATTTATAATTAATATACTGAATAAAAATAGTTAAAGTTTAAATAAAAATAGAGTTACTAAGACCTCTATGCAATTATCATAGATCTGTATGCAACTATCATAGATCTGTATGCAATTATTATTGCAACATCATATACATAGATGAAGCTCTGTTAAAATCATTAAGGGAAGAAATAACATTCAGTTTGGTTGCTATTTCTTACAAACGATGCAGATAATTTTTATTTTTCATAAAGATCCGCAGTCTACTCATTACTTTCTTTTACTCGTGTCTTTCTTTCATTCCTTACACCAATGTGCCGAGCATTGGAAAAAACGAATACTTGAGCGTGTTCTGTGCAAAAAATAATTGATACGTTGATTTGATAACTTAATTATCAGGCATCTAATGAAATCTAATTTGAAACCGCGTCGAATTTAGTACGGGAAAAATAATTTATTTCTATGAACTGTTTTTATTCAGCATAAAAACACTGCCGAATAAAACTACGTGCCAGGTAAATTAAGAATGTATGTTAAAAGTAAATCTAACCGTTGAGAACTTTGACAATTAATTAGCAATAACGTAAGCGAAGAATATCGGTCCCAAATGAAGAATTTTCGATCGAAATTTTCGTAGACAACCGCATGATTTGTCACAAGGGGGGCCGTATGTGTATCCAGGGTACACTTAGGGTGGTTAGAGAGAAAAGGGGATAAAGGGGGAGAGAGAGAGGTGCTGTAGGTGGAAATCATCAGCCGATTAGAGTGCAGATGTTCTCGTACGGAGATTATAAGCTGTTTCCACCCTCTGTAATGCTCCTACGGGATTCTTGGTCGGATGGGGCCGGCTCAGGGAGGAATGGGTATAACTCGGTGGGGTGAAGCTTGATTGAATTATCATGAGTGTTTGCGGAACGGCGGCCTGCAATTGAATTAGACTCGGGTCCTTTTTCTATCGACGCACGTAGACATCTATCAGTGTCTCGATAGGAGAGCCTTTGCTTTTAATGTTAATCAATGCCTTCGCCCCGTCTCACGAAACAACGGCACCTAACCGTGGTTATACATAATAGAGCAATTTTTTACTGCGGTACCATCTTGCTTTGATCGTAGTTTATTTTAACACATTGTCTACCGGCAGAGTTGGGCACAAATTTTATTTAAATAAAAGATTCGAATAAAGTGGGTTTAAAACCCACTTAGAAAAAATCCACTATATTATATTTATTATATTATACCTTTGTATATTTATATTATTATTATATTTATATATTTTATCTTTATTATTATATATTATAGCTTCGTTATCTTAAACGATTGGCGAAAATTATTGCAAATATAATATTGAGGTTGAGAGTTGGTGGTTTATAATTAAATTTACAAAAATTTTACTGCAATAAAAATATAACTTTTTACTACGGTATGATCTTGCTTTGATCGTAGTTTATTTTAACACATTGTCTACCGGCAGAGTTGGGCACAAAAATTTCAATAAAATATTTCGAATAAAGTGGGTTTGAAACCCACTTGGGAAAAAACCCACTACATTATATTTATATATTTTATCTTTATTATATTATATCTTCGTTATCTTAAATGATTGGCGAAAATTATTGCAAATATAATATTGAGGTTGAGAGTTGGTGGTTTATAATTAAATTTACAAAAATTTCACTTCAATAAAAATATAACTTTTTACTTCGGTATGATCTTGCTTTGATCGTAGTTTATTTTAACACATTGTCTACCGGCAGAGTTGGGCACAAAAATTTCAATAAAATATTTCGAATAAAGTGGATTTACACCCCACTTGGAAAAAAACCCACTATATTATATTATTATTATATTTATATATTTTATCTTTATTATATTATAGCTTCGTTATCTTAAACGATTTGAGAAAATTATTGCATTATATTATTGAGGTTGAGAGTTGTTGGTTTATAATTAAATTTACAAAATAAATTTACAAAAATTTCACTTCAATAAAAATATAACTTTTTACTTCGGTACAATCTTGCTTTGATCATAGTTTATTTTAACACATTGTCTACCGGCAGAGTTGGGCACAAATTTTATTTAAATAGAAGTTTCGAATAAAGTGGGTTTAAAACCCACTTAGAAAAAATCCACTATATTATATTTATTATATTATACCTCTGTATATTTATATTATTATTATATTTATATATTTTATCTTATATTATAGCTTCGTTATCTTAAACGATTGGCGAAAATTATTGCAAATATAATATTGAGGTTGAGAGTTGGTGGTTTATAATTAAATTTACAAAAATTTTACTTCAATAAAAATATAACTTTTTACTACGGTATGATCTTGCTTTGATCGTAGTTTATTTTAACACATTGTCTACTGGCAGAGTTGGGCACAAAAATTTAAATAAAATATTTCGAATAAAGTGGGTTTACACCCCACTTAGGAAAAACCCACTGTATTATATTTATTATATTATACCTTTGTATATTTATATATTTTATCTTTATTACATTATAGCTTCGTTATCTAAACGATTGGCGAAAATTAATGCATTATATTATTGAGGTTGAGAGTTGTTGGTTTATAATTAAATTTACAAAATAAAACAAAAATTTTACTTCAATAAAAATATATATGTAGTTTACTGGTAATTATTCCATAAGGACTGAAAATCTATGGTCCATGATTGAGGATTTTTCGAAAAGGAATCCTTTAATAGAAACATTAAATTTAATCATAAACCAACAACTCTCAACCTCAATAACATAATCCAATAATTTTCGTCAATCGTTTAGATAACGAAGATGTTTCAGGTGGACTGATTTTGTGGGTTACAATGTATAACAATCTGCTGGCAGACTATTTTATATTATATATTGTAGTATATATTATACATAAAATACATATAAAATTTAAATGAAACAAATACGTCGAAAGTGTCCCGTTAGAACAAACATTCGTCGAACATTTTTAGAAAGTCTGCTATTTCGATGGAGCAATAATTCATGGAATCGAATCTTTCCCTGGTCACCATTGATTCCGAATTGAATAAAATTGTCTACTGGAGTGATGAAACTTGCTGTACAGTTCGTTGTAATTTGTCTGTGTCGTGCGATTTCGTTTCCAAAGGCATTGGCAATCCAAAGAAATTGAACTTCTCTCCTGCAAACTTTCAAATCGATTAGAGTCATAATAATAAATTCGTCTACTGTTCTTAATGGTGTAAATTCTTAACAGTCATATATTTACCCAAAAATAAGTTTTAATTCCTTGCGATGTGAGAACAGTTTACAAGGAATTTCCGTAGACTACAATACAATATTGGAGCTGATCCTATCGATTGGAAAACTTATCGATAAGATTTTAAGAAGGCTCAGTCGTGTCAAAATGACAAAACAATTTTATTGGCTTTCTGGATTGCATTGAATATAACTTTTTCTTTTACACAATTAAAGATTGTACACGTAATCTTGAGATTGACAACGATTCAAGAGAAACTCTTCGATCGCCATATTTATTATATTTTAGGTCTCGCGTTTCGAAAACTGATGTTCAACATGTATATATTCCAGAAACGGAACTTTCTCCAAATGCTGAATTTATTCTTCTGATATCCAGTCTGAATTTGTACCAAAAGGAAATGTATTATAACGAAACGTTACATAACACGATTCGGAGTTATTAAACATAAAGAGCTTATATGAATCTTTTTTCAGTTTAATAATTACGGTACATATTGTATAATTAAAAAAAAAATAATATTCCGCAAGTTTAACGTGAATTTTCGTTGTAACGTCCGACCCTTTGCATTGTAAATCACAACGAACGCTCGAATCGTGGAAAAAAATTAATCGTGACGTATCGGAATCGATGACGATGCTCATGCTAGTTATCGGCCAGTTAGTCAGTTTGACAACCTGATAACAGAGATGTTATCGAGCCTCCGATATTGGGAACACTCTTTTCCAACTGCGCGACGCGGCGCGGCCCGCCTTTGATCTGTGAAAAGCATTGATTTCTTTTCGGTTTTGGTAATACGCGAAGGATGTCTTCGATAACAGATAAGTATGTGTACCGAGCGATTACACATTATGAATTGAAGAATTCGGTATTTTTCGATGTTCCGGCTGTGCGAACGAAACACTTTATTTCACCGTTCCCGTTATCAATTATTCGATTCGGACATCCTCGTACACCTCGAGGAAGTACTATATATTATTAAAGGTATTCCATTTACTTGCAATTAAACATTTACCTCGCAACCAGTCGGTTTAATTATCGAACGAAGAGGTCAGAATAGAATTTCTATATTTGTTACGCATTTATAACTAAATAATGAGTAAGTGTAATTTACAACAGTGGAAGAATTGAAAAATATTCTTATATAAATTTGAACCTACGGAACATATTAAGAAGGAAAATCGATTCCTATTTTACTCCAGTTTGTTAATTTAAGTAGGTTTATTCAGGTGTATTACTCAATGTTACAATTAACGTTCACAATTGTAATCGTGTTTGATTATGAATTATGAAACTTGAGTTTAACTTTCAGAACTGAAAAATATTCTTATATTAATTTCAACTATTAAACATATTTAGAAGAAAAATGGATTCCTATTTTACTCCAGTTTGTTAATTTAAGTACCAAAATTCAGGTGTATATCTGAATGTTACAATTAACGTTCACAATTGAAATCGTATTTGATTATGAATTATGAAACTTGAGTTTAACTTTCAGAACTGAAAAATATTCTTATATTAATTTCAACCAATTAAACCAATTAAGAAGGAAATTCGATTCCTATTTTACTCCAGTTTGTTAATTTAAGTAGGTTTATTCAGGTGTATTACTGAATGTTACAATTAACGTTCACAATTGAAATCGTATTTGATTATGAATTATGAAACCTGAGTTTAACTTTCAGAACTGAAAAATATTCTTATATTAATTTCAACCAATTAAACCTATTAAGAAGGAAATTCGATTCCTATTTTACTCCAGTTTGTTAATTTAAGTACCAAAATTCAGGTGTATTACTGAATGTTACAATTAACCTGAATTATTGTAATTAACCTGAATTAATCAGAATTATTTAATTATGGTTGTTCAAGTAAACGAATTGATTAACAATAGGACTAAGTGTTTGAATTTTATTGATTATTATAGATTGATCAGATTTGTGACGAATCGTTAATTGTGTGGAAAAACTGGAACGATAAGCTTTTGTTGAATAAGCACTTGTGTCTTTATTGATACACTTGATTCGTCAAATATGGATTTTTGGGACAAAGTAATGCTTCTGATACTTTCACGTTATTGATTGCTTGATATGATATTTTTCTATCAAGTTTATTGCACTTTTATCGCAACAACGTTACATAATCGTGAAACGGCGATCGTCGATATCATGCATATTTATATTATATTTAATTGTATTATAATTGTTTAAAATTTGGTTTCAGATGAATATATTTATCGGTTATTTTTAGCGTCTATTTTTTCGTTGTTTTCAAAGTTATGTACATGTCGGACAGGAATAAACATTGACTTAAGGATGTTCTGGAGGTACAATGGGAGACAAAAGTACAAGAAATTTGAAATCCATCAATATATTGGCAATGAAAGCCATTCACGAGTATATTTCGCATGAAAAAATAGATTAATTTAAAAAGCTTTCGTTTAATCAGTGAATTTCATGTTTTTTACATTTTTTAATCAAATTGTCTTCATATTATAAAAAATTGTAAATGAATTTTGTGAATAATTGTACCCTCCGAATAGTTGCTATATCAGTGGTCTACAGTACGATAAATTTGATGTTTTATAACAGTTTATAATTTTTTGCTCTGTAACTGTTTAGTGAATCCTAATAAATTTTCAACATAATTAAATACATAATTTTTACTATATATATATAAAAAAAATTGGAGTTTCTAGTTGCGTTTTTTCAAGGTTTAAATAGTGTTTGAAGTGAAATTTTATGAATTCTCCATAAGAAGACGTGTTCAAATGTGCAAACTTTAAGTTGCTACAAATATTAAACGGTGTAGTGAATCTAACTCAAACTTTGGTAATTGCATTAATTTAGTCAGAATTATATCTTGTCAAATTTTCAAAAATTTTGTTGCGTTTTTATATAGCTCCAGAACATCCTTAAAGTTTTTCGAGCTTTCGATAAATATTATCAACGATATTCCAAATAATCACAAATTTTCCAATTTTTTTTATCTTATTCAAAATTCTAGAGAATTCCAGAGAATTCTCGAGAAATGAAAAATGTCGAGAAATCAGGAACACTGGACGTAACGATCGAACAAGTTTCCAGCAGAAAAGAAAAAACAAAATTACAAGTTGACAATGTATTTGCCATTCAACATTTTTTGAAACGCTGTTTTCCCATCAACGGTCCCGTTTCCTTCTCCGACGAGAAAAACGGCGGACAAATCGTTGGGAGAATAACGTTCGCGAGACATTCCCGACAGAAGATATTAAGCACGATGCTTGCGAGGCGAGACATTCGTGCATTTCGCAGCCTTCCGAGGATTTTCCGAATCGTGGTGTTTGGACACGGATTGGTCAACAAATTGGCGAAGGTACACGCGCTATACCTTCCACTAAACGATATTCGCCGTCTCCGAGGATCGTGATTGCATCTTGTCCCGTGTTATTACACAGCAATATATCCTCGAGTAAGGGCCCCGGCTTCCTAATTCTCCTACAAAATTAGCGTCGCTGACAAGAAGCAGACCTTGGCGATGGCTCATCGACCAGTATTCCGACACGGTTTTACAGCTTACGGTTATCGAGGAGGGGGCCATTTGGTCGGTTTTGAGAGAACGATGTCCAGAAGGCCCCACGAGAACTCCCGTCGGTCGCCGTGCCTCGCCGTCGACGACCTTCTTTGCTCGGATTGTAAACCGAGCTTTCCGGGGCCCTAACGCCGGCGCCAGGCTCGGGTTTACGACACGGAATCGATATGGTCCCATCATTAGTTCGGTTTAACGAGCGCGGACCACTGTCCTTCCATTTCATAACGTTGTTCGTAGACATAGACGTAGATCATTCTAAGCCTAAGCCCGATTCAAACCCGTGGCACCCGAATCGCTTCCCTACGCTTCTTCATTCAGAACTAACCTTTCGATTGTCCCTGGCTTCGTGGGGTCAGCATGATCGAGACTCGGAAAAATACTAGCCTGACCGGGATGTTTCATTCGTTCGCCATTGATGCGCACTGTTGAGGGCAGATACATAGGTTCACCCCTTCTACTGTTAAAATAATCGAGTAGAGAGTAAGGGCCGATTCATACATATCCGGCCGGCGTTTTTCGGTATCCATTCATTTCCGGCCGATTTTTGAGGCAACTTGAGTAGGAATGTTTCTCATTACCATGATGTTGTAAAGGAGAGCTACCGATAGTTCACCTGAGGAGGGATAGAAACCTTTTATTTGTTAGTTATGGCCTGTTCGACTCGAAGGAAAAGTATCGGAGGAAAATCGAACTCAGTTTTCCGGTTGTGGACGGTCTCACTTAAACCTGGGTAAGAATATTCTGTCGGACTCCGATATCGGAGATGTATGAATCGACCCTAAGGCATGGACGACGTCTTACAAGGGAACATATTCGCCTACTAGAAGTTAGCCCCCCACTTGTGGAATTAAACAATTTCAACAGTTGTGCTGAATTGTGCTGTTTGTGCTATATTGTGCTCGAATATTATAACTGTAATGTAAAAAATAAGATGAAAAATTGAAAAAATCGATTTTTTGAGTAGCCCCCCACTTTTCATTTTTTTGAATTTTCTCAATTGTGCTAAGTTGTGCTAGGTTGTGCTAAGATCGTGCTAAAGTATTATTTTAAAAAAATTATAAATAAAGAAGTTATAGTGAAAAATCGATTTCGACATGTAATTAACGTTAAAGTAAGAAAGAGTTATCCAAACAGCATATAGGGTAACTGCACCAGTGAATGAACATTTAAGAAATTGTTGAGGAAAATATTTTATTTAAAAAAAACTATGTGAATTAAAGGAATCTCATATATGCCAAATAGCTCCCTATACTTCATTTGTCAAAAATAAATCAACACAAATACAATGAAATTGTTATTATTCAACTTTATTAAACGTGAAATCAAAAAATATGATAAATACCAGTCAATGAACACTACATTCTAGTAATTGAATAATGCTAGTCCAATCAATGAACAAACTTACTAAACAATATTCTCCTATTTATTTAACTCTTTAATCACAATTTTATCGCTAGTATGCCGTCCGGGTTAAAATTTGTTGAAATATACAAAAGCGTTCATTTACTGGTGCCCGTTCATTCACTGGTGCAGTTACCCTACTAGAAGTTAGCCCCCCACTTGTGGAATTAAACAATTTCAACAGTTGTGCTGAATTGTGCTGTTTGTGCTATATTATGCTCGAATATTATAACTGTAATGTAAAAAATAAGATGAAAAATGGAAAAAATAGATTTTTTGAGTAGCCCCCCACTTTTCATTTTTTTCAATTTTCTCAATTGTGCTAAGTTGTGCTAGGTTGTGCTAAGATCGTGCTAAAGTATTATTTAAAAAAAATTATAAATAAAGAAGTTATAGTGAAAAATCGATTTCGACATGTAATTAACGTTAAAGTAAGAAACAGTTATCAAAACAGCATATAATCGCATATCTGAGTTGTGCTAGCCTAGCACAAGTCAGCACAACTTTTAATTTCCCCAGCACAACGATATAAAGGGCACTTTACTCTTACGCGCTGCCCTTCGCGCTAAGGTACTGTGTCATTTTTAGTCTTTCTGGTCATCCGAACATAGTAATATTGCATATCTGAGTTGTGCTAGCCTAGCACCAGTCAGCACAACTCAGATATACGATTATATGCTGTTTGGATAACTGTTTCTTACTTTAACGTTAATTACATGTCGAAATCGATTTTTCACTATAACTTCTTTATTTATAATTTTTTTAAAATAATACTTTAGCACAATCTTAGCACAACTTAGCACAATTGAGAAAATTGAAAAAAATGAAAAGTGGGGGGCTACTCAAAAAATGGATTTTTTCAATTTTTCATTTTATTTTTTATATTACAGTTATAATATTCGAGCACAATATAGCACAATTCAGCACAACTGTTGAAATTGTTTAATTCCACAAGTGGGAGGCTAACTTCTAGCAGGCACATATTCAGGTGAAACAAACCAATCTTGATGAAACTTATGCGAGATGTTCTTCGAAAAATATTTGACACGTATTTTCTTTCGTTGGCAACCATCCACTTTGAAGGGGTGAAAACAGCCCTCAAAGTTCGCTGTCAGATCCATATTTTTTGAGACATTTTGGAAACCAGAGATCGAAAAATTTGATTTTTTTATAGATTGTGTTTCTCTTTTAATGGAGAATGTAGTAGTGCAAAAAATTTTAACAAAATATGTTTGTTCAAACAATACATTGAAAATTTTATGTTATCTTTCGAATTCTCTTATATATCGTTAGTTAATTTTAATGTACACTATGTGTGATCTTTGATCCAAAATAGGGGATACATGTTTTAGGATTTTCTTCTTTTTTCTATTTAACAATATTTATGCATAATGAAATATGGGCTTGCACCTGGTGTGCGGAGCAAGGAATTCTGGCTTGTTTTACAGAAATATAAGCATTTATTTTCAACATATTTTTTAAACAAATGTCTTTGGTTAACATTTTTTGCACAACTGAAAAGGATTATTTTTGCACATAAATTATATTGAAATTATGTAAACTATTATTTTTGCAGAATATGTGAATTGCAGAACTTTTTAGTAATTAAATTATATATATATATATATATATATATATATATATATATATATATATATATATATATATGAATTATTACCATTAACTTTCATCGGGAAATACATTTTTACATGTATCGCTACAATACATTTTTACTCAGATACGTCTATCGATTCATGATACAGAAAGTAGGGGAATATTTCCTTCCAAGAATTGATTCTTCTCGAAATTGCCGGCCGCGAGACAAACAGTCATAAAACATCTGTTAAAAACAAACATGCGCGTAGAAAATCACGCGCGACAGAAATTAAACTTCTTGCAGTCTAGTAATGTCTAGAAGTAAATTATGATTGGAAATGGTAAATAAGCCTAACGAAGCGACAACAAGATCAGGAACAACTCTCGATGCAGTATTTGCAAGACATTTAGACAAAATTGAATCAACAATATTTATATCGTATTTCAGCAATCACGAGCCAATTGTTTCAATGTTTGAATCGTAGAAAATAATAGGAAAAAAAACAATGAAGGATCAAAATTTGCGACGCAAAGAGCGTATGAGAAAGAAAGTGAAAGAAGGAAATGGTTAACGTAAACCAAGTCACATTTCTTAGCTGTAAGGCTGAAGCAAAGCAAATTATTATTATATACGAAGTTCAATAATACTTTTTTGCGCAGAATTTATGGCATTTTTCGACGTTTTGACTGTGCCAATGAAATACTTGATTTCATTGTTCCCATTATCAATTATTCGATTCGGACGTCCTCATACATCTCGAGGTAGTACTGTGTACTATGAAACGTATTCCATTTACTTGCAATTAAACATTTACCTCGCAACGAGTCGGTTTAATTATCGATCGACGAGTTCAGAATAGAATAGAATTTCTGTGTTTGTTGCGCGTTTGTGACAAAATAATGAGGAAGTGTAATTTACAACAGTGGAAGAATTGAAAAAATATTGTTATATTAATTTAAATTTCAATCTATTGAATGTATTAAAAAAGCAAATCAATTTCATTTTAAATAACAAGTTTGGCCCTTAAGCAAAAATTACCTGCATTGAAACTTGCCTGCAAAAAAATTACTGATTATTACTGAAATAGTGATTAAATTCATAATATTATCTTCAACGTGTATAAACGTAATGTTTAATATTGGGGAACAGTATACAACGTTAAAGAAGTAAAAACTTCTCTAGGTGCAACTTGTAACTGTATCTATAACATAATGTGATTCGATATTCTGGATTCGTTCTATATTTGTTGTGTATTTATGGCAAAATCAGGAGTAGATGTGATTTTCGATAGAAGCGAGATAGAACGAAGACTTTCATTTAATTATAAACATATTATTGAAGTTTATTCTATTATTTTAATTATTCCTCAATATTATATTGAAAATTTCATTTAATTATGAACATATTATTGAAATTTATTCTATAATTTTAATTATTCCTCAATATTATATTGAAAATTTCATTTAATTATGAACATATTATTGAAATTTACCCTATAATTTTAATTATTCCTCAAAATTTAAAATTATATTGAAAATTTCATTTAATTATGAGTATATTATTGAAATTTATTCTAATTTTAATTACCCCTCAATATTATATCGAAAATTTAATTTAATTATGAACATATTATTGAAATTTATTCTATAATAATAAAAAATATTATTAAATCTGAAATATATTGCAGAATATGGGAAGAATAAAAAGATTATGGTACGAACGTTTTCTAACATTGAAAATGTATTAAACTTGAAGAATTTCAAGAAAATTGTGGTTTATCCAATACTTCTGTTTCTCGTTCATTTATGGGAAAATAACGAGCAATTATTGAGAAGAATTGAAGAATATTTTTATATTAATTTCAACCTATTGAATATATATTACTTAATGTATGCGTATACTATGAAAACCGTGATCAAGAATAAATGATTATTTGATTGGAATACATCGAGAATCTATAAAACAGGGGGAAGGTCGAGTTACATAAAATGTTGCGATAAAAGTTACGGCGTAACGCTGACTACGTATAATTGATTGAATTATAAAAAGTTAGGAAGCAAGTTATATTTAAATATATGTAATAATCGATTAAAAGGTTATACCTTACATCGAACCTCTTTAGTGGCGTATTTATAACGTACATTATATACATATACACGTACACATATGTACCGCTACTTTTCTTAGATATGTTTGGTTGATCTGAGTGCCGAATTATAGCCCAAAGGAACTTTCAAATAGCCATAATTTTATTATTGCAAAAGTGTTTTAACCCTTCCGTGAAATTAAAACCACTTAAATATTTTCGTTTTATGCGTCGTATAATGTCTCGGAACTGTTGCCATTAAAATATCATAATCTACCCGAACGATAATCGTATACTATTAAACACGACGACGGCGCGTTCAATAAATACTTGCGTTTTCTACTTATTCAGAAATATCGTAGATAGGAAATGATATTCCACCAAACTGTTTCTGCGCCAATGAGAATTCGCAATGGGATGAAACAGCCATTAACTGTTGCGAGAAAACTTGCGGGATACTTGAAGAATGGCAGATTCTATATGTTGAAATTGATAAGAATATTGCGCGCTTGCTTAGTATGCAGCTATGGAGTTGCACATTCGCAGAAATCTTCTGGCAATAACGTTTTAAGCTAGTTTTTTCATCGAAAGTTTCGCAGTTACCGAGCGCTATACCTGATTAATTCAAGTTCCCTTTAAGTACAGTTACGGAATATACGAAATGCTTCTAATTTACATATTCGAGAAGAATTAGTTTTTTAGTATAAGTACAGTTGAATATGAATATTGTTGGACCACTATTATTAGATTATTTCAAATGTGCTTGTACGTTTTTCGTACAGGTGTTTATTGCTCCAGCCTAAATTCATTTTATTCCACTTGAAAATTGACTTTACTCCATCTTAAAATCATTTTTATTCGAATTAAAATTAATTTTACTCCAGCTAAAAATCATTTTTAATCTGGCTAATAATTGATTCTACTCCGTCTTAAAATCATTTTTAAAAGGCTGAAATTGGTTTTGCCAGCTTAAAATTATTTTCTTCCATTCGAATATTGATTTTACTCCAGCTTGAAATCATTTTATTCCATTTGAACATTGACTTTACTTCATCTTAAAATCATTTCTATCCGACTGAAGATTGATTTTACTCCAGCTAAAAATCATTTTTAATCTGGCTAAAAATTGATTCTACTCCGTCTTAAACTCATTTTTAAAAGGTGAAATTGGTTTTGCCAGCTTAAAATTATTTTCTTCCATTCGAATATTGATTTTACTCCAGCTTGAAATCATTTTATTCCATTTGAACATTGATTTTACTTCATCTTAAAATCATTTCTATCCGACTGAAGATTGATTTTACTCCAGCTAAAAATCATTTTTAATCTGGCTAAAAATTGATTCTACTCCGTCTTAAAATCATTTTTAAAAGGCTGAAATTGGTTTTGCCAGCTTAAAATTATTTTCTTCCATTTGAACATTGATTTTACTCCAGCTTGAAATCATTTTATTCCATTTGAACATTGACTTTACTTCATCTTAAAATCATTTCTATCCGACTGAAGATTGATTTTACTCCAGCTAAAAATCATTTTTAATCTGGCTAAAAATTGATTCTACTCCGTCTTAAAATCATTTTTAAAAGGCTGAAATTGGTTTTGCCAGCTTAAAATTATTTTCTTCCATTTGAACATTGATTTTACTCCAGCTTGAAATCATTTTATTCCATTTGAACATTGACTTTACTTCATCTTAAAATCATTTCTATCCGACTGAAGATTGATTTTACTCCAGCTAAAAATCATTTTTAATCTGGCTAATAATTGATTCTACTCCGTCTTAAAATCATTTTTAAAAGGCTGAAATTGGTTTTGCCAGCTTAAAATTATTTTCTTCCATTCGAATATTGATTTTACTCCAGCTTGAAATCATTTTATTCCATTTGAACATTGACTTTACTTCATCTTAAAATCATTTCTATCCGACTGAAGATTGATTTTACTCCAGCTAAAAATCATTTTTAATCTGGCTAAAAATTGATTCTACTCCGTCTTAAACTCATTTTTAAAAGGTGAAATTGGTTTTGCCAGCTTAAAATTATTTTCTTCCATTCGAATATTGATTTTACTCCAGCTTGAAATCATTTTATTCCATTTGAACATTGATTTTACTTCATCTTAAAATCATTTCTATCCGACTGAAGATTGATTTTACTCCAGCTAAAAATCATTTTTAATCTGGCTAAAAATTGATTCTACTCCGTCTTAAAATCATTTTTAAAAGGCTGAAATTGGTTTTGCCAGCTTAAAATTATTTTCTTCCATTTGAATATTGATTTTACTCCAGCTTGAAATCATTTTCTTCCATTTGAACATTGATTTTACTTCATCTTAAAATCATTTCTATCCGACTGAAGATTGATTTTACTCCAGCTAAAAATCATTTTTATCTGGCTGAAATTTTAGTTAAATCATAGTTCAATTGGAGTATTGAAGTAAAAGTTCCTCCTAAACATTCCCACAAATGATGTTTAAGGTCCGAAGTTAGACAGTGAACTTAAACAGATGTTTTCGTCTATCGATGATTGCAGAAGTTGATAACCAATTTACCTGGTGACCTTTTTTAAAAGTAAAATATTCGGAGACAATTGTACAGAATAGTGGTGACTACATAATTACTTAATAAAACTGTTATTTTTAATATCAATCATCCAGTAAGACGCATTATCTTAGACATGGTGAATTATTTGTCAATTCACATAAAAGTAAGAACTTGGTAAGAAATTGTATAAATACGCACTCGTTACACAAGTAAGTACTACAAACATGAAGAAATTACTAGTAACTTATGGTAACGCAAATGATAGTGTTTCCGTATAAATAAATCGTAAATTAAAACATGACTGATGAATATCTCTTTGTATTAGTTCTGATCATACTTTTTTGTGAATATCTGCATATTTGCATATGCTTTTTGCATATTTGCATATGCTTCTTTGCATATTTTACGTGCATGAACATCCACAGTCTAGTGATAAATAAACGTAATGCACAGTGATCGAAAGGACTCGAGAGACGAGAAACTATCGATTTATCATTTTGCTGGTCAACAAGTCAGGTGCACCATTACATTAGATTGTAAAGAAAGAAACGCGGAATTTTTGTTCCATTGTTTTAATTGCAATTTTATACCAATAACAATTTACCTTAATTCAATAAGTTACGTGTCATTTTAAAGCTTGTTTTACGCTCTATTTAATTATGCTTTTGATATTCAATTTTATTCAAATTTTTATCAAATTATTTGGCTTTAGTGCTGCACTGTGCATTCGTTAACACTTCCTTCGAAAGTTGCATTTTGACATCCTGAAATAAAAGCCAAATAATTTAACAAAAATTTGAATGGAATTAAATATCAATAGCATAATTAAATAAAGCGCTAGCATAATTGAATACAGCGTAAAAAAAAGCTTTAAACTGGCACATAACTCATTAAATTAAGGTAAATATTTAATGGTATAAAATTTCAATGAAGACAAAGGCACAAAAATCCTGAATTTCTTTCTTTACTATGTAATGCATTGTTAAAGCCACGGCACATGGAAAACACGAGCGGGAATACATTACGCTTGCTACAAGAATCGATTAGAATCGGTTCGAGCAAAAAGATTCGCGCAGGTCCACCCACGTCGCGCTTATAAATATTGAAAGGAAAATTTGTACCGCTGTTTCTGCGGCCTTTATTTTGTGCGGAGAAAGAGAGAGAGACAGAAAGAGAGAAACAAACGAAACAAGAGAAATAAATATCTTAAAAAGTTACGAACCCTCGAGACGTAATGTATTCCCGCGGCGATCGCCTTGTTTGAAAATGTTTTACTCGATCGCAGCGCGTCGTTGCTCTGAATACGAATATTTCACGCGTGCTTCGCGTCTCCGGAACAATTCAAGGATCTTTGCGAAATTACAGAAAATCAGTTATCTACAAGAATGGGTGTAGAAAGTATTCGTATAACGATCAATTTCGGACGAAACTTCGTGAAATTGTTGTTTGTTAACCATTTGTTCTGTTAACAATGAATATATTCATAGAATAGACGCAATGTAAAACAAAATTAATTTCTTGATTAACCCCTTACCGTATCGTTTTTTCAACAGTTACACTGATTGAAATGTCTTTATCCACAAAAATGTTTATGAAGGGAAAAGAAAATTTATATTTTTTGTACATCTACATTTATTTTAATGCTTGAATATTGATTACAAGCTAATCTTTTATTACGATTACAAAGAAACGCGTAACATTCATATTTGTTAGACTTTAAGAAATCCAGTAGGTAATATAAAATATTCAGATTTAATGTGTATCTCCCTTTTCAACATTTATAATGATTACATCCTTGATTTAGATAAATTGAAATTAGACATAAGCAAGAGAAATATTTAAGAATAATTGAGCGACAATCGTTGTCCATTTATTTTACAAAGAGAATAATTTAGTAGCAAGAAAAATACATAAACATTTACATTAATAATACACATTTACGTATTGTATGAGGTTCTATACCAACTTCATTTCCATAAAATTTTAAAAATCATAAAAATATACTAGCTAGGAAGAAATGTTTAATTGTCAGAGTTCAAAATATATAGGGTTAAAGTACGGATGATGTATGTGTGTATTGTATGTGTGCGTGTTAATAGGCAGCCCTATATATGACTGAATTTGTAATAACAAAGAATAGTAATTAGTTTTTCCTTACAAATAGCTCCGAATGCAAAAAGTTAAAATGATGGCGAAACTTCCGTTTATAGCAGAAATCAGAATTCGATGAAATTTTGATAATAGTTCCTTTTTTTACTAAAACGACGATTGCCAGAAGGATTTTTGGCGTTTCGAAAAAAAATTTTTTATCATTTCAATGTCGCGCTCTACCTTACCGACTTTCTATTTTATATTTCACCTCACAGCGCCATAAAAATTCACACATATCATCTATAAATGAATCCTCTTTAGTTTAAAGTAATACATATATAAGGTAAACTTGAAAATTTTAAAGACTACTTCTGGATTGTCGTGTGCGTGGTAACCACAAGTTATTCTAATCACATAAACAATAATATAACTAAATAATAAATAAACTTTTCGGGTTAACCTAATCCAAATTAATTCTCATCGCATAATCTTCCCATTGTAGATATTGGTTCACTTGGTTGAACAATTGAAATTTTCTGTACATTTTACATTAATTTCCAGAATATATATATGACGCATGCGCACAGCACGAACACAAAGTACAAAGTCGGTAAATCAGTAGTCGCTAAGGTAGAGCGCAACATTGAAATGATAAAAATTTTTTTTTCGAAACGCCAAAAATCCTTCTGGCAATCGTCGTTTAAGTAAAAAAAGAACCTACTATCAAAATTTCATCGAATTCTGATTTTTACTATAAACGGAAGAACAGCCAAAATGATTCCAGACATACGGTTGTACTAAAGGTTAAATTCTTCTCGATCGAAAATTAGTAATATAATAAATTGAATGATATCGGCGCTAGGTTCGATCATTTTTAGAAAAACAACAAATGTGCAATTATTTAAGCATGTTTCTAACGTTTCGATCCCGATGTGGATCTTTTTCAAAGAAATATGGTTGTACTATTTGGTTTGGCGAAACGGTGAAAATGTTTCGAGAATCGAAAAAGTATTGTTTAAACAGTGTTTGGGTTCACTGGGCATCCGAAAACTCGATAATTTCGTCGTACCTGTGCACGTGTAACACCTCGGTCCCCATTTTCGCTTGCGATCGCCCCCGGCCGCGGCCCCCGGCGATATCAGCTCCGTTTTTCGAACAAATCGAAATACAAGCCGGGCCGAATTCTCGCACAACCGGTGGACAGTTTCGCCGTGTGATTCGCGTGTCAAAGTATAAATATGTCGTTCCGTTCGGCGGGACCTTTTCGCGATCGGTACGCAGGGTGGAGACGAGCTGATTCGGGGAACCCGGGACGCAGTCTCACGAATTAGAACCTGCTCTTGGGCGACACCGGGGCGCCGGGTGGACGCAAAGGAATGCCAGCCGGACTGATAAAAGCGACGGACAACACCTACATAAATTTCGAACGGGGATATCTAAGGACGACCTTTCGTTCATTTAAGCATACATCCTAAATTTAGTGCTGGCCACGGTGCTGTATCGGCCTCTACGGATACGGGAGGCGCCTGCTTTGCGTGCAGCACCTCGTCGATGCGTCGCGACGCCGAAACTGCGTCGCATCGCATCGCATCGCGACGCATTTCTTTCGATTTGGTACTTATTCGAGAACGGCCTCATCATTCCGGAAAATAGGGACCATGACTGTTTTAACCAGGGATGTGATCAACCTCGCAAACGGGTTCGAACATTAATCCATTGAAATATAAACTAGTGGGGCATACAGCTCTTAATGGTTTTTTTATTTATTTTGTGTGTGACTCTCCACGAGCCACACAAAGAACTTCCCGATTCGTTAGTTGTAAGCGGTAACATTAGCATTAGTTGCATAATTAAAAAAAAAAATTTTTTTTTAAATTAAAAAAAATTTTTTTTTAATAAAAATGAAATATATATAATTACGTTTGTTTATTCGGTGGAAAATGTCCATCCTCTCGTATAAATTACATTCTTGAATGAACTTCTTTCGAAAAAAACTAAAAAATCTAAAAAACTACTTGACCAATATGGACCAAAATCTAATCAGCTCTAAGTTACGACGGGGCACATCGATTGCATCATTCACCATTCTGATCGCATTGTTACTTTTTCAGAAAACGTTAACGAAAAATTTGATAACATAAAAACGGCCATACGCGCGCACACACACACACACTAACAATTTGATAAAAATAGTCTAAAATGACTTCAATAACCATGAAACGTGAAGATCTGCTAAAAAATCGATTTTCGATTTTCGGGGTAATTACAGTAACTTCCCTATGAATCGGGAAGTTAATTATAATTATGATATCGGCGCCAGGTTCGATCCTTATTAGATACAACAAATATGCAAGTTAAACATTTAAATTTCTCAACGTTTCGATGCATATTTGTTGTATCTAATAAGGATCGAACCTGGCGCCGATATCATAATTATAATTTATTAACTTCCCGATTCATAGGGAAGTTACTGTAATTACCCCGAAAATCGAAAATCGATTTTTTAGCAGATCTTCACGTTTCATGGTTATTGAAGTCATTTTAGACTATTTTTATCACAATGTTTGTGTGTGTGTGTGTGTGTGTGTGTGTGTGTGTGTGTGTATGTCCGTTTGTATGGTATCAAATTTTTCGTTAACGTTTTCTGAAAAAATAACAATGCGATCAGAATAATGAATGATGCAATCGATGCGCCCCGCTGGTTTTAATTTTTCGATCGATAAGAATTTTTCCTTTAATCCATCGACTTCGACCTGTCTATAATTACTTGGAAGAATAGAAATGTAAATACTTAAGCACATGCCAGGTAGTTTCGGACCTTTTAAAAGCACTTTGGGAAATGGAAGTATGCATACTTGCAAGTATACTCTCGTTCGAACAGATTTCAAACTTTTATGAAATTCTCTGATTTTTCTAATCATTAATTAATGTTACTTTTAAAATCAATTATGCTGTTCTTTAATGGATAATTTCATTCAACATGTGTAATTATAATTTCATAATGTATTGTATATTACTTGTTATTCCATTTTAAAAAGTGTACGAACAGTTTGTACTCCCACTGTATCTACATATATGTTTCATTTACAACATGTGATTTGATTATCCCTTGACAATGAAATAACAATTACAAATAATACGATAGACAGTCATAGACTGTTGTGTTAGAAGTGGAGAATTATCTAAACTCACGATACTTAAATCTCAAAGAATACCCGTTATTATTATCCCATGAAAATTCAAGGAAATTACCCCGTTCTATCAAAAAATTGCACATAAACGTCTTTGTGCAATGGCCACTTCTGTGCCTTCAGAAAGAGTGTTTTCAAAAACAAAAAAAATTATGGACAAAAAAAGAAATAGTCTAAACCCAAGTAATGTACATGAAATACTATCTTGAAATAGTTACAAATTTAATGAATAAAGTGCTTGAAATACAAGATTCGAGTACTACTGCAAAAGATTCGATTCTTTCTAATATTGAGGTACTTACAAGTATCTCTTCGAAACTTGTAAGTACTCATTCCGAGGTTCAATATCAGTTTGCCCAAAACAAATACTTTTCAAATATAGTCATTGAAACATTATTGCATTTAAGTAGTAATCGAAACCCATGAAACGAAACTTGGTTATAGAAATTGACTTGGATTCGTGAGTAATCGCCTCTTTACTGTCCGGATTCGTGGACACGATCACTGTCCAGTGTCAAATCCACTCCACTCTCTGCCAACGCGATTCATATATCATTCTGTCCTCTTCATGTTCGGCTATTTATTGTTCGGCGCGGTAGACGCAGTCATGAATGAAAAATAGTATCCGGGTACGATTACTGTCCGTGAAAAAGTCGGTTGTTGGACAGTAAATGAGCGATTACTGTATCGAACTTGATCCCATGGATAGTAGGAAGCAACTTCTCTGCAATAATGTTTGAACGCCACGCGGATTCGAAGAAGACCCGAAGAATCCCAGAGTTAGCGAGCGTGTCGTTGTCCACGTTGCTTAGAAACGACAGTCGCACTTATAAATGATATCCAACGAACGCATTTTACGTTCACAGCAGCGCGAGTAGACACAGTATCCGCGAGCAGGTCCGAAGGTACCCGGAGCCTGGACTCGCAACTTGTAAGGTGCATTCCCGATCCAGCTACGAAACCGGCCGGGCCACACAAAAAAAGGGAAATAATTAGCAGAGGTGTTAATGAAATACCAAACGAACGCCGTGGGACACCGGGTCGGCGCCTCTGAACTGCCAACCAGACATCCTCGACACAGTCCACGGCGCCGTTTTCTTTTCCTCGTCCTTCTGTAACGCGGCAACCGCTACTTTAACATATCTCCTTGTTCCCTGCTCTTGCCCACCCTTACTCTCCGCGTTTCCGTTTTGCCCGGTTCCGTCTGATCCGACGCCGACGCTTTCGGCTGATCTTTCATTTTCGAAGAATATTCATCCGGGAAAATAGTTCTCGCCGTCGCACAGTGCGGCATGCAATGGACAAAAATCAAAATAATCATGGATCGATTCTAATCTAATTATCCAACAAAATCATTAGTCGGTAAGCGAGGAATGTGTACGTAAAAAGCAGTATCCAAGAAAATCAATGAGGGATCAGCAACAGCCAAGAGTTTATTGTAGTATAAATACCAAAAAGTTAGATTACTCGTGCCCTAATTGCTCTTCTAGGTTCGTTTTTGTTTTATACTGTTTGTTACAACTTAGGTGTGGAGAATTTGATCAGAGGTATATATAATTTTAACTGGCAATTTAGGAATTGCATTTTTTCCTTAAAATGTAATTTACAAAAAAACGGTTCAAAACATCCTATAATTTTGACTGTTCTGCATCAACAAGATGTTGTAGTATATTGCTACATAATTTTTTTCTGCGATAAATTGCAAGACTAGATGTTATTTAATTTTTGTTAGAGAAATGCATTTATAATCGCGACTTGGTTGAAGCTTGAATGTCCGAACACACTTATTCCCAGAAATTATCAAAAGTTAGACAAAAACTGTAAGGAATAATTTAATTTTTGAATAGTTTTCATTTATGTACTTGAACTTTTTATTTATATCTATATATTATTTATATTTATATTAAGAATAGCAAATAATTAAATTTTTTAATAGTTTATCTTTATATAATTAAACTTTTTATTTACATGTACATATTATATTTATATTAAAAGTATTACGGTTCCTGAGTAATATGCCGTTTAGTTTAGTTCTGGATTTATCTAGCAGTTTGTATTAACCATTACTTAATACTAGTAAAAAATACGGTGTTGTGTATTGTCAAATAATTATACATTATAGTAGATATAACTAAATTTAACCGTATAATAAAAAAATATTTCGAACAAAAGTTGCACAGTATACAGTTGACAACAAATTGCAATAACAACTAATCATAAAAAGCTCTTCATTAAAAAAGAAATTAAAATAAACTATTTTACTAATGGAACCTTATATTGTTGGTGCATTAATCGATGCATTTTTGTATTCCCTTTAAAAAATTATTAAGGTACCTATGTCAAAAATTGATTAGTTTAGAAGTTATGATTTTTGTCTCGAATGTCCATTTACATGCCGCACTGTGCGTCGTACAGTAGTGCAAACCGATGAATTTTGTGTCAATATCAAAGAACTTTCGATAGAAATGAGATAGAACGGTATTTTTGAAGCGAAACTTCTTTGCCGAGGGTAACAATTCTCTGATGTAACGGAAGCCGATGTTACGGAAGTCGAAAGTCGAGTGGCGCGAAAATTTAAACTGAGAATGAACGTAGAAAAATAATTTCTTAACCCGACGGGATCCGAACCCCGGTCTACCGATTGGTAGTCCAGGACAACCAACGATCAGAATGATAACGAATGGTTAGAACAACACGTGCAACCACGTTTTTTATTTTGATTTACATGAATTAAAGTAATATAATTAAATATATTATAGACATATTAGAGACATATATATTTTTTTAAACTACCGTGTGTGGAACAGAAACTTATTGCTTATTAGGTATAATAATTTATCTGTATCTATACCTGATAAGCAATAAGTTTCACTTCCATCGCGCGTGGTTTTCACGCACACGATTTTTTTTCAAAGCAGAAAAATATTGCAGCATATGGGAAAATTAGAGAGATAACGGCACGAACGTTTTTTAAAACGAAGTTCAACATTTTCAGGATTAATAGAAAATGTTCTCTTGTTACCAATCAATAATCTTTTACCTTGAAAAATTGTTGTCTCTTATCGATACGCATCAACAATATTGTTAACGTTTTAATTGTATCGCGATATAAACTTGCTGTGTTCTACACAATTTACGTATTGGAAAAACATCTTACGAATTATTTGTATTAGTCAACGTTTCGAGTTCGAATCACCGTCGTCTTGTAGTACGTGATTTCACAAGGTGCGTAGACGACGATGTTGTTCCGTATTATTTGAAAACTCTGTTCGCGAAGCACCAGAAGGAAGGATATGTAAATTATGATACTCGATATTTGGTTTCCGACCTGCTAATCAAACAATCTTAATCTTGCCTCTTCTCTTTTTGTTCGCTCTTTTACGGCAACACGCTACCCTAAGATCCTTCGATCTTCCTTTTTGCCTCCGTATCTTTTCTGGGCTTCTCTTGTCAGGTCCTCTTACTCTATTTATGCCTTTCTTTCTTTTTCATTTTTACACATCCCTTCTCCGTCTTATCTGCCTGCTCTAAATTCAGGATTTTTTTATGCGGCTCCCATCGTCCTACCGTCAAGGGTTATCCGTCGTTTTACATGAATACGCGGTTCTCGGAATTGTGGATTATAAGGCGGAATGGGTCTCGATCGCGTTTGGAGCGTCCAACATATTCACAACGAAAGATAGACCGTCCCAGAAGATTTCACTACCGTCGAGAACAATAGTTTATCATTAACACACTGTCTTAACTGTATTTAAAATTTAGAAAATACGTTTTGTACATCTGTGACTTCCATTAATATTCGAACGCTCTAAAAAAATGATAACTGTTTTAATATTGAACTATACGATTTGAATTTCTTTTATGCCGGAGCTGATAGTTTGTTATAGGATGTGAAAAGAAATTTTCACAAAAATTGCAATTGATCAGAATTATAGAAAAAATAATAAATGTTGCACTTTACAACTTTTTTATATGGGCCCATACTGAAAATTTAGAAAATACGTTTTGTAGATCTGTGACTTCCATTAATATTCGAACGCTCTAAAAAAATGATAACTGTTTTAATATTGAACTATACGATTTGAATTTTTTTTATGCTGGAGCTAATAGTTTGCTGTAGGATGTGAAAAGAAATTTTCACAAAAATTGCAAATGATCGGAATTATTTAAAAAATACTGAATTTTGCACTTTACAACTTTTTTATGTGGGTCCATACTGAAAATTTAGAAAATACGTTTGGTAGATCTGTGACTTCCATTAATATTCGAACGCTCTAAAAAAACGATAACTGTTTTAACATTGAACTATACGATTTGATTTTTTTTATGCTGGAGCTAATAGTTTGCTATAGGATGTGAAAAGAAATTTTCACAAAAATTGCAATTGATCTAATTGAATTATTTAAAAAATACTGAATTTTGCACTTTACAACTTTTTTATGTGGGTCCATACTGAAAATTTAGAAAATACGTTTGGTAGATCTGTGACTTCCATTAATATTCGAACGCTCTAAAAAACGATAACTGTTTTAACATTGAACTATACGATTTGAATTTTTTTTATGCTGGAGCTAATAGTTTGCTATAGGATGTGAAAAGAAATTTTCACAAAAATTGCAATTGATCGGAATTATTTAAAAAATACTGAATTTTGCACTTTACAACTTTTTTATGTGGGTCCATTTTGAAAATTTAGAAAATACGTTTTGTGGAACTGTGTCAATTATATGCACTGTGAAAATTTCATCGAAATCGGTTGACGCGGAAAAAAACGACAGGGATTTAAAGATGCAAAAATCCTTAGATTTACTGCTGTTTATAGCTCGAAAATCTGCAATGGTTACCATCTTCAAACGTTTGTAACTCATTGCAACGTCGACCGATTTTTGCGAAATTTTCAGAATATCTTTAATTGGCACAGCTCTACAAAACGTATTTTCTAAATTTTCAATATGGGCTCACATAGAAAATACTTTTAGTATTTTTTCTATAATTTCAATCAATTGCAATCTTTGAAAAGTCTTTTTTTCACATCCTGTATAGTAAATTAATAATTCGTCTAGATTCCCAAAAAAGTTCAAATCATATAGTACAATATTAAAAAAAATTATCGTCTTGTTAAGAGTGTGCGAATATTAGTGGGAGGCACTGTATGTGTAAAACACCGATAGTTGTATTGAATATACCGGGTGTTTCGCGAGAAGCGGAACACCTATCTCCGTTATACTTGAAGATAGAAGAAAATACACTCATTTAAAAGTAATTATCAATTCCTGAACTCTGCAATGTATGAAACTGTGTGCAAATATATGCATGTATATTCATTGTAGTCATATTCTGGTTAATAAATTTAAAGAATGAAAGTACATATTTTTATGTATTTCTTGAAACATATTGAGTAATGAATCTTACGTTTCCTTCACACTAAATGAATATATAATTTAATCTAAATAAATAAATAATTAATTTGAAATATTCTTAACGAGGGAAATTGATTTACACCAGGTTGAATTTGTTTTGTAAAAGGATGAAATTGATTTGTAAACGCTATGTTATATTTAAAATTTTCTTTGTCTGCTAAACAATGCGATGCATATATTGTTCTGAACAATCTTTAAAAATATATACAGATAGAAGATTCGTTTAGTAGAAAACCTGTCTCCGAAATTCAGTTGTCGGAGCCGTGCACGACGAAAGTGAGGTTTCATTAACTTTCACTGATGAATCACTGCTATCGAAACAGCATTAGTCGCCAATAAAATTTAATTCACACGTTAACGTGTAGTACCGCAAAGAAGTTTGTATAACGGTACACATTGTACAAAGGAAAATAAAATTTCGTCAGCAGGCAGCTTAAAACATAAATATGTAAATTTTCTATTTGTAAATGCATTTCATTACGATTCTAAATATCCAGGCAAACAATCATACGTAGTAACAATCAGTCGTCGAATGTTTATAATTACGTTAAATACGATTGTCGAATTGAAACAAATCAAACATTTTTACAGAATGTAAAACATTTAGAGAAGAAGCAAATATAAATAGACAATTCCTTGAACACTTCGATCGCTTACTATATTTCTTTCAACAATTTGTTAATGTTCTTCGAAAAATATTACAAAATTTCTCTGAACGTTCATTCATTGCTCGTTGATATATTCATCTACAGTATTAATATGAGAATTCGTGCAAATATATTAAATACAAAAGGTTTCAAATGATCTATACATTTTGGTTGGCTTCATAAGAGTCAACAACAATATTAAATTGAGAAAAGAATAATTCAGCACACCGAAGGACCTTTGCCATACAACAATCTATGGAAATATTTTTATTAAGTACAAAAACGAACTCTCGTTTGTAGACAGTGAATTTTATGCAATTTTATGCAATTTTATGCAATTATGACAAACATGAGTAGGTGTAATTTAAAACTGTAATATTATTTCCAACCCATTAAACATTTTAAAAAAATAACTAATTTTCGATTTCACTCGAGTTAGTAGCAGTCAGTTCAAAATTTTTATTTTGTATAAAGATCCGCTTATAAATGATTTCGTTCTTGAACAATTTTATCCCTATGCACTACGAGCTATTTCACCTCGAAAATGAAACATTTCTTCCAACCAGGAATAATTCCCAGAATGCAGAATATAAACATTCCGTGAGATATTGTAAAAATATTTTAGTTTCGCATTAAACTTGGACGTTTCTCATTATAAAATGCTCTCCGATGGAAGTCTAGCACAACAGGCACGTGCAGCGTAAATAGTGAATAAATTTTCTGGCGTTATATAGACATTTAGAATTAATAATTATTATGCAAATATTAATTATGAATCGTGATTGAATTACTTGACGGCGCTTCAAAAATTCATTGGAAGCGACCTTCGCGGCGTTTTGCGGAAACGTGCACAGCGCACCTTGGAAATTCCCTGCGTGTTAATAAAATCTTATCAGCCGGCTCGTCGTTAATAACGTAAAGAAAGAGTTTACCGATTGTTATGCGCAGCGTGAAGTGCATAGGAAAATTGGCATTTCAAACAGGTTTATGATATGTGCGGCAATGGCGGATATACATATAATCAAATTCCGCGTTGCTTCGTCGGCGTTGTACGATTTCTGGAAACTATGAATAATGCATAAAGCTCCATCTACATAAACATTGATTTCTTTCTACTCCTAATTTATATAGCATAGGAGCTTGAGAGAAATTAGAACGACCTGTACCGTCGAGGCACACGCGCGATGCGCGCGCTGACAGACGAAAAAGTATCGTTTCAATTATTATCAATTTTTAATCAATGTTCCGAGAATATGAATTTATTTGTTATCAAACACTTCAAGTACCTACGAGTATATTTTTTGTGAAATAACTCGGTGAATGGAATTCAGTTGCTTGTTCTTCTTCTTTTAGACCGTGGATTTCATAGAGGAAAAATTATGAGAATTTGGAAGCCGATTATTTTTCATTTATTAACCCTTAGCACTCGAGTGGTGTTGAGAGTTACCACTAAAAGTTTTAGCATTATAGAAAATATTGTTTACATTATTAAATGTATTGGAATATTATATTATACTTGAGGTATTATGTATATTTTAATACTAAATTGAAACGAATTTACTATATCTAATCACCATTTTATTTATTTCCGCATAGCAAAGGATTGACTTAAGGTATGACTAGCAACTTCCGGTTTTCTTTTTGAAGTGTACAGTCGCTGTTATTCAACTTTAACAGATATCTTCATCCTCAACACGTTATGATTCAGGTGCAAAATCAATTAAAATAGAGGCAATGATTGTTCTATTAGTCATAATAATTACAACTTATTCCATGATATCGAATGAGCTTCAGTATGAGACATATTTGTGTTGTTTAACTTTAGTTTTATAGAGGCACAAAATTCGACTGTTGCGACATAAAGTAAATAAACTTCTTTCCTTGTTTTAGTGTGTCCAATCAGCCCTTACTCTATTGTACTTCTCGCATATGTTCTGACTCACCCTATATTGCAAGTTATATACATATACATTATTGTATATGTAATTGTATATGTATATATACATAAAAATATATATATGTGTGTATATGTATATATACATAAAAATATATATATGTGTGTATATATATATATATATGTGTATATATATATATATATATATATATATATATATAAATTCAAGATAAAATTTCTCTTCTATTAAATCATTGGGAAGAAATGACATCCAATTTGGTTTCTATTCCTTGCAGTCTACTCATCATACAGCGAAAAATAAATATAAAAATACATATAAAAATTCTTATAAACATTCATCCAAAGGATAGGCATATATATACATATATATATATATATGTATATATATATATATATATATATATATATATACATATATATATATATATATATATATATATATATATGTATATATATATATATATGTATATATGTATATACTATTGGAAATGAAAGATTTTGAATTTTTCGCTGTATGACTGCAAAGAATAGAAATCAAATTGGATGTCATTTCTTCCCTTAATGATATAATAGAAGAGAAATTTTATCTTGAATTTTTTAAATTTTCCCACGATTTTCAATTTCATCTACTCAATTTTCCTATAAACGCTTAAAGGTCCGCAGTCTAGTGATGGGCTTGCTTCTTCAGAACCTGAAGAAAACCTTGTCAATATGTTGGGTGTCTGGGCTATACCAGAATTTGGTCACTTTTCACCATCCTGCGTTAGACGATTTGACAACGAAAATTCCTGTGTAAATAAAAAAAAAATGCAAAGGTCGATGGTACAACAAATAACTGGCGTAACTCCAGTGCCGTAGAATTTGTCACCGCGAGCAAACATCATAAATCCGAACGTTCCATATTTATAAGAGGCGAAGCGACCGAGTGGCGCATCGGTACATCAGTGGACCGGTGCATCGGTGGATCGTTGCATCGTTGTATCGTTGTATCGGTGCACGGCGAGCACTCGAAGATGCGAGGTGGTTGTCGTCTCTGGGAGCTAATGGGACGCCGCCGACACTCTCCTCTCTTTCGAATCTCTTTGATCCTGACCGAACTTGCCCTTGCCTCTGCCTTCGCGACTCCTGTCCTCCTTCTGCTTCTCCTTGCCCCTCCTTGTTCCTGATTCCACGTCTTGACCTTATCCGCAGCCTCCTCGGGATCTTCATGGTGGTCGCAAGTCTCATACGAGTTTGGTCTTGTTGGGAGACGATCCTGCAGAAATGATCAATTTTTGCGTCGCTTGGAAGCTCGATCATTTGTCATGTTAGTTTGTACATACATACTTATCGTGTCGTTATCGCACGCCTTTCGCCATGATTAGCATATTTTCTTTCTCTGTCTTAGAACCACTTGTAGGTTCCCTGATATACGTTTCCCTGAGACATACCGGTAATGGTAACTTACCGCTGACTCGATTCAATTTTTGGTGCTTTAGGTGTATAGTCAGTCGGTATTGGACCACAATAATTCAGTCGCAATTCTTAATTGAACTTTTCACTGTGTACAGTGCATACTAGTGCATCTTGATGCACACTACTGTGCAACAGAAAGAAGCACCCAGTATAATGTAAGATGTAATGACGAACAATATCTGTATGCACAAATTGTGTTGTATAATGATTGATTTATGGTATTCAACGTATTAGATCATTCGTAATAACACATACTGTGACTTTCATTAATATTCGAATGCTCTTAAAAAAGTGGAGCTAATAGTTTGCTATAGGATGTGAAAAGAAATTTTTTCGAAAATTGCAATTGATTGGAATTGTAGAAAAAATACTAAATGTTGCATTTTACAACTTTTTTATGAAGGCCCATATTGAAAATTTAGAAAATACGTTTCGTAGATCTGTGTCAACTATGTGCACTGTGAAAGTTTCATCGAAATCGGTTGATTCGAAAAAAATGATAGGGATTGAAGGATTTAGAATCCTTAGGTTTACTGCAATTTTTACCATATTTAAACAATTGTAGGTCATTGCAACGTCGACCAATTTTTACAATATTTTCAGAATATGGAAAATTAAAATGTTTTCGGCGCATTGGTTCGATCAAATGTTACTCGTTACACTATTTGCAAAATAGGCACAATACTTTGTCTCAACGTTTCGATCTCAATTTAGATCATTATCAAGAAAATACAAAAAATAATATTGCGTCTGTAATGGAAATGAATAATTTTTTGAAATTTCCATTACAGACACAATATTATTTTTTGTATTCTCTTGATAATGATCTAAATTGAGATCGAAACGTTGAGACAAAGTATTGTGCCTATTTTGCAAATAGTGTAACGAGTAACATTTGATCGAACCAATGCGCCGAAAACATTTTAATTTTGCTTAAAGCTTCGTACGATCGCTATATTTTCAGAATATGTTTAATTGACACAAATTTATATATATGTATAAAGTATTTTTTTAGTTTTCAATATAGGTTCACATAAAAAAGTATTAAAATGCAACTTTTAGTATTTTTTCTACAATTCCGATCAATTGCAATTTTTGAAAAAATTTCTTTTCACATCCTGTACCAAACTAATTGCTCTAGCTTCCCAAAAAAGATCAAATCGTATAGTACAATATTAAAAAAATTATCGTCTTTTTGAGAGTGTCCGAATATTAGTGGAATTCACTAAATAAATTTAATATTTATAATTAAATAGAATTTTGTATATAAATTTAATATTAATATGAAACATATATTCTCAGAACTGTTTAATTAAAAGCTGAATACTTTTTCAAAACTTACAGCATTCTTATTTGATTTTTTACGCTTTTCTATTAAATACATATGGCCGGCGAAGCAATATTATGGTGACAGAAACCTGTTATTAAATATGTTAGTAGGTACAGCGAATTGTAATTAATATAAGAAGTACCATAAAATACGTGATGTAAAATATATTTCTGTTACAGTTACAGCTTCGTTGATAATTGTGCTGACAGTTCAAAAATAAAACTTAACAGTATATTAGAAGCAATGCTGAAGTACTTTATACGTATTGCACAGTGCTATTAGGATATGCTCTTTTAGATACATTTCTCACTTCCAATCATTTTTAATTGACGAGAACAATTACCGACGCTATTAATTCTAGCATAGCGGAAGCTGATTCATTCTCGAGGATTAATAAACGTAGCAATTAATGGAGAATAAATATTTATGCAAATCTAGTTTTTACAACCTGATTCGCAAATGACGACGCTATGTGAAAATCTAGTTCCTTCACCGTGGTTTTCATTTCGATAAATAATTTATTGCCCTCTATACTGCACATGCATGTATCAGCTTTGAATAGTAAAAAAAGCTTGTGATTTCAAACACTTACGTACGTCGATTGAATTTCTATGTTTGTTTGTCTGTCGATGAAAATTTTGTAAAGCAAAAATGCTGCACTACTTGAACTTCAATAAAGAAGTTCATTCAAAAATTTCTTACGAGAACAATATTTTAATTTCACTAGTTGTGAAAACATAGGATAGTTAGTTCCAGAATTAAAGAATTGTACTCTTTGCTATGGATACAGAAAATATTGCATAAAAATGTACAGCTTAGAAATTAGGTGAAAATTTGTTGCATAAATATTCTTGTCAATCGCAGAGTAAACATTAGAATGTATTTGTTGATAAGGTAAACAATCTACCTTACCATTAGAAAACAATTTATGCTCATGAAGGTATTAAATATGAACGATTATTTTCAGCAAAATATTTGAAATATAAATAATAAAGTATCTCGAGATAAAATCCAACAAAAAAAATTCTATTTCAAAAACGTATCACATGAAATAAAATATTTTATTTCCAAAGTTTCACGGGCACTCTAATATAAATAAGATTATTTACTGTTTACTGTTTATAATACTATTTCACCCAGCTCTGTAAAGATTCCCGATCTAATCATTAGAATCGATTAGTGTCGGATTCGTTCTTTATTCCCGTGATTTTGATCCAGGTCAAATTCTCGGCCGTCTCCAGCACATGTGCTTGTTCCGTTCCCGCTCTCTCTTTCTCTCTCTTCTGCTCCTTTTCTCTCTTCTTAAATCTTATCCGTGCACAGTTGAAACCTTTCAGGGTGGCCGTAAATCTCAACCCTTTTCCATGCGCATTTACATCTGGCTGTACGCGCGCGGCGACAAAACGAGAGAAAAAAAGGAAAGCTCATCTGTAAGCTTATCCGCGCTATCGTGTACGCCGTGGATGTTCTTCTTATTTTCCAACCGGTTGGGAAACGTTTCAGGGGTCCCGTGTTTTTTACCGGTTTCCGAGGTAAAATTTCTAGAAGTCGGAAGCCGACGGGAACGCCTCGTTACGTTCCCCTCCTCGTAAAATTATAACATCGCGGCGAAATCACTTTCTACGTGTTAATTGTTTCTTCTTTTACGTCAGCGAAACAAATTTCGACACTCTCTTGTCTGGGGAAAGTTCGTTAACCTTTGTACGGTGGACGTTGAACGCCGATGAGCGGGGTCATCCGTGACCCTAAACACAATGGGTTCATATAATTGTATTCTTAACAGTATAATAGTAAGTGAGCCATTTAATGCAGAAATTGTGCAGTTAATCGTTGGATAATAAGGAATTAAGTAAAGGTTTATATAAAACATAATAATATCGTGGACCTTGCACGCCGATGAACGGGTCATCCGTGACCCTAAACACAATGGGTTCATATAATTGTATTCTTAACAGTACAATAGTAGGTGAACCATTTAATGCAGAAATTGTGCAGTTAATCGTTGGATAATAAGGAATTAAGTAAAGGTTCTATAAAACACAACAATATCGTGGATATTGCACGCCGAAGAGCGGGTCATCCATGACCCTAAACACTGTGTGTAAAGTTGTATTATAAATACAATAATAGTAACAGCCATTAAATGCAGCTATTTAATGCAATTCAAAACAGTTGATCGTTAGATAATAAGGAATTAAGTAAAGGTTCCATAAAACACAATAATATCGTGGACATTGCACGCCGATGAACGGGTCATCCGTGACCCTAAACACAATGTGTACATATAATTGTATTCTTAACAGTATAATAGTAGGTGAGCCATTTAATGCAGAAATTGTGCAGTTAATCGTTGAATAATAAGGAATTAAGTAAAGGTTCCATAAAACACAATAATATCGTGGACATTGCACGCCGATGAACGGGTCATCCGTGACCCCAAACACAATGTGTACATATAATTGTATTCTTAACAGTATAATAGTAGATGAGTCATTTAATGCAGAAATTGTGCAATTAATTGTTGGATAATAAGGAATTAAGTAAAGGTTCTATAAAACACAACAATATCGTGGACATTGCACGCCGAAGAGCGGGTCATCCATGACCCTAAACACTGTGAGTAAAGTTGTATTATAAATACAATAATAGTAACAGCCATTAAATGCAGCTATTTAATTGCAAGTCAAAACAGTTGATCGTTAGATAATAAGGAATTCAGTAAAGGTTCCATAAAACACAATAATATCGTGGACATTGCACGCCGATGAACGGGTCATCCGTGACCCTAAACACAATGTGTACATATAATTGTATTCTTAACAGTATAATAGTAGGTGAGCCATTTAATTCAGAAATTGTGCAGTTAATCGTTGGATAATAAGGAATTAAGTAAAGGTTCAATAAAACACAATAATATCGTGGACATTGCACGCCGATGAACGGGTCATCCGTGACCCTAAACACAATGTGTACATATAATTGTATTCTTAACAGTAAAATAGTAGGTGAGCCATTTAATGCAGAAATTGTGCAGTTAATCGTTGGATAATAAGGAATTAAGTAAAGATTCTATAAAACACAACAATATCGTGGACATTGCACGCCGAAGAGCGGGTCATCCGTGACCCTAAACACTGTGTGTCAAGTTGTATTATAAATAGCTTAATAGTAAACGTCATTTAATGCAAAAATTGTGCAAGTCAAAACAGTTAATCATTGGATAATAAGAAATTAAGTGAAGATTACATAAAACACAATAATATCGTGAAGTTGCACGCCGATGAACGGGTCATCCGTGACCCTAAACATATTCTGTTTTCCAATATGTTTAACACTAACCGTGCCGCGGCAGGTCAAATGACCGTTTTCACACATTTCATTTTTCAATTATTGCAATTACAAAGATGCTTCTATCAGAAATTATTCAATAAATTTCTTTATTTAATCACGAGTTATTATAAAAATTGTGAAACATCTAAATAAGTTCTGTCTTGTAATTTTTATAAAATAATGTGTATTCGATACATTTTTTAGCTGGTACGATTAGTGTTAATATCTTGAAAATAATAGAATCGTATTGTTTAAATCTACTAATGTTTTCACTGTTATAAATTACACCAACTAAGTTTTTCTACTTGAATTGCAACAAACTGGAATGAAATAGAATTGTATTTTCTTTCTCAATATGTTGACTAGATAGAAAATAATGCAATTGTATTTTTAATTTCTTCTGACGTTTTTACTATTCGAAGTCACACCTCATTTTGATCATAAATGCATAAAATCCGCTGTCTAATTATGATGTATTCTTAAATTTCTTTACAGTAAATTCATTGCAATTTCATGATAATATTCATTATGTTAAACTACTCTACTTTATCCCATTGTGGAAGAACATGAAATAGTTCTTCTAATCAGAACAGCACTTCTAATCTTACTCTAATCAAAACAGTACTCTATTCAAAACAATACTTCTTATCAAGCTCATTGTGAAAGCGAGTACAAAGAAATAAACTTATGAAATAGGTTTATGCGCTATAACTACGAGCGCAACTGCGTTTATTGGAACGACTGCAACTACGGTTGCATAATAGTTCGAGATTTAAATATAGCGCCTAAAATCTTGGGCCACACATGATCTCTCCTTACATAAACCCCTAAATAATCTTCATTACATCTCGTATTTCATTTCCGACGTTTATTGCTCTCTTTAATAAGCCTTTAAGGGATTTATACCGACCACGTGATTCTGTTCCTTTCAATTCAGTTCAAGAAATCACTTTATTATGCATTTATACTGTATAATATTCAACACTCGAAATAACGAGAAATTTATGTCGACAAATGATTCGTCGTTGTTCCAACTATCAGAGCACTCAATTGATTTTCAAATGATTAATCTGTTAGATGTTATTATTAAATTAATGGAACAGTGTTTTCTGTCTTTCTCTTTCGTTTTACAAGATGGATGCTGCTATTGTAGAACGGAAACAGTTATTAAAATACCACATACAATTAATATGATTTCCTTCAAGATGTACATTGATTTTTAAACGTAATAATGCATTAAAAATTGATAGGATTAACGATAATTAACAAGACCCAATATCATTTTGCATTATCAACTACACACGTATCGTTCATTCATAAGAAAAGTGACATAAATCAAAGAAGGAAATTTTACTGGAAAGCCACTTGAAAATTATATATAATTTGTTTTATTGTACATCGCCAACCTAGAAATAATATGTTGTTATTTAGACACTGGAGATTTGTCTTGCACGTTAGTTATGAAGTACACCACAATTTATATATTTATTATTATACTTTCTTTAGAAATATATATTGAGTTGTGTCACTTTTCATTTGAATGAACAAGTTTATGAAATTTTCAGTTTTTGTAGACGAATTTCAGAAAGGTAGAATAAAATACATTATCTATTCTACTAAATCCTCTATTTCTACTAAATCCTGTCGAATTTTATATTCTATCGTTTTTTAGAAATTTTCAGACGCCAAAAATGCATAATGATCTAGTCTTATGACAGAAATGAGCAGGTGTAATTTAAAATAACAAAATAAAACATACTATTATATTGTTCTCAGTTTGTTGCAAATTAGGTAAGAAATTTTTATTTTGCATAAAGATCCGCAGCCTAAACATAATAGTTTACATTTTTACATGAGGTCCCAGGTTTAAAGTGCCAAAATTTATCAGTATACAGGGTGTCCCAGCATAAGTATAACTCCCGGAAATGGGAGGTTCCTTGAGTCATTTGAAGCGACATTTTCCTTTACAAAAATGGCGTCCGCGGCTTTGTTTACGAGTTATTAACGAAAAACACGGACGCCATTTTTGTAAAGGAAAATTTCGCTTCAAATGACCCAAGAAACCTCCCATTTCCGGGAGTTACACTTACTTTGGGACACCCTGTATGTATTCAATATTAAATCACTAATGCTCTCAGCGCAAAGGTTCGATCATTTCTTACTCGATTTACAAAGCAATTTTGCAAACTACTAAAGTAATTCCGACATTTCGATTTTCATGTAGATCCTCTCCAGGGGTTACTAGAATTGCGTCAATGAAAATTTTGAAATTTAGGAATACTAAATTAGGGTAACTACACCAGTGAATGAACATTTAAGACATTGCTCAAGAAGATATTTTATGTAAAAAAAATGTGTGAATTAAAGGAATCTCATATATGCCAAATGGCTTCCTATACTTCATTTGTCAACAATGAATGAACACAAATAAAATTAAATTATTATTATTTTTCTTCATTAAACGTTAAATAAAAAATATAAAAAATACCAGTCATTGAACACTACATTCTAGTAGTTGAACAACGATACTAAAATTACTAAACAGTAACAAAATTACTAAACAATATTCTCCTATTTATTTAACTCTCTAATCACAATTTTATCGCTAGTATGCCGTGCGGGTTAAAATTTGTTGAAATATACAAAAGCGTTCATTTACTGGTGCCCGTTTATTCACTGGTGCAGTTACCCTAGTTGTAATTTATATAGTTAAGAAAACTATTTGAGTAGAGTAACAAATGATCAAACCTTAGCGTTGAAAGAATTAGTAATTTAATATTAACAGCAAATACTATCGATATAGGGATATAAGTATACATTAAAGAAGATTCATATACAGGGTGTCCCAAAACTAGTGTAGGAGCGGAAAATGGGAGGTTCCTTGAGTCATTTGAAGCGACATTTTCTTTTACAAAAATGGCGTCCGCGGTTTTGTTTAGGAATTATTAACGAAAAACACGCACCAATGAGAGCGCGACCTAGACGCGAATTAGCACAGTCGGCCCGACGCGCCAACTGTCAATTGGCCGAACATGACATCACGTGTCTAGATCGCGCTCTGATTGGTCCGTGTTTTTCGTTAAAAACTCCTAAACAAAGCCACGGACGCCATTTTTGTAAAGGAAAGTGTCGCTTCAAATGACTCAAGGAACCTCCCATTTTCCGCTCCTAAACTAGTTTTGGGACACCCTGTATAAATGGATTTGATTTCAAATGAACAGTAATTCATATAAAATAAAAATTCAATATAATTTTAAAATTTGAATATGTATTTCATGAATCTTAACGAGGACTCCCTGAACGAGGGTTGGGGAGGGTCCGTTGAAAACAGTAAAGAAAACGCTACGGCGAAGTGTTGATCTCGATGCGCAGAACATTCTACTTGCAAAACCACGAGTTCCACAAAATCTTGGATCATATTCCTGAATATGTATGGAGCAAAAGCGACGAAGAATAAAAGCGCCGCGAAGGCCGAGCTATCTACGAAGACGGGCTCCGCTATCGCGGATGACTAGCATTAAATACAAAGAAAGCCCGTGGGACAATATTCGAAATAAAATATCGGAGATCGACCGTGGCTGGTGGGGTGGGGCGAAAGAGGAGGGGTGGTTGTACGGAATAACGCGTTGAATAAAAAGGAGAATCGGCGAAATAAATAAAGGAAGAAATAGCTTGGCGGATCGGGGAACAATATTGCGACAGCCGTCAGATTTAGTAGCAGGCAGAAAGGACTGACGTGGATGGTGTACCGAAATTTATCGAACATCTCGCCGGTTCGCCGATAAGGCAGGCGTCTCGGGGCTCTCGGACGCGGCGCGGTGCGCAGAAATGCATTGGCGACAAACGAGACGCCGTGGAATCTGCGCCGACTCGATGGTTTCAGCCTCGGAAATCTGGGCGGAGTTTCGGAGCTACCGAGCTGGACGCGCGCCGCCCAGCTTCGTCTCCTGTTCGTCCTTCTGTGTTCAACGGGTTTCCCTCTCTACGAACTTCCCACCCTGGTCAGGATTTCTTTCACAGCGCATTTGCAACGCGCAAACGCGCGCGCCTCGACGCTGCGCCAAGTCGCGCCGCGCCGGCTATCATTTCAGAATGATGCACCGGACGCGACGCGACAGTGCGGCGCAGCCACCGTTGCAGCCGCGGCGGCCACTGCACTGCATTCGTGTCCAACTGCCTCCACGGCGATCGTTTGCTCTTTGTTCAGGGCCGGATTAAGAGGGTAGGGTACCCACGTGACATTACTAGAATCTAACCAGAATCTAACTAGATTTTGGGTCAAAACAGGGGTTTACGGGAACACACCTCATGTCGTCATATGATTATATTTTGAGCTGAGTGAGGGCTCATTCTAAAGAGGAAGGTTCATCATAGCCCGCTCTGCTCATTGTTGATGAAATCAGTGTTTGCGGGAAAACATTTTTTGTCCTCATATTAACATATTTTGAGCTGAGTGAGGGCTAATTGTAAAGAGGAAGGTTCATCATAGCCCGCTCTGCTCATTGTTGATGAAATCAGTGTTTGCGGGAAAACATTTTTTGTCCTCACATTAACATATTTTGAGCCGTGTGAGGGCTAATTGTAAAGAGGAAGGTTCATCATAGTCCGCTCTGCTCATGATTTAACTGGATTATGTTTGTATTTAATAATATGAGCGTCCAAAGTGGAGCAAACAAGTTGAGACAACCACCCTCAGGTGACCATGTATTTTTCCAATACAAAATGATTTTTTCGACTTAAATTATGAGCAGAGCGGGTTATGATGAACCTTCCTCTTTACAATGAGCCCTCACACAGCTCATAACGTGCTAATATGAGGACAAAAAATGTTTTCCCGCAAACACTGATTTCATCAACAAAACAGTGTTTGCGGGAAGACATTTTTCCTTATATTAACATATTTTGAGCTGTGTGGGGGCTTATTCTAAAGAGGAAGGTTCATCATAGCCCGCTCTGCTCATGATTTACATAAATTATGTTTATATCTAATAATATGGGTGTCCAAAGTAGGGAAAACAAATGAAAAAAAATTCCGCAGATTATAATGTATGTTTCTAATACAAAATAATTTTTTCGACCTAAATTATGAGCAGAACGGGTTATGATGAATCTTCCTCTTTACAATGAGCCCTCACACAGCTCATAACATGCTAATATGAGGACAAAAAATGTTTTCCTGTAAACACTGTTTTGTTGATGAAGTCAGTGTTCGTGAGAAAATATTTTTTGTCCTCATATTAACATATTTTTTGAGCAGTGTGTGGGCTTATTCTAAAGAGGAAGGTTCATCATAGCCCGCTCTGCTCATGATTTAACAAGATTATGTTTATATTTAATAATATGAGCGTCCAAAGTAGGGCAAACAAGTTGAGACAACCACCCCCAGGTGACCATGTATTTTTCTAATACGAAACGGTTTTTCTGATTTAAATCATGAGCAGAGCGGGCTATGATGAACCTTGCTCTTTACAATGTGCCCTCACACCTGATTCAGTATAAGAAAATATAGAACACATTATTTTCTTTTGTCTTCTCCTCTCCTTTGAGAATTCGGCGAACACGAGTGCTATTTGATAGGAATCATCTCCTGTGTCTGTTCATGACCGACTTATTCTACTTCGTAAGAACACTAGGCACGCGAATTTGACGGATTGTTAGCCAATTTTCTCGAACACGGCGCGTCAAATGAACAATTTATTGCAAAATTTCCACTTATTTTCCCGTGTAGAATCATCACCCCCACGTTTATACCATTTTAAGGCAGCCTGCAGACATAGGGAATAAAATAGTTGGCAACGCTTTAAAGTCGTGTTTCAAGAGAACGGTTGAATTGAGGCCTATGGTACTTCCCTTCAGACTTTTGTTCACCGCTGTGAGTACTATAGGTTGTAATAAAAAAACAATTTTGATCTTTGGATTCAATGTTAAGGTTAATTTTGCGGTTCCGTTTTGAAACAAATCTCCACCGATCCAGAGGTTCAGAATCACGCAACAATGCTCGCGACATATAATTTCAAGACACCCTCTGTACATAATACTTTTAACAAATGTTAATATCTCGTATTTCCATCCTTAGCCTTGACAACAATTTTTAATCTTTTCGGCACGCTTTGTATAAATTGCTTTATCATATGCCATATTTATATTGTGAAACTCTTTTACCACTAACGGCCTTATTAAGTATTATAAATTAATTCGAGGGCCACAATGGTAAAAAGTAGACTTGAAATAAAAAATAAACATATTTTTTATTATTAACATTGCTGTTATACAAACAAACCAACATACGTGTGAAAGTTGTTTTCTTTTCAAGTATATGTGTATATAATAAATACACGGCGTGATGATAATATTATATTATGTAGCTGTGTGTTAAATATAAACATTTATTTTGCCAAACATGACCACAAAAGCGAGTGAAAATATTTACCCCGTCAGGCTTGCATTATTTAATAATTAATATTTGCACATCATTAGTATTTAATAATGAGGTAATCCAATAAAGATTCTGATAACTTTCTACAACATTTAATAATTTATAACATAATCGTAAGGCTTATAAATATGAATAATTGCAATTAACTTTTGTTAAATATTATATTATAGATGTTTATTACTAATAGACAGCGAATTTTACGCAGTTTTAATTCATTAATCTTTGTTTTTACTACGAAGTCCATAGTATGACCCCTTTAACTCGGGGAAAGAAATCAGAGAAAATTTTTTTAATTTATAAAAAGATTAAGGTTCAAAGGACAGAAACTAAAATCTTTCTTTTATTATACGAACAATCGAATAACTCGACCCATAGCACTCACAGTCACCAATTGCTGTACCATTATTCGAAGTATTGTTTATATTATTAAATATGTTGGTATCTAACCAGTTTAAATTTTAACATCTAAGTCTTCTATGAGGTATTATATCAATTTCATATCAATCAAAAGGAAAAGATCATATAGAATAAAATTATTCTAAGTCGGAAGAAATAAAATAGCTCCGAGTGCAAGGGGTTAAAAATTAAATGAAACTCTTTGGCGCCATAATCTCAATGTTAATCCATGCGATTTTGCAAATCGATGCAACAACGACAACGTTGTTCCTAGATCAAAAATTTCTTTCAACTGACGCATTCTGCACTTAGAGTAAGGACGTATTAAATAGATGCGCTTGACAGACGTGCACGTCGTACGCTTTTGTTCTCTGCAACGTGTGAAGGCTCGTTGAATCACATCTCACTTAAATCTCAACGCTCCCCCTTTTTTATGAACGCATCCACTTTTGAAATAAAAGTCGATGACTGCAATTATCGCGAAATGTGTCTGTAGTGGTGGCACGTATGACGCGACAACAATCTCGAGAAAAACCGTCTCGTGTCGATGTTCACTTGGAGAGGTTCTGCAACAATCCGTAATTGCTGTCGCAATTTTCCGTGACATTACATTTTTGCGCTCATGCATTCGTGTTCGTTATTTCATATTTTAACACTGGATAAAGATCTACCGATAACCTATTAGCATGGGCTTGGAATTAATTAATTAATAATTAATTGACTTTTCAATAATTGTGCTGCACGAAATGAGAGCTGAAAATCTCTTTTACACAACAATCCCGAAGGAAATTATTGGATTTTGTTATTGCGGGTGAGTCGTTGGTTTATGATTAAAATCGATGTTGTTATTGTAGGATTCTTTGAAAAAATCCTCAGCTATGATCCATAGACTTTTAGTAATTATGGAATAATCACCGGTAGATAATGTATTGATGTATTAAATAATGTTTAAGTGCCACTTAAATTACTTGGAAACTATTTGGTTTGTGAAAACAATAGTTGTAACGAATGTTACGTGGTTTGGTTATAAATTAACATAAAATTTACTAAATTACTTGGAAACTATTTGGTATATGAAAAAAATAGTTGTAACGAATATTACGTGGTTTGGTTAACATCAAATTTACATCTGACATCTACTAAATTACTTGGAAACTACTTGGTAGATGAAAAAAATAGTTGTAACAAAAGTTACATGGTTTTGTCAACCAAAAATTTACATTTGAGTGTGTAGTATTACATTTTTTGGATTATTGGAATGCTCTAAATCGATACTGTCGTATCAGGTGAAACCAGGCATCTATTCATTAAATCTTTATTGGTACGTATTCGTACATATTCTTTTTGTCTACTTTCTTGAGCTGCTTCAGATAATTGTCTCAATGGTAAAATACAATAATTTATTTCTTCACTGATACGTACTTCTCAGTTACTTATTAGTGAAGAGACTGTTAATAATTGCAATTAACGAAGGAACAGAACCATTACTAAATATTTCATTGAATTCATGAGCAGTTACATCTGAAATTTAATGGCATAAACTAAGAGTCACAGTACGAAAATATATTTATTACATTTAATCGAATATTTGATGAAATATTTTATGAAAATAACAAGGATTCGTATATCGTGGTTAGACTATCATATAAATATCGATTATATTAATGTAAACTCGTTAATTTATGCAAGTGACTTTAATAATTTAGTCTTCTACTGTGTGCATATGTATATCTTGTAATCACACGATTTTTCATTCAGGCCATTTGCTTTGTGCTATGTATTATGCATGATTTTTAAAAGGCTCGTTCTTTTGGTGGGAATATATTCTACAGTCTTAAAGTTGTCATCACATATATTTTTTTACGTTAAATAAATGTGTACCACCACACACACACAGTGGTACACGCGGTCTGAAGTTTAATGTGTACCATCGGTGGTACACGTGGCACAGTGAACGTGTTAAAGCGTGCATAATTATCCGAAGCGTCAGTAAAACCATCCGCCCTTCGAATGTTAATTTTCGCGTGTTTCGATTTCAAAAGTGAATATAAACTAACCAAAGTTTCTGCTTTTCTGTCAGAAAGTACGAGTTCGCATTGTGTGGGCTGCGGCGGGCGAATTCACGACCAATGGATTCTGCGAGTTGCACCAAACTTGGAATGGCACGCAGCTTGTTTAAAATGCGCAGAGTGCCAGCAGTTTTTGGACGAGCATTGCACCT